>JAGQAX010000002.1:44374567-44387063 GCA_019142605.1 Cephalopholis sonnerati
GTTATGTTATGTTTTTCCCCAAAATTTGGATATGTTACATCAGCACAAATTAGACACAGGAGCAATTTTTAAGTGTTCACACATATGGTAGTATAAACAAATTTCCATCATTTCGGTGGTACAATAAGCCCTTGTATATTATTTTATTTTAATTAACCATTATTTTACCAGGAAGTCTCATGGAGGTTGTAAATCTCTTTTCCAAGACAGACCTGGCCAATAGCAGCCAATCAAAACACATTAAAATGCATCAAATACCACATATAATACAAAAACTCACAATACAACAAAAACTACATTTACATTTAGATCAAAGATTGTGTCTTAATGGCTGTGGCTGCACAAATAAAGGTTTTTTAAATAAAGCTAAAGCAGTTAAAGTTCAAATCCTTAAAGTAACATTATGAAAGAATTGATATTTTTATAGAGAGGTACACCGCTGTTGTAAATACTAATTGTGCATGCAGGCTGCAAGCTGTTTAAACTGTCCTGATGTAAGCTGTAGTGATCTGTCTCACAGCTAATGGGAAAACAACGACAATCTGACAGCAAAGTGTGCGTCCCTGCTAATGTTATTTATGAAAGATTGTGACATAGGCTGTTACTTTATTAGTCTCTTTTTTAGGCTTTGCTATCCATAATGTTACGCTGTCTAGCTGGTCCTTGTTTTGACTACTGCTAACTTTACTTTTGACTTTATGTTTTTCCCTTTAAGGGTTTTATGCAAAGATGTCCATAACTGAAGAAAACTTTGAATTTCTTCTCCTTGAGCCACTCACTCCTCTCTGTTCTCCTTAATGCAGTTTGTTGCTTGATTTCCCTCATCTCACAGGTGTGCCTAATTTATCTCCTCTCACTCTCCACCTTCCTGTCCTTCTGTCTTTTTTCCTTGCTTTTCTCCTTTCTGCTACACCGAGGATGTAAAAAGAGACCTGGATACAGCATTGGTGGCAGGGCCCCGTTCATGAAAGTTGCTCAGTGGAGCATGAGGCCAAAAAAGCTCTTTTTCCACAGTATGAAATTACCTGAATGATCTGTGGTGCCTCTGCATCACTGGGCCCTTACAGTAGGTGCACTAGAGACTTAGGCCGCTGAGCACGTCCAAGCGTGCCTGAGTGCACCTGGTCTGCTAACTTGAATGGGGATAAAATAATTTATTCTGGTAGCTCTTAAAGACTTTTCTAATGTTATCAGACTATGTGGATTTAATCTTGATGGTGGATGAGCAGTGTTGGGCAAGTTACTTGGAAAATGTAGTGAGCTAAGCAACGAGTTACTGTACATCAAAATAAGTTGCACTACATTGAAGCTATCTCCAGAAAATGTAGCAGGCTAAGCTGCGAGAAAATGGCAAAAGTAGCTTGCTACTTGCAAAGTTACTTTTATTTAATTTTTTTCTACTTTTTGTCACATCAGACTTATCTCAGTGATAAGAAAACCTGTCAGCCAAGCATATAGGCAGGCAAAAAATGTTCAGTTGGTCTGTTTATAACAGACTTAAATTAAAACTTTCTTTCTTTCTTTCTTTCTTTCTTTCATTTTTTGAAGACTTTGTAACATTTGAACATGTCCTCCAATAACATGACGTCATCAGTCGGCCTATTGCTCTCTCTCTGTCTCTCTCCTCTTCCTACTTAATGCATTTCTCTGTCTTGGCCTCTCTCAGTAGGCTATCTGGCTATGTCAGTAATTCAACAACACAATTCCAAACTATAGTTTACAGTCAATAAAACCATAATGAATAAAAGACAATTAAAAAAAACCAATAAAAAAATAGACCTAATGAAAACTTTGATGTTGGGACCCAAATTGGGACATAAGAACATGAACATGTCCCGCAAATAACACATGACATCAGTATGTCACTCTTTCTCTCCTCTCTTCCTTCGTAATACTGTTCTCTGTCTCTCTGGCTCTTTTCTCAGTCCTTGTTGTGTCTATTTCTCTAGTGTCCATTGCAAATCCACTAAATATATACAGTCCATGGGCAAGACATGTGAGAGACGTGTCAAGAAGTGCAATGTAGCCAATCAGAGACAGAGTTGGGCAGGTCTTGCCAAGAAAAGTCAACAGCGAAGCAGCAAGCAGAATAAACTGAAGGATTACTATGTGATGTCATACAGTAGTCCTTCCCTTGTCTATATGCCTCAGTGTGGCTCTGGCATCAGTCACATTACTAATCCTCAGTTTGATTATCCTTTCTTTTATCCAGACCTCCACAGAAAAATGTCTGTTGCACTTCAGAGTTTTTCCTGGAAGAAATGTGTACTGTGCTACTGAGAAATATGTTAGTAACATCGCTACTGCCAAACACTGGGAATGAGTCATTTCATAGAGGTTCTGATGCTCAAAAAAACGTATCTACCAATTTACAAACCTCTCTTTCACAATTTAAGTCTATAGGGAAAAGTTTTTTTGGGCCTATTGGCATCACGTGACAGACCCTGGAGGTTGCAGTGACACTGTTTGGCCACTATGAAAATTAGCTGCAGAAACCGGCGCACTTCCTGGGGGACTGGGGTGTACACTCCACTGTCAGATTGTTGCCGTTCTTCCATCAGCCATGAGACGGATCAATACAGCTTACGTCAGGATAGTATAAACAGTTTGCAATCCTGCATTAGCTGGTCTGTTAGTTCACTGGTGTCTGACCTGTTGCTTGGTCACTTTCTCCCTCTCTTCTTTCCTTCCACACAAATGTCCTCTTTGGTCTCTTTGCTTCATGATATGAAGCATTGAGAAACAAAACAAAAAGCAGTGCCAAACAGCTGAGCTAGCTGGTGCTGTAAAGCTTTCCATTCTGGTGATCTGACCTACTCACCAAAGTTATACAATGCAGAGACAGGAAGTGGTAATGACAGAGGAGAAGTTGTCCCTATTGCAAGTTAGTGAACCATCAAAAGGATGTGGGAGCTATTATTTTAAGGTAAAAATGTTGCATTACATTGCTTTAAATGAAAAAGTCAAAGGAAAGAAGGGTCAGGGAAATAGGCTTATTCACTTTCTCACAGAGTATTACATGAGAAAGCTAATACAGAGATTTAGAAGAGAAAAATGACACTACTAATATGATTGTCTGCTATATATGAAACTTGTGATGAGCTAGGTCAGCCAGCTGCTGGCTGTGGCTTCATAACAGACATATGAGAGGTATCAATGTTCTCATCTAAAGCGGGATTTATACTTGTGCATTGAATCGACGCTGTACCTACGCCGTAGCCTGACGTGCACCTTCCTAGAAATATAACTAAACGTCATATCTATTTTTGTAAACTGAAAACCATGTCCTTCAGTGGAAACAAAGCTTTGATTTACCTTACTTTCACAGATAAGAAACAATGAATTGTGAGGACAATAAAGCCCCCACAAAATAGCATTTTAAGTCGTGTGTGATTTATCCTGACTTCATATCAGTAGAGGAAATCTCTGCTTGTTGCCAGGCTAAATTATACAATGTTAAGTACCATAGGCTTGTGCTAATAACAGTAGCATGTTACATTTATTTCGAAAACATGTTTAGTATTAGACAGTTGTTTTGTCAGTGAACCTTGTGAGTTGTAATCGAGCCTAATTTTGTAATGTTACCTTGGTTAAATGTTGCTGTTGTTCCTGCCCTTATATGAGAAAAGAAAAAGTCCACTAGCCGCTAGATTAATTTGTACAATGTAAAATGCCATAGGCTTGTGCTTAATAACATTAGCATGTTGTATTTGTGGGGAAAATGTGTCCAGATAAAGTGTTTTGTCTGTGAATCCGGCAAGTTATAGTGAAGCTCATTTGTGTACTTGTGTTTGAAATTGTCGCTACTAAGCCATGTTTAATGTGTGTTTTGGGTGCATTTTGAATCAATGAAACTTTACAGCACTTCACAGAAACCCCACCTATGCCTATGGCATAAGCTCTGCATAGAGTTGACGCACAAGTATAGCTCTGCCTTAACTTTCAGCAATAAAGCAAATTATAGCATTCGTTCCAACAAAAGGAACTCTTGTGGGCTGAATGTAACTTTAATGTAGGATTACATCAGACAGCTTTAGTTGAGGTTAAAGTTAGTCATACATAACAAGTCTTTAATCCAACCCTCCCACACACACACCTTTACTGTGCATTGCACCATATGATGTCAAAATAAAACCAGTCTAAGCTAAT
Organism: Cephalopholis sonnerati; assembly: GCA_019142605.1. Lineage (NCBI taxonomy): Eukaryota > Metazoa > Chordata > Actinopteri > Perciformes > Serranidae > Cephalopholis > Cephalopholis sonnerati. The sequence goes on from JAGQAX010000002.1 coordinate 44,378,717, forward strand.
CTCAGCCACTGACTCTGTCACCACTTGCAGATTCTGTTTCACTTCTTGTGAAATGTGCATTTCTGCTGCACAGCAATGTGCTCCTATGACAAAATTCCAGGAAGCCATAAAATACACACACTGCAGTGGGTGTGGCAGGAGACCAGTGTAGCCAAGTCTGCTTCTAAAGATAAGAGGTGTCCCTGTGATACACAGAGCAAGAGCTCTTTATCCAGAGAAAATTTTAAAAGGAAATCACCGTTATATTTAATTGATGATGTATTTCTTGACTTGTATATAAATATATTTTCCCCTTTTTTGTTTTTGCACTGCACTGTCTTCTGTATTTCTTGGTTTTATAGGATTATTTTGACTGCTCAGTGTGCTTCCTGTCATTTATTTTTGTTTTATTTTTCTGTATAATGTCAGTTTTTTTTCTTTTGTCTATTTCTATATTATTCTGTTATCCATTATTGTTGCATTATTAAGGCTTCCTGAAACATAATTTGTGTATTTTTGCATTATGTAAACTTATGTAAACAACCTCTCTCTCAGTTTCGAAAGCTCAATGTGTTTCCGGCCTTCAGAGATGGAAAAAAACAATGTTGTGTGTCTAAGTTTCATGTTCCGCAGAAGTCCCTCCCTCTATCATTCTTTTTCAGTAAGTTTCATTTTGCATCATGCCTGTGTGACTGTTTATTACTTTATTTCACAGGAAGTCCACGCCGCTGAGGTGCGCAGGAACAAGGAGCTTCAGGCTGACCTCTCAGGCTGAAAACAGTGGATGTTACTTGTGAAACTCATCTGTGTGTCAAAGTTCTCCTGTTGAGCCGTACTCCCCGATCTCATCCTACAGTGCACTTTCCAGGACTCAAACTAGTTAATCAGCACTCAATATTGTTACTCATCTCTTTCAGTTTTGGTAAACCACACACATTTGGAGGTGCAGATACATATTCTGATATTCTCAAGTTGAAGTCAAGTACAGCTGAAATAAAGTCCAATCCTGAGCCAAACGAAGTCCATGTTGGGTTTGTTTTGTAAGTGAGGAGAGTTGCTGGGTGAGAACAGTCACTAAATAAAAAGAGTTACAGCTAAAAATAATGCTAACTGAAGGTGACTGATCTGGCAAAGATAATTAATTTACTGAGAGTTTGTAATGACTCCTGCAAGACTGTACTGAGTGTTTTAGGGCCCTTGGTGGAATTTTGTTTCAGCCCAAAGACTTGAAGCCATGGTGCTTAAAGCTCTAAAACAAAATTTTAAAGGTCCCATATTCTGCTCATTTTCAGGTTCATACTTGTATTTTTGGGTTTCTACTAGAACATTTGCGTTTGCTTTAATGCTAGAAAAACTCTTTATTGTCCTCATACTGTTAGTGCTGAAACACCTGTATTCACCCTTTGTCTGAAAAGCATCATTTTAGCGTCTGTCTCTTTCCAGTTCCAAAGTCCAGTGTGCTCTGACTGGCAAGCGTTTCCAGGTCTTCCACATCTGTGCTCTCTGTGTCTTGGCATTGTCACCACGGCCAGAAATGAACTGTAATGGCCCTCTAGCAGCAGTTTCTACAGTTACACAGTACAGTTGTGACATCACACCTTAATGGAAGTCCAAATTTTCTTTTCTTTTCATTTGATGGGTAAAGTTCTAACAGCAGCACAAAAAAGTGATTTAACACAATATTTCTGGGATTGATTTACACAAAAATCAACCAAAACTACATAAACAGCATAACAGCAAAACCTTCTGGGACGAGGAAATATTATCAGATCTTTTTCACAGCAAACGTTTTTGACTTATGGTGGTAAACAAAAGTATAGCTGTTTACATTTTAATCAGAAAAACTTGAAACTTGAAAAGATCCTTTATTAATTTATTAATATTAATTTGATACATAGTGAACAATATAAAAGTTGAGGATACAAGAGTCTTTGGCTATTAGACCAGCCAAGTCACCAGAAGAAAATGTTAGCATTTGTATATATCATATCAACATTTCTAAAATGATGTAGAGTTTATTTTTCATCTGGAGGGGGAGGGGACAGTATATGGTGTGTTACCTAGGCGAGATGCCTACCAAGCTACAGACCACTGTTCAAAATCAACAAACAACATAACTATTTTTTTATAGCAACCCGTTGAGGATAGTGCCACATAAAGAGGTTGTTTTAAACTAAAACAACCTTGCATTTTCAGTCGGGATAGTGCAACAAAAAGCGGTTGTTCTTTACTAAGACATTGCTGCTTTTCCAGTGGGGATTTTTCCCCCCAAAACTGGGTATTTTAAGCTAAAAAATTATCTTTTCCCAACCATAACCAGGTGTTTTTTGTGCCTACACCTGACAACACATTGATGACAGTGCTGTTGAAATGTCAAGTTTCATAGTATCCGCTACATAATAACATACATGGTTTGTATCCCTGATTTGCAGAAACGTACAATGGCAAAAAAAAATTCTGGCAATTGGGTTGATTCAACTCCATTATTGTTTTAAGGGGCAGTGATGCCATAAGCTGTACAGGGAAATCCACTAATGGAGTCTTGATGCAGGTGGTGGTGTGGGGGTGAAGAGTCATGCCGAAGTTCTGGATGAATGAGATGTGGAGCAGGACCTCTGATTAGCTTAGTAAAAGGACCCATGGGTGCTGGTTGTGATGGAGACCAGAGGTGACTCGTGTGGAGGACAGTGATAGCTAGGAACAGGTACTGTATGTTTGTTAGGGTTATAAAGTTAAGACCTTAAACCCTGATTTACATACTTTATTTACTTTCCATAAAAGTAAAATATGTTCTGTAGAAAACACTATTTCAGGGCTATTCAATTACAGATTCCACTGGGCCAGATTGTAAAACCAGAAAATGTCGATGGGTCAGACATTTTCAGCAGAGAGCAACCTACTAAACGAATGCAAATGAATGTCGTAAAAGTAGCAATGTTTATCTTTGCACATTTTAAATAATAAAATATATTTTCAATCATATATCTGACCAAGGAGCATTGCATAATGCAGAAACAGAATAAAAGAAGAGCTATCAATACAGAGAAGTATAACAAGTGACATTAACAGTAACTAATAACACACACTATCTCTCTACCAGCATCTCTCTCTCTCCCCTCCACACACACATGCACACACCTCACCTCCTGATGTTTTTCTTTGAGGTCAAGTGTTTAGGAAATACACAAGACAGTTTTATAAAGTCCATGGCAGCAACAGTCATGTTTACAACAACAAAGTCACTATATAAAGTCGATAATATCTCAATGGAAACAAATCTAACATGTAAATAAAATAAATATTCCTCCTGACATCACAATACTGAGTGAAAAAAGTCAGTCATCTAAGCATGAAGAACACAGACATCAATATCAGTCATTCATCCTGGTCTCTGTCCCCCCTCTACTGAGGAGACTCACTGTCTGCAGGCTGGCTGCCTCAGGTACATTTTAAGATAGACTATGTACAACTATTTGCTGTTAGCCCCATGAGCACGATTTGCTTGTGTAGACCGCCATTGTAAACCATAACGGCGGTGAATGAGAGACTGCGGACAGAGCACACTGAAATATGGCTTTCTCCATGCTGAACACATGTATTGATAAGGTATTGGCTTTTTACAAACAGAGGTTTTATTGAACTTACTCACAGTAACAAGTGTAGTTGTGGTCAACAAGAGTAATCTTGAAAGTCATACTCCCTTCATCCGCACCCCAGCCTTTCTGTCTGTGTCTGTGTGTATGTCAGTGTGATCCCTAGCCAGGGATGGGTGCCAAGGTTGCCTCTGGGCTGGATGTGGCCCATGGGCCGCTAACTGAATAGGTCTGCACTATTCTTTATCTCTCCTCTAAATTGTACATTTTAGAAGGAAGTTGGAGGATGCTGGGCAGAAGGTTGGTGTGTACACAGTATACTATGTGCCCTTATAAGGACATAAATTTAGGTTAGTTTAACCTCCTGAGCCTTGATGTTCCTCTTAAATTTCATTAAGTTAATTTGTTATTTTAGATTCAGGAGCAGGGCCACGCTTCAACCACACCTCTGATTACCTGTCAAGCCCACTTATACCTGGTCAATACATCCTGCTCTGTTCATCTCAGATTTCTCAACCCACCCTCCCTTTCACTTCCCTTCTCATCATCCTCATCATCCATCTCTACCTCATCCCAACCCCATCCTTCCCTCTGCTTATCCCTACCCACATCCTTTCATCCTGTCCATCCCTCTCCCCTTATCCCTTCTTATTCAGTCTGGTGCATACCTCTTCCATGTCTCATTCTAGGTACCATCTGGGGCCTGTGAACAGCTCAGGTGCAAAAACACCTGAGACTGAAGCCCCACATTGAGGGTGCTTTTACACCTAACCTGTCTGGTTTCTTTGAAATGACTCAGGTCTGTTTGTGCCATTAGTACAGTTCATTTGGGCAGGTTTGAAAGCTGTCAATCAAATCCTGGTGCAATCAAACCGAGAGTGCTCGAAAAGGTGGGTCTCAGTCCGTTTCCAAACGGACTCTGGTGCGGTTCATTTGAGGTCTAAAAGAAAACGAGCCAACCACAGGATGTTATGCTAGCAGATATGTGATTTTAGCAACAGCTAAACCAATAATAAATCCGTCTGCTGATCATGAAATCTGTCTGCAATCTCATACTTGATCCTGATAAAGGCCACATATATCCCATAAACTATTTATGATAATGTAAACATGTAACTATGGTTATACATATGCAAACAAACACGCAAGACAGAAGACATCCCTCCTCTACCTTCACCCCAACTTAAATCCATTCATCATCCCTCAACAATTAACACCTCCTGAATTACAATTAAAACTTTTAAATGACATATTATTGTGGCATGGTCTTTGCTAGTGAACCCTGCTTTAAAAGAAAAAAATCCTTTCTCACCCTATATGATGGATCTAGATCTATTTGGTCCAACACTTCACTGATGCTTACAGCAGGATTGCTGTCAGGGGGGGTCAATGGGTACATATGACCCCGGGCCAAGGCCAAGGGGGAGCCCATGAAAAGGTCTAGATCAAGTACTACAATTAACTTACTGACTTATACAGTTTATGTATTTACATGATAAATAAATGGATTTTTATCATTAAAATATATTTCAACATGCCATTTGATATTCCCACCCCCTGCATGGTGCAGTCCATCTGACATGGGTCAGGTGTGTGATGCCCAGAACTCACAAGTGCCACGGATGTAAAAGTGTGAGGCAGACTGATAAGCTAAGTCAGAATGCCTCAGACAGGCAGACACAATTTTAGTCAGAAAACCTGCTGGACTGTGCTTAGTTTTAAAGCTACAGTGGCGACACAGGTATCCTATTGAACTAGGGGACATAAGGCATCCGTCAGTACCAACCTTGTTGGAATGGGGGCCAAATAACTCTCCAAAGTTACACATTTTGGTGAGGGAAAAAGGAACATTGCCATTTTTCAAAATGGTGTATTTGATTAAATATTTATGCATACTGGGGTCCCTGAAAGGTCTTGGAATTACATACATTGGTTATGATGGGAAAACTGACAATTGACAACCATATGTTCTTTATACTATATCAGTTCTGTGACCAATATTTGTTTGAAGTGGTTGTTAAGATTTAATGAATAAATGGGCCATCCAAAAATGCTGTCCCCCTGCCTGTATTTCCCAACAGCTGGCCTGCTTACAGAGTTACCTTTTAAAGTTTCCAGTACGAATTGTGACACTGGGCTATATATAAATAAAATACATTTGCCTGACTTGAATAAACTTACATTTCTAAGATCTCTGCATTAGTATCAACAGCATGAAACAAGGTGAAGCAAATGGATTTGTATTGAAAACGTGCAATCTCGACCCACATGTCAAAATGTTTTTATTTTTCTCTGAAGAAATATAATTCATTTAATCAGGGTTTGATAACAATATGTGTCAATAATAAATGACTCCTGTACAGGGACATCATGAATGTTTCACTTGAAGGAGTGGATGCAGCTTTTCAACGCACTGTTGTTGAAATGAGGAAGCGAGATGACGGTATAAAGCGCATGCCTATCAGTTTGACCTGATGATGGTGACGCATAGTATGAGAAACGAAACTTAAGTCAGACAAGCTGTACCGGTTATCTTTATAAAGAGAGATTCAGGCACAGTGTGGCGAGTCCAAACGATGCTGCTGCTGATCAGCTCTCACGTTAGTTTCCAATAACACGGACCTGTAAGAGGATCAGCCCACTGGACGGTAATTACATCTCTGTTGTTGTTGTTGTTGTTCATGCTATTATTACCTATACATAAAAGTATTAAGAGTAGCAGAAGTAGTTGTTGCTGCAAAGATTGTGGAAATAATTAGATAAAGTGACAGAGTTGGCAACATGGGTGTAGAATTTATTTGCAATCAGAAATGAAATGGTTGAATTTTGAAAAAGTCTTGATTGTTGTTAAACTGCAGGGCACCTGTTTTAGTATAAAAGCGATTCTACAGTTTAAAGCTCTGTTTTTTATCACTCTGTGGTTCATCCGGTGTGTGTCGCTTCCTCTTGTTACTCCTGGTGTTGTGTTAAGAAAATGGCCAACCGCGCCACCCAGTGGGTTTAACATGTAAGTTCCACGTAGCAGACGGCTCTTCGGGGTTTTTCTGTGAAAGCTGAGTTACGTCCCCTCCTCGGCCCGTGGTATTACGTAACAGAGGTCGCAGAGAGGCCACTTGGAAAGCAGAGGGACGGCGAGCGGGGGTTTAAATGAAACGCACCCTCTCCTACACAGTTTTTGCTCCGTCCACCAGCTGTAGGCTGAGCCTACACTGCTCATTACAGATGATCAGGCATATATGCACACTCAGTTCAGTGAAGCAAAGGCTCTTCTTCATCATTTTTTTAATATAGAAGTTTATGTTTCTACGGAACTGAAAAGCAGTTATTTTTTTACATTTTACTTTTCATTTTTCATTGCTGTAGCCCTAAAATGATCCTTACTTTCTCAGCTGTAAAAAAAATGTGTAGCTTATACACTCAAAAAAAAGGTTTTAACATTCTGTCAACTAAAGTGTGTGTCATATGTCCATGACCTAGTGCCTTGTCCTAAATTTTGGTGAACCTAAATAGTGGTGGCTTGTTAGCAGTGGGGTCTCCCTCACTAGTCTAGCTATTGATTCCAAATCCAAAACAGAAAAATAGAGGAAAACAGAGAACTTAATAGTAAGTGGGCAGATTCCTCTACCCACCAATACTGCAAGATTAAGTACGAAATAATCATAAATAGCCCACTGCAGAGTAGTCACCTCATGCTAAAACATATTAATAAGCGCTCATTTAGAACTATTAATACTGCTAATTTAGACCTAATAGGCTCTGTTACCTTTATCATAAAGCACAAGTATTGTGGCTCCAGACAAATTTAAAAAAAGGCCAAAAAAGGCTCTTTTGATAGTGAAGGTTGCTGACCCCTGGTCTAAGTAAATAAAACTGCAATTAGTTCTATGACATTTTTCAGTAAAATATCAAGCTCTCAATGAGATGTTCTGCTGACCAGTGATTCTATACAGGTGTGAGCTGACCTATACAGACCAATAAGATATATAATAGAAACAGTGAGACTGAAAAGCATGTAAGAGAGTGAATTTATCTACTTTTATTTTTATTTGTGATTTAATTCATGTGTCCATCTTCTGTGCTATCTGTGTGGATGCGTATGAATGTTTGACTTGAAAAGCAGGTGGCACTTTGTATGTAGCCTCTGCCACGCGACTATGAATGTGTGTTTGAATGGGTGAATGTGTCGTGTAGCTTTAAAGCACTTTGAGTGGCCTGAAGAAAGGCACTGTACACCTCTACAATTACTGCAACACATTGTGGGTCAGGAAGTAGAGCGGGTTGTTCATCCATGTTCATTAGTTGGTTTATTTCACCAAGTTCACTTCAGTTTGTCAGAGAAATGGAAGGACACTTGCGATGGTGGTGGGAAGAGGAAAGGGAGTCAATGAGAATGTTGAACGACTAATGAAATGCAGCCGTAATTCTTCTTTTTTAATAAGGGCTCATTGTTTTCCCAAGTGGTGTTTTTACTCTGTATGATGGATGCAAAAAAATATATTTTAATGCGTCAAAGCAATTTTAAAGCAGAAACAGTTCTGCATTCACACAGTCCCTATTTCCACCCGGCTTTACCATGTGATCTGTACCTAGAAATCCTGTCAGGAAAAGAAAAAAGTTGTAACTGCATGTAGAGCGCATTCTGATCAGAATGTGCTCTACATGCAGTTACACTGCGTGATCGATATTACCACATCTAGTCCGAACACATCCTGTCAAGAAAAAAAGAAAAGGTCACCTTACTCTGATTCATCCTGCAAGCTCATGTTGTCTAAAGC
>JAGQAX010000002.1:44387163-44827163 GCA_019142605.1 Cephalopholis sonnerati
ATCAGGTGACCTTAGCAACAAGCACCCCTTGTGTCCTTCCTAGGTGTCTAGACCTTGAATTTTACAAACAAAAAGTTGCACAAAATATTTGCCACATTGGATTGCTTTGCCTTCAGCTCTTTCTCACTGTGAGCTAGAAATTTTTTTTTTTATTTTTCGTTCACTGGAGGCGTATGAGTAAGACAGAGTTTTCTTTATGAATTCAAGGTAACACGGCATGACAAACTGATATATAAATGATCATTTTGTGAGTGAAGCGTTCCTTTTATGGCTTTCTGAATTGAATATATTGAGCACACTTCTTATCATGCTGTCATCTCTACTGTTTTCTTTTTCAGACACATTCAAGCAGAGATGGACATTTCTCAGACTTTGGTCTTTAGTCTGCTGTAGATAATGACAAGTTAATCCAGCCTAATTCTGTTAGAGGTCCTCCAGTGAGTGCCTTGGTCAATCAGACTTGTAACTAAATATGGGCCTGTTGTGACTGACCTGAAAACGTACCTGAAAAGAGAAATTGCCTAAACTCTGAGGATATTCCTGAGATCTGCAGGGCCAGTACACATTTTGCATCCAGGTGTTGACTTTAGCATTATGAGTGCATCACAATGCCAGCTAGTGAATCCAAACTGGCTCCTCTTTTGTCAACACATGATCTCAAACTTGCATGCACTCAGTGCTCTGTCAAGGAGAAAGAAATTACATATACGTTAAAACCAGTCAGTCACCAGTGTGCGCGCAATCTCCTGCTCTGCAAGGCCAAAGGTGGCAGCAAATGGAGGCCTGTGTCTAGGCGGCCACTGTTTCCAAACCCAAGTCAGTATGTGTCATGTCACTTCTTTGTGGAGGGCTCTGGTTGCACACGCCACAAGAACCGGTGCACCTTTGCCAGAAGTGATGAGGAAGCTGCTGTTTGGACATTTGAAAAGCATCACAGATTAGACCCTGTGTTACTCTATAAGCTCATAGCTCAGTCTGAGAGACGATCTGATCTGCCTGATAACTGTGAACCTCTGGCTGCCCACTTGCCAACTCTAGATTTGAAGGCTGTGTGTGATCTGTGTTCTATCAAAGAGAAGGAAATAACATACACAGTTCAGTCACTTAGTCACAAGTGCAGTAGAAATCTGCTTTTAGCCAAAGAGAAAGTCTCTAACCAATGGAGGCCTGTCTCTGATCGGCCTACAGGTGGATTCTTTGGTCGAAATGTTTTTTACCAAGTGTGTAACTACTTTACTGAGGGCTCTGGATGTACTCAACACGGACAGGGATGCACTTATGCTAGAAGCTATGAAGAGGCCATTGTATGGAACTATGTTAGAGACAAAGGAATCAGTAAAGATGAGTTAATCAGACTTGTAACTGAGTCTGAGCCTCCTTCTCTAACACCAGAAAGTGCAGCTAAAAGCATACTTCAACAGTTTTCGGGTGAATTTATCGAGTTCTGCAAAGAGTGTTATCAAGATCGTCCACAACAACTAACAACCAAAAGGTGGAATTCCACCTGCTCAGCGGATGCAGCGCACACCTGGACCCCAGTCTTAGTTCATCACCTGTCAGAGAATAGTCGTAAGCACATCTACAGCCAGGTGCGCCCTCTTCGCCAGAACTGTCAGTTTAAGTTCTGCAGTCATGTCAGGGAAGGCAAGCCCTGCTGGCATCAGGCCGGACACTGCCAGTCTGCTCAGAGCGAGGTGGAGATGGCCGTGTGGAAAGCGGAGCACAGTGGGCTCTCTGTTCGGCCCCATCTCCTTCAGCTGAGCTGGCAGGAGCAGACAGAGCCCAGACAGGTCACCATGTACTGCAAAGTTTGCCTCCTGGTTCTTTCCTCCCCAGAGAGTTTCTACAAGCACTGCACCTCTTTGGAGCATGCCCAGTTACTCTCTGAGGATACCACCACCAAGTGGACAGGACGACAGCCTCCACACAACCACCGAGCTCAGTTTTGGCTGTGTGACAGGTAAATAACACTACTGCCCCACACGTGTTTACAACCATACTGTAGATTAATGCAGGTGCTTTAGGTCCCACTATGGGGCAGGCAATCTTAAAACACCCAGAACTTAACCTATGTATTTTACCAAAAATGCCTTATTATATTTCTGCCAATCTATCCCCCTAAATCCTACACACTGGACCTTTAATTAGGGCTTTCCCACTTTTTCTATTTTATCCTGTTTAAGGGACAAGGCTAGTGATATTCTATGTTTTGTTACCATCAGCAAATCCCATGAAAAGGCCAACACCAACAGTGTGTTAGTCTGTATCTCAATACTTCCGCAGTCTCTGTGCTCCAAGCCCATTCATTCCCTCAGACAACTTAAATCTAAATATATACAGTATGTGTTATGAATATATACTTTAATTTCTAAGAAATTCTCAGTAATTTCCTGCAACAGCTGGGCACTGTAGTTTTTTTTTTACAAACATATCTCAAACAGGAGGAAATAGTGCATTTGCTAGGGACTGTTTTCAGCTGCAAATTAATTCACATTTGGTGCTGTAATGCGGTGGTTCCCAACTGGTCCAGCCATGGGGTTCACATTTCTCCTTAGTCATTAGTTCAAGGTCCACACAGTTTAATACAATCAGTGTCATACATGTGTTTGGCCATGTCCTTGAGCTAGTTTGCTGTCTCTGTCAAATAGCTGTCCGTTAGTCACTCACTCTGCAGCAGAAAACTGTACTTCAAAATAAAAACTCTATTCCAGAAATTCACTGTGCTTTAAAACAAAGTGTGTTTTTTACAAACTTGACAATGAAATTATGTACACAGACTCAAATATGCCAGCATGCATACCAAGTTCTTCTGCTTTTCTTCTGAGTGGTGTTGATGGACAGTGTTGTTCAGCAGTGCAAAACACATCAGAAATAGTGAAGCTACTCACAGTTTGACATAAACAGAGTATAAGATGGTGAGGTAAGGATGGTTTAAAGTGCATACGTGAAAACAAATCAAACACGAAATTAAGTCAAACGCAGTACACACTGTTAAATGTATTTGTCATAAGAAAATGAAAAACGTGTTGAAAGGATTGTGTAGCTTTTTGTCTTTAATGAATGAATTAATTGTTTCTCATTTAGCATGGACAATATTTCTCCATCTCAAAAAGAATAAGCTCACCTCCATGAAAAAAGTGCTTTGCATGACGAATTGGCAGGTCTATGCTGCCTTCTGCTGGACACCATACTTAACACACCTCTTCACTTTTTTTGAGATTAAAGTTGCAAATTTATGAGATAAAGACTTAGATATTCTCTGATATTAAACCTTCACAAATTTACATAAAAGAACCTGAATATTCTCTGGGATTATGTAATCATAATCAATTCTCTGACATGAAAGTCACAATTTTACTTAGAAAAATTAAAACAATAGTAATATAAGCATATAAGAGAGAGAACTGTGGAGACAGGAAAGACTGAAAATAAGATGTCTATTGTTTTAGCTTTTCCAGTAGCAGCAAACAGAGGAGATGTTGCCGTTATTGTTATTTTAAGTTAGCTAGCTTACTAGGTACCTCTGGTTTTGGTTAGTAGTAGTACCATGGTTACAATGTAAACATATAGCATGAGTATACTGATGATGTGATGAAGAAGTTGTGTGATTGGACAGCCAAAATGGAATGCAAATACCTTTAGCTCAGTTGCACATTGGCAATTTAGCAAACTTAAAGTACACCCTGCAAGGCCAGCAAGCCTATGGCTAAAGTCAGGTTTAGCCCACATTGAAATATGCCAGGATTGTGCCAAAGTGAAAACTTTCTTAGCCCAAGGATAACAGCTCCCACACTAAAGTTCAGTATGAAAAAAGGCTACATAAACCTAATAAATACCAGTAAATATCTTGCATAACTAAATGTTGATCTAACTTGATATAAAGTATGGCTTAAATATGTCTAAAGTAAAATAAAGTGCAACTGCAGTGGTGTCTGTGGTGTGATGAATTTGACCCAACCTTTGCACAGTCAAGAGATGTGGCTGCTTGGCAAAAACTGTCCACAATTTTTCTTGCAGATTTATGACTTCATAGTCTAAAAGAATACTGAGTTTTTACCTTGTGTATTTATGACTTTAATCTTAGAGTTTTTTATTAAACTGGGGTAAAGAAAAAACACGACTCTCTTACTGTTTTGACAGTTGCCGTACTTCCTTTTTGACATAAATCACGCCCTCATTTTTTGGGGGGTTACCACCATGGCTGACAGACCTGCATAGTGAAAACAAGGCTTATAAGGAACCAGTCTAAATGCAGATGGTGTCATTATTCTATAGCCATTACATTGTGCAGTCAATATTTATGTCATAATTATAAGTTAGAGCACCAACTTGTTTTGTTCATGGAAAACAATGCATTCAGTTATTAAAACTAAAAAGCCAAATAGTCAGCCTCTGTTACAAATGTTTTTCATTTAATTATCACACAGTAAATGCACAAAAAGGAAATTCATATTATAATATATTCACTTTCTTTGTTTGATTTCTTTTAATTAATGCATTTTAAATCTTCCACAGTATGGGAGCACCAAGCACACCTCCAAAAACAAACATGCAACAAAAGTAGTTTGTATAATTCTTTTGAGTGGTATATAGATGTCTTTTTATTGTTTTTACTGTTCCAACATGGAAGTTTGACGGACATATTCTTTGTATTGTACTTTTAAAATTATCGTTCCATCCTAGACCACAAACCTGTGAGTACGGCAACAAGTGCCCAAAAGCTCATTCTGTGGAAGAACTGCAGGAATGGTTGATGCGTGTTGAAGAGGAGAAGGAGATCAGACATAACATCGGAGCCCAGGGTCTCATGTGCTACAGTGAAAGGCTCTTGGAGGAATACAAAAACAGCAGTAATGAAGTACACATTGTGAGTACTGGGCTCAAATATTTAGTCTAATTATTATCTAATTCTGTGTAAGGCTGTTTGTTTAGCAGGATGTGCCAGTGGTTCAGTCAACTGAGAGGCACACCATGTTCTCAAAGAGAATCCAGCCTTTATCACATGCACAGTCTTTCTCAAGGTCATGGTGAACTTAAACACTCTCCTACAGAAGAAACTGAAATGCTGTCAGACCCACACAAAGAGGACAATACACATTTGCACAACATAGAAATAAAATGGGAACAAGAACATGTGTTTCCATCAAGTGCTTAGTGAGCAAGTACACAAGTCACTCTGTTGCTGGTGTGTTTATGATTTCTGCCTCGCAGAGTCTAACAACACTTTAGAATCTCCCCTCATCACAGTTAGAAAAAGGACAACATTTTGAGCCCAAATTGGCTTTTCATCGCGCACAGTTATCACAATGAATATAATATATATAATGAATAATTATACAAGTTTGTGACTTCTAACAATGATTCTTTTTATATTACTAATTGACTGTTGATTTAATTTATTCTTCAGTTCCTTACCATCCTGAATCACAGTATTTTACTTTATTATTTCAAATGAACAGATATCAGAACAGGTTGATGATGTCAGCATCTCTTGTGATGAAGATTTAACTGTGGAGTGTGAACAAATCAATTCAACACTGAAATGGAACTTCCAAGTTGAAACAGAGGTAAGATTTTTACAGTAAAGCATGAAAGTTGGTTACTTTTTCCTGTATCAAATATCAAAAGGTCCAGCTGCTCCCAACAAAAATGTGCTGCAAATTCCATTGGCTCCATTTCACACTGGCAACTTTTAATCCAAGTTTCGTTGATAACTCTGCAAACTTGAGGCAAACACTGCTCCAGAGCAGGGTGAGCTAGCCTAAAGCTGAAAACACACTGGCGCCACTGTGGCACAGTGTGTCATGTGACACATGTCAAGTGCCACCCCTACTGGAGCGCATATTGGAAGCGTCGCTCTGCAGCTCATCAACAGATAACCATGGAAAGTTGATGCTACTTTTACTGAAAGATCTGTACTTTCTCCACCTATACATTACCTTAAAATGTGTGCAGAGCCCCTAATTAAAGTTGATCTCTCACTTGAGGGGCCAATCTCCAGTACTACGAGGTATTATCTTCATAATGACGTGATTGTGGGTCATTTAGCTCGAGATATTTCTCATCAGCCACAAGTATGTCCTCATCCATTCTTCATCACACACAAGACACAGCAACAGCTACAGCAATCTCTTTATACATCAGTGGTGAGGAGAGGAGTCAAGCTGCCACAGGAACAGTGAAAAAGAGCTGCTACGGGAGCTGGTTTTTACAAAGAGGGAGAGTGAGTTAGAGAAAAATACATTTAATTCTGGGGCGGAGAGGCTGGAAATAGGACAGTGTCTTGAAGTGCCACGGGGCAGTGCGTCCAGGAGCACTGATGTGCGTCTAGCTACCACTGGTGTGATGTTGTCATTGAAAATAATAGGGGTGTATTTTTTGACACACAGCGGTGTGTTTTGGCCTTAAGGCTAAAGTCAGGGTTAGGCCACTTGAGAAATTTGTCAGAACAGTGTCAATATGAAACTTTCTTAGTCCCAGACTAACAGCTTACTAAACCTGGGGCTAACTGCAGTGTGAAAACAGTTACATAAATAAGATAAAAATAATCTGATATAAATTTGATACAAAGTGCTACTTATTCAGCATCTTATTATTGTTCTGTAAAATTAAGTGCAACCGCGGCAACATCTGTGGTTTGGTGAGGTTTCATCAACCTTGCAAAGTGAAGCAATTTGGTTCCTCAACAAAAATAGACAAAAAAAACCTACAATTTTCCCAAATCTGTGGGGGTTTTTTTGGTAAATTCGTGACATTCATAGCATTTTTCTTGCTAATTTATGAATTTATAATCTCAGAAAGAAAGTTGTCATGTTGTAAATTTATGACTTAAGTCTGAATTTTTTTTTTATCTGAATCCTTTTTCTTTATTGTTCCAGAAGTGTTTTGCATAGTACTACATATCCTCAGGCAATGGTTTGTTTGATTTCCGACAAATTAGTGCCCCACAGTGACGTTACATCCTTAACGCAAAGTTACATTATTACTTAAAGTTATGGAGGTAAGGTTTAGGCATGTAAAGTTACTATGGTTAGGTTTAGGGAAAAAAAGGGTTGTGATGAAATAAAATGAGTCAAAGTTCACTGAAAGTTCACACAGTTCTGAACACCGGTCTCCAGGTGAAAGTCCCAGGGTAAAGTCCTGTGTTTCTGTGACTCATCCACTGCCTCAGCCTACCTCTTTACTGGACCGCTCCTTCTTTGCTCCCGTCAGTACATTGATCTTGTATTCATAGCTTTCCAAAATAACAAGGGTTTTGCACGAATTACTGGCTCATCATAACATGAGATACGAATTTTGGTGCATTACTTTTAATAGGAAAATGTACAACTGTGCCTTAGAACTTGTATAGTGTGTTTAACTGCCATTTTCCTGTATGTACAGAGACAACTTGTGCATGTGGCACTGCTGAAGCAAGAACCAGGAGCTTCATTTACCCTTGGTGACATCGGTTCTTTGCCCTGCATCTACTCCTCAGGGAAACACTTCCTCAGTGAAGACATGACGTATGACATCACTGTGTCTTTTACATCCATCAATCCAGGCCTTTATGACCAGTGGTTAGTGCTAGATTTTGACATGAGACCAGTGCTCTTGAAGAAACTCAAAGTAAGAGTAGGCCAGCAGTCACTGGATGACATTGAACAAACAGCCGTGAACTATGGAGCCACTTTTCAAAGTGCTGAGCGTTGGCATCGAGGGAACAGGGTTATCATCCCCTGTACGTCCAGAACAGAAGAACAGGAGGAGCTGTTGAAGGAGTACAAGCCTCCCCAGATTAGCTTTCTGTATAAATCCTCCCACAACAGCCAAACACCTCTGAATAATGAGAACTACAGAGAGAGAATGCACCAATTCCTGTACAATGAGGAACAGGCAGAGGACCAGATTGTTTCAAGGTAATGTGCTTACCTGTCTTTCCTTTATCTTATCTTTCCTTTTATGATGTTTAGATTTTGTGCATATATTTACAAAACCTAAGCTTTTTTTTCTTATTCACTTCAGACTAAATGTTTCTGGAGAAATTACAACAATGGATATGGTGAACAGTCCAAAGTTTGGCCTGATGATTGCTCCTCGAGGAGAACTGTTCTGTGCTGTCTCGATTCCTTGTAATCTCACACCAGACACCCCAGAGGGACTGGCACTAAAACGAAGTATCCACTCTGGCCTGATCGCACCTCTCTCCTCCAGTAGTCAAAACTCCAAGGTCTATGAAGCCATCATTTTGCAAGACAAAACATGTGACAACAAAATGTATTTGCAGTTGTCTGAAAAATGTTGCTCTGATCTTCAACTCAAACGTAATGAGTCATATCAAATGGAGGTACAGTTTCAGCTGAATCGCCACAGCTTCTGCAGCATGCACAAGGCCATAGACCTCCTCCCTGATACAGAGCGAGTGCTACCAGACCTTAAAAAATGTGGAGTTCCTGTGAATACCATACGCTATGAGAAGCTGAATACAAAGCAGCATTCAGCAATTGACTTTATCACAGGGAATTCCACTCAACAGAAATCTGTGGCACCCCTCCTCATCTATGGACCATTTGGAACTGGGAAAACATTCACTCTTGCTACAGCAGCCAGAGAGCTTTGCAAGCAGCCTCGCAATAAAGTGCTAATTTGCACCCACACCAACAGGTAATACATATTTTGGAAAATGTGTTAAATGACATTGAGTGATCGATTCAAATGAACATGTGCTCCCCACATAAAAGTGTTCATCTAGACTAAGCTCCTTGCTCTAAGGGCCCTGACACACAAAGCTGACGGTTGGCCATTGGTCACCATCGGTGAGCATCTATCACCCTAGCTTTCGTTGTGGCTCCTGCAAAGTTGGCATTAGTCGGCCTATGTCCACCTGTCTCGGTCCATGTCAGCCCTTCTTGGCTTTTTTCGTGCCAATTTAACACGCTGAATCACCATCAGAGACAGTGGAGCTCATCCATGAGAGAAATTACTGTAATTGGCAGTTCAGGTCAATTTCTGAGAAGAGAAATGGAGAGCCAAAGTCAAGAGGGAGTAAGATGGAAACAAACTTATTATATTAGGTCCATTTTTTTTTTTTAGTCATTGAGCTCTTTAGCAGAAACGGCTCGCAATTATTTGTGTTATTGTTCACTGGCGCATGGTAAATACGGTAACATGAGGCGATGCAAGGCCTTAGTCATTGACATTTTTGTTTTCTTTCAGTTCCGCAGATTTGTACATCAGAGACCACTTGCATCCATTCATCGACAAGAAAAATGATGGAATGAGGCCAATACGAATAAAAGCAAACAAACAAGGGAGTGCTTTGTTTGCCACAGATGAGATTACCTTGAAGTACTGTTTGCTTTCAAAAGATGGACAGTATTTTCTACCACCTACAAAAGGTGCCCTGGATCACCACAAAATAGTCATAACCACCACGACAATGGCGAGACATTTTCATGAGCTAAAGCTCCCAGAGGGATACTTCACCCACATACTGATTGATGAAGCCTCTCAGATGCTAGAATGTGAAGCTTTGATGGCTCTTGCTCTTGCTGGGCCAAACACCAGAGTTGTTTTGGCTGGAGATCACATGCAAATGGGACCTAAGCTTTTCTCAGTTGATGATCATCACCGTTCAAATCACACACTCCTTAATCGCTTGTTCCACTACTATCAAGGTCAAAAGTGTGATGCTGCCCAGAACAGCAGAATCATTTTCAGTGAAAACTACCGCTCAACCAAAGAAATTGTGGAGTTTGTATCCACCCATTTCTATGTTGGAAAAAATGATATCATCAAAGCTACTGGAAATATTCCAGCTCCTGCGGATGGCCATGCCCTGAAATTTCATCATGTTAGGGGAGAGTGTCTTTTGGACACTGTGTCTATTTCTTGGTATAACAAAGACGAGATTGCCAAAGTGGTTGAAGAAGTGAAAGAGATTCTCAAACACTGGCCATTGACCTGGGGGACCAAGGACCAAAGCTCAATCTGCGTTCTATCAGAGGGATCCCAGGTAAAACAAAAGTTTTTAGCTGTCACAAGACTGAAGGTATTAATTACATTAATGATACAGTGAAGAGTTCTGCATGAATGTATTTGCATTGTTATTGTCATATATGGCCAGAGTTATAATAGTTTAAATATCTCACTTGTTTCTCATGATTGTAGGTTCGGCAAATTAGGGCAGTCCTTTCAAGAAGAGGCCTTGCTGAAGTCCATGTTGAGAATCTTGCAAATGTGCAAGGTAATTTTGATTTAGCTTGAAGAACTCCTGCATGATTATGCTAGACATAAAGGATTGCTAAACTGCACACCTGTTTGACCATTCAAACATTATATTTATCTTATCTTTCACATATATTATTGTCATTTAATATTCTAAACATATTCTCCATGTGTTAACAGGCAAACAGTTCAGAGCAGTCATAATGACAGCTGTACAAACACGTGACAGCCTGAAAACATCTCACCTGCCTGGTCTGGAGCTGTTCAATGATGCCCGTGTATTAAACACTGCAATGACTAGGGCTCAGTCCCACGTGGTTGTGGTTGGAGATGCTGCTGCTCTCTCTTGCTTTGGGAAATGCTCTGCAGTCTGGAAGAGCTACATAGACCATTGCATCAGCAACAACAGTGTTGCACCACAGCATTTCACCAAAGATTTCTTCGAAAGAGATGTTATGGAAACTGCAAGGTTTCAAAAGTGTGAACCTGTGGATAAGAGCAACACTATCAGCGATGCAATTCTTCAAGAGTTAAAGGATGAATATGAACAGCTGAATGCAGAATATAGTTCAGATGAAGACAGATTAAAAGTTGAAGACTTTGACCACCACAAGTCAAGATCAGTGTACAATATCAGTGAAGCTGACACAGACCTTTTAGGGCTGTGTAAAAAACAACCAGAGCAAGGACGGTTGGTCAGGGAGTCATATAACAGAGGTTATGTCATACCATTTCATAACCCTGCCAGCCGTATTAACATCAAGGGAAGAACAAATCTGGGCAAGGTCTTCACTGGAGACGAAGTGGTCTTACAAACTGCGAAAGTGGTCAGCATCACCAAACAAGCTGAATCAGCCCGTGTACTTGTGTGCCTGCTTGAGGATGAGGATCACAGCAAACCAAGAAAGAATTCTGAAAGCAAATTTGTCACAAGGACAATGATGCCCCTCACAAAATCTGCACCCAAAGTAAGCATACATATCAGCAAGAAGAGACGTAACTTCATTCCAATATGGGAGCAAATTAATGGACATTGGACGATTGCAGCATATGAGCGTCTTGATGAAAACCTCAAACAAAACAACGTATTTGTGGTGCAAGTGATTTGCTGGAAAGAACATTATTATATTCCATTGGGGAATGTAATAGATATTCTTCCAATTGGAAGTTCTTTGGTTGATGGACTAAAGATCCTGAATGAAGAATTCAGAGTTTCACCCAATACATGTGCATACGAGGGTCTCTCCTACAAAGATGAAGACAGGGCACACAGACAGGACATAACTGACATCATGACTTTCACTGTTGATCCAAAAGAAGCAAAAGACTTGGATGACGCCATCAGTGTGAGGGAAATTGGAGGCCAGTATGAGTTGGGAGTCCATATTGCAGATGTGGCAAGCTTTGTGAGTCTAGGTGGTCCATTAGATGAGGCTGCAAAACAACTAGGTGCTACATATTACTGCAGTAAGGAAAACCCCATCCATATGTTCCCCCAAGACTTGAGCACTGGACACTTCAGTCTCCTGTCAGGTGAAGTTCGCAGGGTGGTTTCATTGATGTTCACAGTAAACAAGAAAACAAATGAGATCATTGGGAAGCCAAAATTCCAGCTGTCATTGATCAAATCAAAGCGGCAGTTGTCTTACGAAGAGGCAGAGGACATGATCTCTGAAAGATACAGAGAGACACCTAAATTTCACTCTGTAGAAGACTGTGTCACAGTGGCTTACTGTTTCGCAAAAGCTCAAAGGAAAATAAGACTTGTGGATTGGGCTTATTCTCAACCTGATGATAAAAGGTTGCCCGGAGAGCGCAAAGCCAATCTGATGATTGAAGAGCTGAGTGTGTTATTCAATACACTTGCATCTGAGAAATTGATTGGTTCAGAGAAAACCAGGCGTTGCACACCCCTTCGCTGTCAAGGAAAACCAGATCCTGAAAAGATTAAAGAATTCAAGGAGAACTGCGGAGAATTGATACCACTGTCTTTTCATGTGCGGCACAAAATTGACCTTGATGAACAAGCCCCAAACTGTGAGAACTTCCGCATACTCACAGAAGTGTGGGAAGACATCCAGTCAGCTGCAAGAGCAGATGACATAGACAAAATGGTGGACCTGATTGCTGCAGATGACATCCACCCTCAGCTCAAGCCAGTTGTTGATCAGTTCAGAAGGTGTTGTGGTAAAGCTGAAATCATCTGTTCCAAGTTCTATTCCAAAGCACAGATTGGGCATTATTCTCTGAACGTAAGATCTTACACACAAGCGTCATCACCAATACGGCGATACATGGACCTCATCTTGCAGAGACTTTTGCACTCCATCATATGTGACAAGGATGTCCAATACACAGTATCAGAGATTGCGACTTTGTGCAGTCAAGGAGAGGAGAAACTCAAGAATGCCAAGGAGTATGAACAAAAGGCTGAGCAGATCTCCTACGCAGTGAGCATGAGAAAACAAAGTGCTTCAAAGCTAGCCTTTGTTGTCAGTCCCAACAGAGACAGTTTTGCAGTGGCCTTTCCTTTCAACAAGAACATGTTTGCAGACAGTGTATTGATTATGTACAAAGATTTACAATTGTTTGACCAACCAAGTCATGATGAAGCAAATGACTGCATCATTCTTACATGGAAAAGGCGGATCTATGCAGTTGACAACATGCACATCCACCGAGAATTGAAAATGCCAGACTGTGGTCCCTGTGTTGAGCTTCCTCTAGCAATATGGAAAGCCACTATTGAAGCAATTGACAAAGAAAACTGGGATCATGCAAAGTCTCTCACAATGAATGCTGATACAAAGCGACTGGAAAAACAAAACATCCTGCCACAATCACCTGAAGTGCCTCATTCCAAGACCTTTGAGGACGAGAAGGAACAAAGGGAGCATGAGGTTGACATCAAGCTTCAGTTGCAGAGGGGTGACACTCTTCAGATCCAAATGACAACAGAGGTGAAAAGAGGTTATCACATGCCTGCTGTTCAGTTGGTGCGCATTAAACCAAAGTTTGAGATTTGTGTGCACCATGTCCACAGTCCTATCACATGCTTCTCCAGATCTGCAGATGATCCATCAAGAATTTTTTATAGCGACACCAAGGAGTATGTGCGGATCTGGAAACCATTGTGTGAGATGGAATCTGCTTCCACTGCAGTGGATGAAAGTGACAGCATTGTCATCGAGAACCTGGTGGTAAACTTCAAACATGAGCAGGCAGGCATACTAACAGGAAGCTTCTTCTTACCCTTGGCATGGATCAGTGAATGGGCCATTGAATGTAACCTTTCCAAGTGCTTTCTGTGCATACGGAAAAGAGGTTTGAAGTTGACTTCAACCCCAGAACATTCTGCACTGGTGGACCCACGAGAGTTCACATGGGTAGCCCATGGTGTCACAAGAAAAGCAGAAGAACAAAAGAACCCTCCAAATGAAGGAATTAAAGTGGAATTCTATGTCAATCACCTGGCAATGGAGACCATACCTGATTGTGTCTTTGAGAAAAACGCCTGTTTCACAGTTGAAATAATCCCAAAGCTCCTGCCCGATATGTAAGTTCAAATGTAGTTAATTTTTATGGAGCTAGAACAGTCTCAAAATGAATAAATACACACAGAAATTAATAAATGCACAAAAAAGGATTCACAAATGTATTTGTATTTTTTTTTAATCTTTTTTTTTTACAATGCGTTATTTGCAAATGTGAGGTTTTACAAATACAAATGATATAAAATCATTGAACAGGCCAGGAGGGTTTAGAGTTCATTACCAGTCTTTTCAAAAATCAAGAAACCTCCTCCAGCCTCTGGCCACCTGCGCACGCTTTAATGATGTCATATAACACCCCTCGTGGGGAGGCACTCATGTGATTGGCTGTAAAGGAGTGAGACATTTGATTAGCTGCAGACAATCCCCTCTTAGGAAAAATGCATTTGTGAATCGAGTCACATCAGGGGAGTCTCAAAACTCGCACATACAAATGTAAGGAAGTTTACAAATTAAAAGCGCTTTGTAAATGCAGGTTCGACAATTTATATATCAATGTAACAACCTCCAAATATGTATTTGATGAAAATTGCAAATACTTTTAAATGCGTACATGTGTGAATTTCAAGTGCACATATTTAAAACAAGAAATATTTGTGTGTGCATCACAAATATGTTTATAAATCTTATTTTTTATATGTGCATTTTCTTTTACCTATATATGTAATGAAACATATTTTTGTGTGCATTGAAAATTGTTTGGAGTCATATATATATATATATATACACATATATATATATATATCCCTAAATACATTTGTGAATCCTTTTCTGTGCATTTATTCATTCTGAGACTGTTCTAGCTCCATGCATTTTGACCTTACCAATGTAATATTTATTACAGTTTGACTTTTATTTTTTATTTTTTGTTTTTCATTTTTGTTGTATTGGCATTAACATGAGATGTTGATAAACTATTTCTATTTCAGCCTTTGATTCAACTGTTGACGTACAGTTTTATCTTTTTTTTTTGTAGCCGGAAAGAAAATGCTGTGGTCAGCATTATATCAGCATGTGATCTTGTCACGTCCATAGCACTTGGAACACACATCCCAAGAGAGGGTATGTCCATTAGTCAGCAGTAACTAGTTGCATAGATTTTAACTATGTGTATCCATGTAAGTCACACCTGAGATTGAGTACACAGAAGATGCATTGGACATTCCCATATTGTATTTTAAATGGGATTTGTCTTTTTTCTTTTGCTTGCAAAAACAACTTGTCACTTTGTCCTTGCAGTAAAACCAACGTGGCACGTTATGAGGAAAGAGCTACCAAATGTACTGCCACAGTTTAACCTGAGTCAGCATCTTGCTGTGGAAAAAGCTCTAAATAATACCTTCACACTTATACAGGGGCCACCTGGTAAGAGCTGGAACTTATATTTACCCTGATGCCTCATATTTTCTGCAAAGGCTAAAGCCATTTTTCCCATTTGTCTCTTAGGAACTGGAAAGACAGTGGTAGGCGTGTATATAGTCTACTGTTTCTTTGAGCTGAACTGTAAGAACCAAAGGCAACGTGTTGACCCAAAGGACGAGAACAAGAAACAAGTTATTCTCTACTGCGGCCCATCCAACAAGTCTGTTGATGTCGTTGCAGGCAAGTTACTTTGTTTCTCTACTGAAATTTCAGCTGCATTTCTTTCTGTTGTTATAACCAGTGTTTTACTGTTGTAACACAGAGTACTTGTTGAGGTTTGGAGACAGACTAAGGGCCCTCAGGGTCTACAGTCAACAAGTGGAGATGCTTGATTACCCTTTTCCAGACTGCACTCTTCAGTTTTCCCAGAGGTCACTTCGCCAAGAGCGTGCCAAGCCAGAGCTCAGGTACTGTTAATACACCAGTTGATGACAGTCTCAAGAAATATCTTTGTTGGCTAATACTTACATATTTTACATGGCTTTAGGAGCATCACTCTGCATCACCGCATGCGACAGGACACCAACCCTTCTTCAGGTCAAATAAAAGATTTTGATCAACGCATTAAACTTGCCCATGAGAAAAAAGGAGAAGAGCTGACTGCTCAAGAAGTGAAAGAGTAAGTTCAGATGCACTATTGGTTTGACAGACTTTAAAGCTACATGAAAATGTCACCAAAGTCAGTAGACAAGTAGGGGAATCTTAAATACTAACTTTTACTAGTTTTTACTAAATCTCCAGTCCATTCTCATTCCCAGGTAGTTAAATATCATCACTTTGTCACACCCCTCGGCGCAGGATATCAATGTTAAAAGCACACACAGGCATCTTTATGAGACGCACTGGGATTTCAGCCGACCACAATGTAAACCCATCCATGACGATATTTGTCACTGTGAGCAGCTAACATAATATAAAGAGCAAGGAAGTCTGCATATGGTAGGAGGGAGTTAAGGGGTCAAACAAACACCAGATTTTCACCTAGGAGACCACAGTTTGTGTCCTGTGTGAAACCAAAAGTCATGTTGTTTTATTTAACATTAGGTAACTTACATACCTACATGTTATGTGAACTCAAAGTCACTGTTGTTTTATGTCATGCTACTTTATGTAACAAATGAAGTTATTTTAACCCATGATCTTTTTACTCACCCTAAGCGAATGGTTTTGTAGCTGTAAGTCACTTGCTAAAGGGTGCTCTGTGCATCGCTATCAGACCCTGAGGGGGGGGCTGACAATGCGTCAATATTTGATGACCTGGGAGTGAGAACAGGTTGAAATCTCATCTTTGTGTCAGAGCGTCAATATTTGATGACCTTGGAATAGGTGCATAGGGAACTGTCCATCGGTGAAGAAAAGAGTATTCCCGCACACTGTCTCACTACTTGCAATGAACTTCATTTAAATACACAATGTTTCAGTCCTCAGACTTTCATCTCGTACCTGATGGAATTTTCATCTCCTTTGGTTTTACGTAGACTTAGATGAAGACTAGTTGATTTGGCAAATGCACATCTGGTTAACTTCCACACCTCCATTAAAGAGCAGTGCAGAATTACTTTACTTACTTTTTAAGTTTGTTCGTGTCATTGTAGTTTTCTGTGTATCTTTGTAAGGTGTGCATACCAAGATCCTTTTTTAAGTAAGAAACAGTAGAAAGGAGTAAATAATTGTAAAACTTAATTTGCAGCACCAATTTAATGGAATGTTTTTCCTCCTAGATACAAAAAACTCCTCAGAGAAGCTCGGAAATATGAGCTTGAACGGCATGACATCATACTGTGCACATGTACACAGTCTTCCACCCCAAGTTTGACAAAGACAGTCAGCGCACGCCAGATCCTCATTGATGAGTGTGGAATGGCCACCGAACCCCAGGCCCTGATTCCATTAGTCTGCAACAAACCAGAAAAGGTTGACTTTTCATTTATCCTTAGTACATTGCTTGTGCCTTCCGTTAACACTGTCCTGAATGTGTCTGTGCTAATGATGAATGTCGCTTTCTTTGTTCCTTGCTTCATAAATACACTGCCCTAAAAGCCTAATTCAAACATGTATTGATATTATTTCACATTAGGTACTGGAACACAGGGGTGTATGTTTGGCAGTTGTGACAATGGTATCATGACAACTACTAGCAAGGTTGTCCCATGTGACAGGGAAAAACATGATTCTCAAAAGATCATGCCTAATGATTACGTCCAAACTTTTGCTAGTTACCTGCTAGCATGTTTACTAGTCAGCTTAGCAGCTTTGTCCGTACAGCTTAAGATAGCTGTCTGCAGAATTCTACACATCTCCTTGCACAGGGCAAAATGATAGATGGTCACACAACATTACATCCAACTTGTAAAATGGACAGGTTACAGAGCATTAGCATACCATCACCTAAACAAACCCGACGTCGTATAATGGGGACGTATTATTCTGTTACCTGCTTGTCAGGGATGCATCAGGACTTATCAGCATTTACACTACAAAATATATGCCTCCCATACCCCCTCGACAAGTAAATGGATCACAATGTGTCTTGTGATCATTTGTTTACAGTTGTATTTAATGCTGTCCACTTGTGTTCACATTACAGGACCGGGGCACTAGTTATTCACTCTAATGTTTCACAATTTCACTTTCAGATTGTTTTGATCGGTGACCACAAACAGTTACGACCCATTGTGAAGAATGAGCGTGTGAGGAAGCTGGGGATGGCCAAGTCTCTTTTTGAACGCTACTATACAATACACAAGAACAGGGCAATGATGCTGGACACTCAGTACAGGATGGTGAGAACAATTAATATACACTACATATATGTATGGATTGTGTTTTACATATATTATAAAGTGTATTATTTATTTATGTACATATGTACTTATTTTAGCAATATTTTATTGCAACATGTTGTCACTTACAACTCGGCAAATACAGCAGCTTGGTCAGTGGCCCTACACTTCAAACTGCGATGGTTTAGGTATCCCTCTACTGACACTTTTGGTTGTGTCAGTTCCCATGTCAACTTTCCGTTCCTTACACGCTACAGTGTTAAAAATAAACTCCCGTTTTCACAGGAAACATAGGTTTTGCCACCAAAAGTACTTTGGTTTTAGGCAACAAAACTTCTTGGTTAGGTTTAGAAAAGCGATCATGGTTTGAGTTACAATACATAACTACAACATAGGTTACATAGGTTACAATACGTAACTACATTTTCACCTACAGTGTGCAACTTAATTTAATGTGCTAGTGGAGGTTAGGAGTTTTTTGAAAAGCAGAGATGTCAGTGTTCCTCGGGAAGCAAGCCCTTCATCATGTTGTCTCTGGAAACTAGGTCTTGGTTTGGGTTTTGCCCCATCATCATCGCACAGTAGTTAAACCCGGGTGGTGCTTCTTTTTCTTCCATGCAGCTGCAACTTGCCATCTGCTTTACAGGTGCTCCTTATGTGCTTTTGAGCAGACTAGTTGTAACCAAAGGTATAAATGGCAAATGTAGTAAGGTAAAAAGTAAACTTCTGGCAGACTTCTAGTACAATTAAGAAAAAGGAACATGGAAAGTACTTCTTCCTTAAAAAATATACTTTTTTACTCATGTGCATTACTTGTAACCCATCATTCCCCACCCCTTGGAGATGACTTACTACATTACATGGTTAATAAAAAACCTCATGTTGACTTGTCATCAACTTGAGTCTCCTGGGTAAAAGTCGTGTGCATGTGTTTGACCCATCCACCACCCCTCCTTTCTATCCTTTTCAGACTTTCTTACTCTTTCAATTATTTTATAACCACAGACAGGATTACATTAGAGTTTGCTGAAAGCCCGGTGTATCTTTTACAGATGCTGTAAGGTGCCTTGTGCATTGGTAACAGAAGCTGAGGGCCACTGACTTAGGCTGCCATATTTGACTCCCTGCAAATGTGAACAGGGTTTTCTATTACCACATGTTTGAGTTTATTATCTTAAATTGTAACCAACAATAATCAATTATGTGCCTCTACAGCATAAGGACATATGTGAATTCCCTTCAAATGAATATTATGAGGGAAAACTGAAAACTGGGGAAGAGCAGCCGCGCAGCGTCCTCTGTGTTGAGAACAAGACAATGCCAATCGTTTTTGGGGACATAAGAGGAAAAACTATCAGTTTGGTCGTCAACACAGCCAAGGGCAACGAGAACTCCAAGGCAAACCAGGAGGAGAGAGACAAAGTGGTACTGTACTGGGCACCCTTGGTTTCCTTGTTGATTTTTAACAGTGATATTAAAATACAAGGGTAAAAGTTACTGTAGAGTCATTAACACGATCATTATCTTTGGCATTATTTATAATTGCTTTCAATCTCTGGTTTTGTGTTTTTTTCTTTGACAGATTGACATTGTGGAAAAGCTGGTGCAGAATGCTAAAATCAAACAGCAAAGCATCGCGATTCTGTCACCCTATAATGCCCAGGTGTCAGAAATCAGAGACAAGCTAAAGGAGAGAAATATGGATGAAATCACCATAACCACAATCACCAAAAGTCAAGGTGAACATCTACCTCTCTGCTTCCTCACAACAAATCCTTTACTGAAACGAAAATAATTGCTTCCTGTCCCTCTGGGTAGTTTTATATTTTATGACTTTGAATTTAAAATCATGCTCTGTAGAGAATGGATTGAAATAGAAAATATAAAAATAATAATTCAGTTGAGTGAGTCTCAAAATGGAAACACTTGAGTAACATTTCAAGTGTACTGGTCCAGTTGACATAGTCTAATTTTTATGCCTCCATAGCTGTTTTTCGGTTGTCTATCCGTCCGTCTGTCCCATTCTCATGAATACAGTATCTCAAGTACACATTTTTTTAAAGCTATTTTAGGGCTTTTTTGCCTGTAATTAACAGGACAGTTGTTAGTGTGAAAGGGGGAAACAGAGGGGGGATGACATGCAGTAAAGGGCCGAAGGTTGGAATTGAGCCCGCGGCTGCTGCAGCAGGGACAGGGTCATTGTACACGGGGCGCCTGCTCTACCAGGTGAGCTAATGGGTGGCCTACTCAAGAACACCTTGAGGGATTTTCTTCAACTTTGGCAACTCCACTTGAATCAAGGATGAACTGATTAGAATTTTGTGGTCAAAGGTAAAGGTCACTGTGACCTGGTCCGTGCCATTCTCAGGAACACAATATCTCAGGAACACCTTGAGGGAATTTTTTCAAGTTTGGATCAAACATCCACTTGGACAGAACAAATGAATTGATCAGAATTTGGTGGTCAAAGATCAAGTTGATTGTGACCTTGCATCCATCTCATTCTCATGAACGTGATATCGCAAGAGGGCCTAAAGGGAATTTCTTAAAAAAATTTGGCACAAATGTCATCTTGAACTTCATGAGAACAGATCAGAATATGATGATCAAGAAGTCAAAGGTCAACTTCACTGGTACGTCATTATAATCTGCACAGCACTTTTTTGGCCATTACTCGACATCATATCTTAGAAACAGAAGGGGAGACATTTGGTCAGATGCTGAATTGGTGACACTCATCTTTGGCTGTCCATCTTGAAACTGTGCTGATTGTATAGATCTTCTGTGCTGTCAGGTTGAAGATGTGTGTAAAGCATCCATATTTTAGAATTTGTAGCTTCTTTGCAACAACATACTGGAAACATTGTCTACTGACATGGGCTACATATGAGTCTGGACAGACACGGATGTAAACTGTAACTGCAACTTGACTGGTTGGCAGATGTATACAACTGTGAGATGGCAATTCTAGGGTCAGAATATTGACATCTTTTCTAGACATGCAAATGACAATCCAATGACTCAGTCTGGTATTTCAAGAGAAACCAAACACCAACCTCATGAGACACAACATTTTGTCTCACAGGAAGTGAATGGCGTTACGTCATCATATCTACAGTGTGCTCTTTACCAAGTGAAGAGATTGAGAAAGAACCAGACGGAGCTTGGTTGTCCAAACATCTGGGCTTTGTGGGCGACCCCAACCAGATAAATGTGGGCATCACCAGGGCCAAGGAGGGACTGTGCATCATTGGTAAGATGCTCCAGCTCAGCTCTTATTTCTACGCTAAAAGCTTAAAGCTGCCATGGGGCTTCATAACTCAAATGTTTTGTGTCCTCTCCAAGGGAACCAAGAGTTGCTGAGCTGCAGTAGATCTTGGGGAAAGCTCCTGGACCACTACAAGCTTCACAGTGCAGTGACTGATGCTGACAAGATTTCAGTGTATTCTGCCACATAGCTGGTCTCACCTATACTTTTTAAGAGATTTTATTTCTACAAGCAGCCAACCAGAGCCCCTACACTTCAGCAGCAGACTTCATGAAATATGTATATATTTTAATTTTTTCTATGATGCTGCAGAAATGTCATCTTTTTTTACATTTTATAGCATATTTGGGGTTTTTTATATTTGACAGATTTTATTGTGCCCTTACTTAAATACCCTTTTTTATTTGATATGTATACATCTGTAAATAACTACAACTTCAGTATCAACTGTATCTAGAATTTTGTTAAGTGTGTTCATTTAAATTTAATCTAAACTTTCAGGTTCAATGACTGAATAGTCTGTTTTTTAATGTTTTTTCATAGTTGATCTACAATTTAAGATACTGCATTTAAGAAAAGTTGTAAGCTGTAATAAATACTTTATGACATAAGGCTAATCTTAACAATGGTCAGCAGACAGTTTAGCTCATGTTGTTTGATTCTTTTAATTCATTTTTAGGTTTAGTTGAAATGTATTCCACTGTATTTACCACTGTATGAAATCACCTGGTGAGGCATTGTTTCTGTTAACTCATGAATGAGTCTGCATTTGTTTTTATCGCAGCTGGACAGCTGGCCTTAACACAATTACTGCCTCATCATTTAGTGAGCGTAGTCTGTGTTTTTTTATTTTGTATCTGACTCTACATAACATTGTTTTTCATACATTTGGATGTTCAGGGATTAACTTTAGCTACAGAAATATTAAGAGATTTTCATGTTTAAGTAAATGTACAAAAATATACAAACTGATGTATTTATGGTTCATGTTTTTTGTCTTGGCCTTTTTAAGTGGAATTTTTGGAATTTGTCAGTATTTCATTTCAGAAAATTATGTAGTGAAAGTATGAGATTAAAGCTGATTTGCTTTTGTATTATGATTCACGTCTATTTCTTACAGAGTCCAACAGGTGACATGGACATCATTTTTTTATACATGCATGTGTTTTAAAAGTCAAGCATGTGCTTTAGCACTGGTGACACTTAGCCCTGCCAAGTCCTGATAAATTTGCTGAGAGGAGCAATGGATTTTTGCTCAAATGTTTCAGGGTAATGACCCATCATCATAGACCCATTTTTGTCTTTTTTATGGCTGGATGGGTCAACAGTATATGCTACATAGATTCAAATTAACAGAAATGGTCAACAATCCCTTACAAAATTCCACATTAAGACACTGAAACCTTGAGGAACACCACAGAAAAATCTATGCTGTGATTTGATATCAAGCACATCTGACATTTGGAGATTTCTTTCATAATTGCATTTTTTGATGATTGGATGGCGAGCACTTCTGTTCTAAAAAACAGCTGATAGGTATATTGGTAATATACCTATGAAAGGCAAACATCTTCTGAATGCTCCAGGTCTCTAGTTTGTGGTTGTAGAGATTCACGAGGCTATGATTATCCCAAAGGTCACAATAGTTCATTTTATACAGTGAGGTCAAGTTTTAAAAAATTATGATCTCATTACAAATGGCTGCTATGGTGACTTTTATCATCACATATGAATAAAATTGGGCTCGTTGAATCCACAAGAGTCTCAGCTTTCCAGTCAGACCCAATTTCTGCAATTCTAACACTGTTTATGGAGCCCAGTACGCAAAAAAATATTCACAAACAATAGGTGAAAATAGCACATTTCTACTGCATGCAAAAAACTGCATGTTTTTTGCCCCAAGCTTTATGGGACTAACATTCAGTGGGCATATCTGTAAAGGGGAGACTTGTAGGTATCCACACAACGCATTGTCATCCAAATAACATGAGAGGTCAAGGGAACTCTGTGAAAGTGGACATACCAGTTTTTCCCCTGGTTGAAACATAGCTTAACTTTGAAAGGTGTTATGTAGCCTTTGCTACAAATAGTTTAAAAAATGTTATTCTGTTAAAGGCTAGCAATATATGTTGACTTTCAAAAGCCACATGTGAAATCTTTGGGGAAACAAAAAACCCAAATAAAATATCAACCTTGACAGAAACAGAAAATATTTCCAAAATATGATGATTATCTCTGCCTTCAAAACAGATCTGAAGAGCCTGAATGCCTGACCAGCCATACGTTTCCTGAATAATTTCCCCTTAACATAAATCCTTTATGTGTGACTGCCAAAGCTTTTTGGCAACTACACATTTCTAAGAGAAACGCTGTGTTACCAACTATAGAGGGATAACATTTGAAATCCACTGGCAGGCAGGAACGTATGAAGACTAACACATCTTTGTAGCAGCGAGGGTCTCTTCAGTATATAAAAAAGATGCAGTTTCGAACTCTGAAAACGTCGGCTTCGTGTGGACGAAAGGCTGAACCACTTAAAAACTTTGGCGTATTCACCCTGACACGGCTTCGTGTGGACGGGCCCTAAATCTGGTCATCTGCTCATGTCTGCAAGGGTCCCAAGAACATGCAGACTGTACGTGCCCAAGAGTGCATACAGAAATATGTACGCAAGCATTAATGCAGTCCACTGTGGACTGCATACATGCTGTAAGAGGGACACTATTGAGTTACAATATAGGAGGATCCAATGTGTTGCACCAGTTTTGATCACTCTTTTTAAATCTCCCACAGTTCCCCCAGCTTTATTAAAGCAATAATACTGGAGTAGCCCCTTACTTTCAATTTGAGAATAGCATTCTTTTGTTATGTTGTTTTAACCTGTTAAATATGTCAAATTAATATAACTGTTTCTCCAGTCACCCCTACAAGATCTTCTTTTTATGCTAAATACTCAAAAACTCAGTGTGCTGTGATTCCTGCATAGACCATGTAGTGCTGCTAATGAGCACAGGAGGGTGTGTGGTGCCTGACTGAGAATGAGCAGCATAAGTAAACAAAATATTTCATTTCTTTGCCAAAGTAATAATTTCACGAGTTTCATTAAGGTAATGATGTGAATAATACTCTGTTTTAATCTGGATGACCCTCCATGTACATCTACCTACACAATCATGCTAAACACATTAGAGCTGGCAGTTTGGGTTTGGGTCTCTTCAGCCCCAGACCATGTGCCGTCTGAATCCACATTACGCTATTTTAACTTCATTGGATTATTAACAAACATGTTGGGATATAACAGAATACGATGTAGGCTTTAAAAAGAGGCATTGTCTATAGTGCTGTATGTGACACCAAAAGCTGTTAGTGCTTCAGATATGAGTCTCAATCTGGGAGAAGACTAATAAACATTGCATCCCAGACATTCTCTCACCAGGGACGCAACAGATGGATGAAGTCATCTGTGGCCACCATAAATGTTGTTTCATAAGGGATGATGTCAGCGCAGCCAAAAGAAAAAAGACTATTCTATACAGACACAAACAAACACTGGACTCCTAAAGTCCAGCTGATTATACCTGCTACAGCTCTGAGAGACACAGAGCTTTGAACTTGACTTGGTTTTATGGACAAAATATGAGATTTTTCTAGCCTTATATTACAAAAACAATAAAAGATTACACATGCTGGGAGTGAGACTACTGGCTTTTCTTGCTTCACTCCACTGCTAGCTGTGCCAGAGACCTGTCCCTGTTGATACACGGTGGCAGTCCAGCTTACAGCATTACAATTTGTCGAGGTCTTTAAAAAAAACAATCAAAGATGTTTTTAAGACAAACAAGCTTGTGGTAGTTTCAGATTTCTTTCCTTTAAACTAAAATTTAAAAAATACGCCATACATGTAAAACTTGGAGCTTTGGTGTCCTAACATACATTTTCTTAATAGGTTATGTATTTGCATGCCACACACAATCTCACTGACCAAGTGTAGAAAGTTTTTTTTGGAGCTGAACCTGACTTTTGAACCCTATATTGCTACGAGAGAGAATGGTCTCTTGTGCATAAGAAACAAACAAAAATAATGTACTCTTTTTTAAGGTAGCCTAATGTGACAAATTTCCTAAGATATTATTATGTATATGTTTGCATTAAATACCATGCTCACTTCACTCATAGAACTGAAATAAATCTGAAATAAGCATCAAGAATATATATCCATGCAATCCCCTAACAGTAAGATTTATTTTGTTTTGTTTTTCATTATTCTTATTGTTATCATTATTATTGTTAGTAGTAGTAGTAGTAGTAGTAGTATTGATAATAATAATTATTATAATTATCTATTTATTTGACCATTTATTTCGTATTTGACTGATATTAACTTTTACACATTGTAATCCTTTATTGTGTAGGAATGTCCATGTCTGTCTGTTTACGTGTTAATGTTAGAGACCCCACCAAAAAGTGCCCGGATTAACACGTGCAGTCCCCTCGGGACGTGACAAGAACTAGCCAATCAAAGCACCGCAGGGCGGGACTTGGGAAAAATTACGCACGTGAAGTTCCATGCTGCATAAGAGTTGGTGGGAAGAAACCATCCGTGTAAAACTGGTGGGGGGGGACATTGCAAATAAAATACCGTAAAACAACAACACACTTGCCACCATAATGTGATGATTATTAACCACATTATGTCAGAGTGTTTTGATATATTATTTTGTCTTTTTGCCGCGTCTAAGCTGACAGACCGTTCTGAATGACACCTCGGGCGAGGTTTAAATAAAAGCTAAAACCTGTTACAAAGTTCCCTCTATTTGGTGTAGGTGTATACTATGTATGGTGTGTTTACAGACATAGAAACAGACACGTTTTATCAGATGTATTTTTCATAGACCATACAGGCATTGGTGCTTTGGTACCCCGTGTTCTTTCTGAATGGTACGTCTGAACTCCGCAACCCCGCTCCCAGGAGAGGCGTCAAGTTGCCTCGCTGTGTCTGCAACAGGCCGGAAGTGTCGATATTTTTCCGTTCAGAAATTGAAGTAGCCTACTGCATTGTTGGATTGTGGATAAATACTTAAGTGTATAAAGAAATACCTGTTAATATTGCCAAGACAGGAACATCGTATAAAAAATATGGCACGAGAGTATTTGAATTGGATTAGTGTTATATCCAATCTGAAGGTTTTCTTTGACATAGTATATTCCCTTAAACAAATGTCTGCTTTGAAGAGACTGACTTATGTGTTTGTTAGCTTATCACAATTAAATAAAATATGTAGGCAGCGTCTCCCAAACTTGAACAGCATCAGAAAAACTGTTTTGGTGGTGATCCTGTGTGTACGATTAGATCAGGGATTGGGTTTTTAAATCGATTATTAGACTAGTAAAAACACAACATAATTTTAAGAAAATATTTTAATTGTATGTTTCCCATTCCAAACAAGGTTTAACTTGTGAATGAACAAACACTTAATGGATTTTTGACCATTATGAATTTTAGTAAGCCGGTTTTATTATTGCTATAGTCGGGGGCATAAATTTAGACGGGCAGGCCATGCTGTTGTTCTGGGGCCCGTGGGGTTTGGAGGCCCTTGCAAATGATTCAGATTGTCACCTTGGAATTACACCTTTGTTCAAAGAGGTACTCACATTAAATGAAAAATGGTGCCATTTGCTATGGTCTGTACGCCCTCAAAAATGCAAACCCATCTCTGTCATGATTTTCTTTTCTTTTCTTGTCTTTTCGTTTCTTTTTTGTAAAATAGTTAGTATCGATAAGAGAATTATACGCTTGTTATACATGAACTTAAAAAAAAACATTAATAAACTATACCTATTAAAAAACTGTTTGATTAAATAAATAATTTCTTATTTTCTTTGATATTTTTGTCATATACAGGTATGCAATGATGATTGTTCGGTAACATGCGTGTTGCTTAATATCAAGTCTCTGTTTGATCATGTGGCAAGACGATGTGATACAGTAGCTAGTTTAGGTGCAAAATCAAAATGCTTTCTCTTTGTCAGTATTGAGGACACTGCCGTTTTTCTGCCTCTTGCTGGCGACGGCTGAGGCCAGAGGCATTATGTTTTTGGGTTGTCTGTTTGTGCACAAGAACATCCATCTGTCCCATTTTTCTGAATGTGAAGAGGGGAATTTCTTAAAAATTTGGCACAAACATCCACTTCCACTCAACAATGAGCTGATCAGATTTTGGTGGTCAAAGATCATTGTGACCCTGCATCTGTTTCATTCTTGTGAACGTAGTATCTCGAGAAGGCCTTGAGGTGAACTTCCTCAAAGTTGGCCCAGAGTTCTAGCCTATTTGGACTCAAAGATGAACTGATCAGAATTTGGTAGTTAAAGGTCACTGTGATCTCAATTCAAGCCACTCTTGGCCATAACTCCAGAATTCATACACTAATTATAACACAATGTCACACAAATGTCTAATAGGATAAAATGATGATGTGATCTTTAAAAACACTTTTCTGGGCATTATTCAACACAGTATCTCAGGAACAGAGGGGTAGACATTTGGCCAGATACTGAATTGGTACGCCTATGGATATCCATTTTGAAACTGTGCTGATTATAAAGATCTTCTGTCAGTTCTGATCCGTACTTTGTAGGCATAAAAGTCACAGGTTATGGCCGTGCAGGCTTATTAAAAGCAGTGCGTGGTCAGCCTAACATGCAGAGAAAGACATTCAGCATTACGGGTTTTATTTTGAAAATCTTAACCGGAAATTATGTTGTATATTGTACCGATCTTTTCTCAACTTTCCCTCCGTTTACCCTCCTCCTTTTGTAGTCTTTAGTTTACGCTGATGAGCAAATTTCTATTTACTCCACTCGAACACAGCTGTAGTTTACAATATGTGGACATTTTTCTATTTAATGTCTGAATCGTGACGGATTCTGGGGGACGTATGGATACAGTCGGTGGTGACAACTGGCGGAGACGCACGAGAAGCGCGCGAGCCTGCTCCAAACAACAAACTGGGGCACGAGCTGACGAGTCCAATGTACTGCGCTGTCTGAGCGTTGGAAACACGGAAGAAGGCCATGACATGGAGGAGGACACCGGCCTCTTCAAGCAGGACCATTTGGAGCGCAGGGTCATGGCGCCCCGCTACAACCTGCTGCGTGAGGTGGGAAGGGGAACATATGGCGTGGTGTACGAAGCGGTGGCCCGGAGGTCTGGGGCGAAAGTTGCCGTGAAGAAACTGCGATGCGACGCGCCGGAAAACGTGGAGCTCGCACTGCAGGAGTTCTGGGCGCTGGCCAGCCTGGAGAAACGACATGAAAATGTGGTGCAGCTGGAAGAGTGTGTGCTGCAGAGGAACGGCATGGCTCAGAAAATGAGTCATGGGAACAAACGGTCCAAACAGTACCTGCGTTTGGTGGAGACTTCGCTGAAAGGTAAGGCTAGCTCTCCAACGTTAGCTGTGTGAACCGAGTTAAGTAAGTGCTGCTTTTGGTTTGAACTTACGCCGCATCAAACACACCCCCTGATACTTCAGATACCAGCTATTTGGTGGCAATGGTGGTCTAACGATTTATCTTACGTAATGCTAACTTGTATGTTGTTTTTGTGTAGCTTCCTGATTGAGATCATAATTAAAGGTTTGGCTAGCTCCTCAACATTAGCCGTGTAAACTGAGATAAGTACGTGCTGCTTTTGTTGTAAACCAGTGCTGAATGAAAAGCAGTCCTCTACACTTCAAACACCAGCTATGTTATAGTCATGGCTTTGGTGGGCATCCGATATATCCAACGCAATTTTAAATTGTAAGATTAGGTATATAGTTTCCTGGTGGAGGTGAGACTAGCTCTCCAACATTAGCTGTGTGAGCTGAGTGAAGTAATAGCTGCGTTTTGGTTTAAATTACTGCCGAGCAAAACAGTCCCTAATACTACATAAACTAGCTGTTATATTGTAGCATTGAGTTTGGTGGTCACCCTGTTTGACTAACGTAATGTTAAACCAAAAGATATGTAGTTTTGCCCTCATATCCTAAGCAGCATTATTGTTGTTGTCGCCATGATGATAGAAACTCGCTGGGGGATGGGTAGATTTTGTGAGGAAGCTCCCGAGGCTCAGACTTACTAAAATGGAGTCTGCTGTGTTGGCTGTATTCACAGAGGGAATTTAAGACATTTCTTTGACAATCACTACACTTTAGCCAAATCTGTCTTCTCTACAAAGTTTTTGTCTCTTTTATAAAAACCCGTCTTCATGTATCCTTGTGCTTATCCAGTGCAGTTTTTGTGGTTTCCATAATAAATCACTTCATGGTGTTGTGAAAGACATCATGATTTATCTTAACTATCACTCCAAACCACCAATGAGTGTCCAGCTTAGTGCAGTTAGACCTACTTTGCAGTAGTGGCACTAGTAGTGGCATCTGTTCACAGGTATTTGAAATATGCATCTCAATCAATGGCTTGTATTGAGTTGTGTTAGCATCAGAAGCAGAGTCCTTGAATTATAGATGCATTTTTTTTTTACCTCTAACAGTCAGTCTGTCTCATTGTTCTTGCATGCAAATTTAAAATGCACGCCAAAGCACGTTAGAGATGCTGTGAACTGGTTTCACAAAGTCTCAGTGTGTTGAAATTCAAATAAATACCACCCACAGAAAACCTTTTCAGGAAACACCCTGATAAAAAAAGATAGGAGACATCCCAGGAGACTAGAGTGTAGACACCTAGGTAGAGTGAACATTTACTCATTATTGGGAAATTGTAATCATTTCAGCCTTGTATCAAATGGTAACAGGTATTCACATATGATGGTATTCACAGATGATCATTTACGTATGATTGATCCATATCCATAGTTGGTGGCTAGATGTATTATCTAATTAAAAATAATTGATCATTATTGATCTTAGTAAAATAGATTTTTTTCCTTACATGTGTAGCTGTCTGGAGTAGTGCATATCATTTTTTATTTTATTTAACCTTTATTTAACCAGGTAAAAGCTTATATAAGCTTATATAACCTTATACAGAATCTTTTTCAAAAGCGACCTGGCCGAGAGGCAGCAGAATTTTACAGTACTAAAATTTTACAGTACACAGCACAACACAAATAACATTTGTACAATAAAAAATAAAGAATAAAAATATCAGAGATAGATTAAAGAAGCATACCATCCGACCCCTTCGTATACACAGTCAGTCAGACCCAAACTGGCCTAGGCGCTCTGTAAGAGCTCCACAGTTTCCGCCCCGGGCCTTGACCCACAAGTTGAATAGCATTGGATGCGTAACAGAAGAAGCTGGTAACAAACAGTGAAATCCACATCCAGATCTGTGCATTTTTGGGTGGATGAAATGTACAAAGCTGTAAACTTGTCCACCATGGTACCAGTTTGCCACTTGCTAACCATAGCTAACGTATTTGTTGATTGTTTGGTCTGTGACATGATATGTCAACCGGAATAAGGTCCAATGTTCACAAGCTGAAAAGAGGCATATTGCCACCTGGTGGAGTCAGACATACTTGGGTTAATAAATCTATTCTCCTCCCATGCTTGTGCATTGGGACAAGGGCAGAGGCCCACTTTAATGGCCTAGTCGAGCTGTAACTGTAGTGCGACTTAACTGTTCATGTATATGTACTGACTGTGTAAATGACTAATGTCCATCCATTGCAGGTGAGAGAGTGTTAGGTCCTCCAGAGGAGCCTTGTTACCTCTGGTTTGTCATGGAATTCTGTGAAGGCGGCGACCTCAACCACTTCATCCTGTCTCGGCGGCCTGACCCACGAACCAACAACAGCTTCATGCTCCAGCTGACCAGTGCCGTTGCTTTCCTGCATGAAAACAACATTGTCCACAGAGATCTCAAACCTGACAACATCCTCATCTCAGAGAAGTCGGGGACTCCAGTTCTAAAGGTGGCCGACTTTGGCCTGAGTAAAGTGTGCGCTGGTTTAGGAAACACCAGTGAGGGCAAAGAAGGCGAAGACAAGAACAAAAATGTTAATGTAAACAAGTATTGGCTGTCATCTGCATGCGGCTCAGACTTCTATATGGCTCCCGAGGTGTGGGAGGGCCACTACACAGCCAAGGCTGACATATTTGCCCTTGGCATCATCATCTGGGCCATGTTGGAGAGAATTACCTTCATCGACGCTGAGTCTAAACGGGAGCTCCTGGGTACATATGTGAGGCAAGGAGTGGACATTGTGCCAGTGGGTGAGGCACTGCTAGAGAATCCAAAGATGGTACTGAACATCCCACAGAAACGCAGGTCATGCATGTCCGATGGAGTCAGGAAGCTGCTGCAGGACATGCTCGCCGTCAACCCTCAGGACCGGCCTGATGCTTTTGAGCTGCAGGCCAGAGTGGACCAGGTTATGTGTGCGACATGACCCTCAACCAGATTGTTTTACAGGTACTCGTGCTTTTAACCTAATAATCACCCTATGACTAATCTCAGTTTTTAATGTGCTGTCTGCTGCGTTGTTTATCATTCATCGCACCTCTAGTTTATTGTGTCAATATTTGTATGTGGTTAAAGACATTTCCTTGTCACATGTAATATACCTTTGGATCACCTCTAGGGCTGTTGAGTTCCAGGTGACATGTCAGCATATACATGTCGATACATTGTTGTGCTGCTGTTCCCACGTTTATAGATTTTTTTTTTCTGGAGTTATTCCCCCCCAACAGCACCCCCCGCCCCCCCTGGAAGGTCAAGTTAATTTTATTTTATTTTATTTTCTATATAGCGCCAGATCACAACAGAAGTCATTTAAGGTTACCTTTCCTATAGAACAGGTCTATACCTTGTCCTTTTGTTAAACTAACTAAATAACCTTGTGTTATTTATCTTATTTACACCACAGCATGTTACTTCAGTCTCTACATGGTCGCACATTTTCAATTCCCTTCTGCTCTCTGTATCGTGCACGGCGGAGCTCCGCCCCAAACACACACACAAACAGACACGTGTGCACACACAGGTGAGCACACGAGAGCGCAGCTCGGGCCGCATTTTCCCGGCCGAACCCGACCCGAGTCCGAGACAATTATAAGCGAGCCCGACCCAAACTCAGAGCAGTTTGTTACCTAACATAATTATTGTCACGGACGGTGTGTAAATGACCATCAAAATGCTGCTGTTACTCACAGTCAAACATGCCGCTCGCACAGCAGCACGGCACTGCACACACTTAGTTGGATTGGAGCCTGTGTTGCGTTCAGGCGTTGTCACGTAAATAACAAATTCCAGCATTTGAACCCACCGCCGCCCCCCTCAAAGCTGTAATCCTAGGGGAAACACTGTAAATGCTGCCTGCCTTCTTTTGTTCATACAGAATGTGCCTTTTTCGGGGCAATGGGGGGCGTGAGCAAGTAACAAAACTTGTAGCTCAGTGTGTGACGTAAACAGTGACGTCATGCCCTTTGCTCCAAGGGAAGCCGCAGCTGGCCAGTCCTTCGGCGATTCTCTCATAAGTTGACCCGTCCTTCACGGTTCCCATCATTTGACGGTTAATGGCCTCTTCGTTTGCGATGGCAAGGAGGGCGCGCAATTCCTTGTCTCCGCAATTGCTCATCTTTACAGTTTCTTTCAGGTTGGTGTCGATGTTGTTTGCGTTTCCCTCTTGCTACTAGTTGCTCATTCCTGCTATCAGATGTTTCCTGTTTTTAAGTCCACCGCCAGTGGGTCGCACGTGCAGCATCAACAGCTCCTCCCACAAGTCCTCAGCAGCCCCTCCCGTGGCAGAAGGTCACGTCGTCTTTTTAAACAAAAAAGGTTCCGTCAATATGTTTACCCCTACGCAGCAGAAAATTGGGCACCTCGGATCAACTCGCCAATCTGGCTCTGCGTATCTAAACGCTCGCAGTTTGCCTGCAAAACGGCCCAACATTCGCTGAAAATCTGGCAGTGTAAAAGGGGCTTAAGTTAAAGAATGACATTTCATTTTACGTTATTGACATTTAAGCCAATTCATGGCTCCTGCACACAACAATCCGCGTCTTTGTGTGACATGAATGCATCAAACTTAATATCACTTCAGACACACTCTTCAGTCAAAGTTAGTTAGAACTGACAATTCCCATGAGCCAGTTTAATTATAGCTCACTCACCTGACATCACTAAGACTCAGTGTCTTATCAACATGGTTCTTACATCCAGTAGAAGAACCAGTACAGATTAGTGGTGGGATGCAATTAAAAAAATTAATCTAATTAATTAGAGGCTTTGTAATTAATTAATTTCAATTAATTGCATTCTTATCAAATAGCAATATTTGACACAAAAAGCAAAGCTTTTCAATTAAGATACATTTTGGTTGACAGCTGAATCAATGAATAGACATATACGTGAAGTTAAACAACAGAAGTGTTTATTTTTCATTTTGCCAGAGAGTTTGTTAATTTGTCACACGTTGGCTCTGAACCCCTCATCTGGTCTATTGTGGGCCAGAGTGTGGATACCTGACCTGAGCCCAACGGGATCCAGTGGAACTCAACGAGTCGGGCCAGGTTTGGATAACAAATCAGAACTTTTGATTTGATAACGCCTGAACGCAACACAGGCTCCGCTCCAAATGAGTGTGTGTGCTGTGCTGCGCTGCTGTGCTGTGCTGCGCTGCTGTGTGTGCGGCGTGTTTGACTGTGAGTGACATCAGCCTTTAGATGGTCATTTACATACCGTCCATGTGTCATCACAGTAAATAGACAAGCTGTAACCATGACAACAATAACTATGTCAGGTAACCAACTGCATCAGGCTCGGGTCGGATTCGGACTTAAAAATCAGAAAGGCTGTCTGGTTCGGGCCGGGCTTGGTTATAACTGTCTCTGACTTGGGTCAGGTTCCGTCAGGAAATGCAGCCCAAGCCGCACTCTATTGTGGGCTGGCTACACCGTGTGTGCATCAGTGTTACCGGTGTGCCAGAAATTAGGGAACTGAGAAAGGTGCAATTAAATGCGTTATTTTTTTCAACAGCCACATTCAGGAAACGTCATGAATTACAGGTTAGTTTGCCTCTGGTACTGGTTGAAGTTCAGTGTTGTGTAGTTGCCTGCAGTGTTTTTTAGTTCTCATGGACTAACGTGAGATCAACATTTGTAGAAATAACAACTGTAATGAGTTTAAATGCCCCTCATGCGTATCGGAATATTCGGTGTGTTCAGGCCTGTACTTTTATGGCTGTCAGTCAGTTGCAGAAAATGGCATTTGTAGCGTGAGGTGTTGA
This sequence comes from Cephalopholis sonnerati, assembly GCA_019142605.1. Lineage (NCBI taxonomy): Eukaryota > Metazoa > Chordata > Actinopteri > Perciformes > Serranidae > Cephalopholis > Cephalopholis sonnerati. Next base: position 44,421,623 of record JAGQAX010000002.1, read on the forward strand.
GACATGAAAGATTCCTTGGATTGAATTTATGTGTGCAAGTGAATTGTAAAGGGTGAGGTTGACAGTAGTGCATTACCTAGAACACATGTTAAGTAACTTGAGTGAATGCCCTCAGTGTATGTGCTCTTCTACTGTCTTATGTAAGCAAAGCCCCAGCCGCCCCCTGGCCTAAGGGCTGCACGTCCATCAGCACACAGATGACTGTGTTTTAAAGAGGCTGAGTGAGCATTACTGGCTCCTCCTGTTGTTTTGTACACAGGTAGTTCATGTTATTACATGATGGTGAACTGCCTGCTCCTTAACTAAGCTATCAGAATTACTTTTTTGTGACAGACTGTTTACCATACCTTTTGCTTTTGTTTATTCTTACATCATGTGCCTTGGTCTCGTAGGGGGATGGGTAGGAGTGCATTTTATGTGAGCAGGGGTGGGGGTAGGAGCTGTAAACATCCCAGCTGACCTGCACTGCCTTCTGCCTGTCAGTCTGCTGGCTGTTACTTTAGGCAGTTGTAATGACAAACATTGTTGGCAGTAAATCAATCAGTAAAAGTTTATTAAAGGTAAACTATGTAAGAATTGTTGGTAACTGTTTATGAACACAACATTTAAACTTGGTCACTCCTCCTTTGACTCCATTTATGCACACTGCAAACTACTGTACTATTGTAGGAATGTGTGATGGAGAAGCCAGTACTTCAGCAAGATAACTAAGCTATACCATGATATAGAAGACAACACAACTTGGACTCCATTCCAGTTCTCATTGATGGAGGTGAGCAGTCAAGCTCACGAGGGCTTCAGCAGATTCAGACCAACAGTCAGATGCTGTTTCCTGTGTTTTCCACAAAGAGAAGTTACTTAATTCTTGTTTCAACTTATGAGTAAATTTGTCCCATCCGCTGAATGCGAAAATACTTCACACTTTTCCCTCCATAAGGCAGGATATCAGTGCCAAACAGTTCCATAATCAACCTGTCCAGCTCTTTTGATCTTGGGTCACATGGGGTCCACTTTGTGGTCTTATTGAACACTTGGTTTACGGTGGGCTGTGTTGTTGGATGATGGAGCTCTGTCCTCTTTAGGCTTTTTTTTTATATCATGTTCCTCATGATAGGCTTCTTTGTGTTTTAGAATGTGATTGTATATTTCACTTTGAGGCTGCTTTATTCCTAACTGACACAGTTTGCACAGATATTACAGATTACTTTACCAGATATGTAATTCTTGGTGACGTAGTCCAACATCCTGCTTCTTCCAAAAAAAACTATAAACCAAAAAAAGTGTGAGACATGAATTATTTATTTGAGCTGGAACCAAACTAGTTTGTATTGCATGATCTATTCTATATCCTATTATAATCAGTTCATCTTTTGTAATGTAACAAATGAGAATGATAAGCAACTGTGCTGGGCGGTATACTGGTTCATACCGAATACTGGTGTTTTTGTTTTTGTTTTTTTATGATATGAATTTTTCATATACCGCAATACCGGTGAGTATGTAGCGTACACAACATTGGGAAAGCCGAGTGGTGGAAGGTAGCGCCGCGGGACATAGTTTGGGACTGTTTTGCAGTTGCACTAAGCAAGGTGATGTGACGGCACGACAGTGAGCTGTTGAGTTAAGGAGATGGATAAAAAAAAAGTGAAAGTTCCGAAACTAAAGTTACAGAATGAGTAGAAAATGACACAGAAGAACTTGTACCAAAAAGAGGAGCAGTGTCTGTTGTTTGGAAGTTGTTTGGCTTTAAAAAATCCGCCGTCGATCAAACAACAATTCTCTGCAAATGTTCAGGCTAAAGTTGTAGCCGCAGGAGGCAGCACGAGCAATATGCTTCATCACCTCAGGCACAAACATGTCTTTGATTATCAAGAATGCATGAAACTAAGATCTGCGTCCTCCACGTCTGCAGGTAACGTTGCAGTGGCACTGCAAGAGAAATGACGAGTCAGATGTCACTCAAAGACGCATTTGTATTGATTCCTTTACTTCGTTCGAATCATGACTGCCACCTCTTTGTAAACAGCATCATTTTGTAGGGCCATGCAAACCTGTATCAATACTAGTGTGGACATTAATGTTTTTCTACAATATTCACTCCTCATGACAGTAAAATAGGCCATTCTAAGCCAATTTACTGCAGTAATTCTTCTCTAAATCATTAAAAAATGTGATTAACACCCAGTCGTGCGTGAAGAAAATAAAAATACCGTCATATACCGTGAAACCGACATAAGTTTGAAAAATACCGTGATATGAATTTTTGGTCATACTGCCCAGCACTATGATGGCAATACAAGAGAGATAAGTGTGGGGAAGTTGTCTGCTTAGTTTCCAGCATTAGTCCCTTTTCCACCGCAGGAACTTTTTTCATTTACCCAGGTAATTGAAAGGTCTCCATGCGTTTCCACCGAAATTACCCGGGTAAATAAAGTTCCCCCTACCCCCAAATTCCCCTGAAAAAAGATCCTGGTAGCGGGATAGGACTTTTCAGATTACCCGGAACTTTGAGGGGCGGGGCTGTGTGCTGAAGAACACTGATTGGTGGAACACATGCAGCGTTCCGCACTTCCGCGTCGGTGTGGCTGCAGACTTTCTACAAATAAACATTTCTACCGTAGTATTTATAAGCGCTAACAGTATCGGTTCTTTTAACGGCACATTTTGGTTTAATTCATTATCATCCTGCAGCCTCTCCTCTGCGCTCTGTGCCGGCGCTGAACACACACACACACACACACACACTTACACGCTACGGTAACCGGTGAGCAGCCGATTGGCGGCCGCAACAAACTTTAAAATGACTCGAGCTGACGGCAGCTACACTCGTTACTGTAAGTGGAATTAAACCTTAGCGAGTAAGAAGCCAATAATTTATTAATACATGTGTTCAGCAAGCATCAACATGTAAACATGTAGACAGCGATATTCAGTATGCTCCGCTCACAGTCTCTCATCCACCGACACTAACGTTATGTCTTACACGCTGATTCAGACAGCACGCTAGTTCGGCTAACAGCGAATTGTTACTAATAAGCTCAAATGACAGCTATCTGTATGCAGACTAACTTAGTTTGACTCTTATCTTAAAATACTTTTAAACTTAGCTGCTGGCTGAGACAAACAGCCCGTCCTCTCTCTACCAGCACTAATGTTATGTTACTAGCCAACAAGCTGGCGCAGGGCACACGCTGGAATCACCTACGTCATCAGCCTGATTTGAATACATTTTCCGGAACTTTGAGGTGCGGTGGAAACGCAAACCACACAGATTACCAGGAACTATTTTACCCAGGTAAATAAGTTCCTGGTAATAAAAGTTCCTGGGAATGTTGGTGGAAAAGGGGCTATTATTGTGTTTCACACACTGGGTAATAATGTAGCCTGAAGTCAACCCTCAACAGACTCAAACCACCAGAATGACAAGGAAGAGTTCCTCTGATGCTGCTTAGCTTTCTGGCTAGCTACCTCGGTATCACTAACACAGCAAACAGATGTGATAAGCATAAATGTCATAACTGTCAACAGCGACAGAATTGTATAAGTTATATGAAAAAGTGAAAATGATAGGGTCATTGTTTATTAACTTTTAGCTATGTATTTTATAAATTAGTTAGCAACTTATTGTGAAGACACCGCTTCACTCCACTCCACCGTCTTATGAGCTGTAATGCGTACTCTGCTGGAGCTAAGATTAATGTAGCAATGGCCCACATTTGACATAATGTCCATAATTCCAAGTGCTGGACTGACTTGAGTCGTTGAAGTTCGCTTTTATGTGTTCCAGACTGTGAATTTAACCCCTGAGCTATATATATTTTTTTAACACTATGGTTAAAAAGTGCACACTCAGAATTAAATGACATGATGAGGTCAGTATCTCTAAAAGTTGACTCTGCATGTAGCCAAGTTAGAGCATGCTTTGCTGCACTAACTATGTAATATCAGCATGTTTTTCTGTATATCATCTGTATATGTGTGTGTATATATGTATATTAGCTCCGTCAAAGTTAACGTGTTAATTTCCGCAATTAATGTCAGTGCGATTAATGCATTAAAGAAAATTAACGCAATTAACACAGGTGCTCCAACATTATGTTCCATGCACTTTTAGCAATGGTATGGAGGTCAATTTTAACTAGAACGATGGCCAGGGTAGCAAAATAAACTAAAACATGTAACACACACGTTGGTGTCAGTCCTGACATCATAACATGATGGGAATGTGACGAAAAAATGCTTCAGAAAGTACTGACATTTTTAGGACAACAAAACTGGTATGATCCTTTTCTCGCTCTCTCTCTGTTACTTACTTACACACACTCACTATCCCTTTGTCCCTCCCCTTTCTTTAAATGAGCACTGTCTCTGTCTCTCTCTGTCATCTTCATATACATGGAATATTTAGGAACTTGTTGCACTTTGTCTAGCCTTCAGCCTGACAACAAGCAGGCAATGTTCAAGCTACACATTAATGATCTAAAAGTAACAAAATTACTGTCTGGTCCGCTAAAAGTTCCATCCATTTTCAGAGATGTAGTGATCTAAACGGCATGACGTTAAAATGACGAAAAATGCTTCAAACAGGCCTAGTACTAGCTTTTTTTGGACAAACATACCTGGCATAGTTCTTATCAAAAGCTCTCTCTCTCTCTCACTTTCAGTCTCTCCTTGCTTCCCCTTTTCCACATGAGTGCTGTCTCTCTGCCTCTCTCCCACAGTGTCTTCTTCATATGGACTACTGCAGTGGAGCCCTGGTTGCAGCCTTTAGTTTTTTTGTTAGCGTACATTGACAACAAATAGGCTACTTTCGCTTAGCCAATGACAATAGTTTACTGGATTCATTGACTTTAATAAACTATTGACATTAAACAAGAGCATTTGAATACCTTTTTTACATTTTATATAATAATTCCAAGATGTCACATTCCAACATGTTATTGCAAATGGACATAAAGATGAAATTATCTGTGATTGAGTACAGGATTTTTTATTTTTTATTACTTTTTTTGCTTTTAGACAGTACTTTAGAAGGAAATTAATTGTGATTAATGGACTTTAAAATGTGAGATTAATTAGTTATTTTTTTTTTAAATCTATTGACAGCCCTTATATGTATGTATGTATGTATGTGTATATACATGTGTGTGTGTGTGTGTGTGTGTGTGTATATATATATACAGTATCTCACAAAAGTGAGTACACCCCTCACATTTCCACAAATATTTAATTATATCTTTTCATGGGACAACACTGAAGAAATGACACTTTGATACAATGTAAAGTAGTCAGTGTACAGCTTTTATAACAGTGTAAATTTACTGTCCCCTCAAAATAACTCAACACACAGCCATTAATGTCCAAACTGCTGGCAACAAGAGTGAGTATACCCCTAAGTGAAAATGTCCAAATTGGGCCCAAAGTGTCAATATTTTGTGTGGTCAACATTATTTTCCAGCACTGCCTTAACCCTCTTGGGCATGGAGTTCACCAGTGCTTCACAGGTTGCCACTGGAATCCTCTTCCACTCCTCCATGACGGCATCACTGAGCTGGTGGATGTTAGAGACCTTGCGCTCCTCCACCTTCGTTTGAGGATGCCCCACAGATGCTCAATAGGGTTTAGGTCTGGAGACATGCTCGGCCAGTCCATCACCTTTACCCTCTGCTTATTTAGCAAGGCAGTGGTCATCTTGGAGGTGTGTTTGGGGTCATCATCATGTTGGAATATTGCCCTGCAGCCCAGTTTCCGAAGGGAGGGTATCATGCTTTGCTTCAGTATGTCACAGTACATGTTGGCATTCATGGTTACCCTCAATGAACTGTAGCTCCCCGGTGCCGGCAGCACTCATGCAGCCCCAAACCACGACACTCCCACCACCATGCTTGACTGTAGGCAAGACACACTTGTCTTGGTACTCCTCATCTGGTTGCCGCCACACACACTTGACACCATCTGAACCAAATAAGTTTATCTTGGTCTCATCAGACATGGTTCCAGGAATCCATGTTCTTAGTCTGTTTTTCTTTAGCAGACTGTTTGCGGGCTTTCTTGTGCATCATCTTTAGAAGAGGCTTCCTTCTGGGACAACAGCCATGCAGATTTGATGTAGTGTGCAGCATATGGTCTGAGCACTGACAGGCTGACCCCCCACGCCTTCAACCTCTGCAGCAATGCTGGCAGCACTCATACGTCTGTTTTCCTTGTCAACCTTAATGCATTTTAGCTTTGATTTAACTAGCTAGCTATGGCCATAAGCAATACCAGTGTTCAAACAGTATCAAAGGACTATAGGACTATGTCACCGCGGACAGTAACATTAACTTCAAGTTAGTAAACAAGCAGGCACCGCTACAAATTAGCCAAATTTTTGTGTTTGCTGAACGTTATCTTTACCTGCAATAGCCCCAGTCATAGCATCGCTGCCTTCCTCACTAGTTTAGAGGAGGAGTCAAGTGGTGGACACGTTGAAGGAGGAGGCCCTGTGGCAGGAGCACGCTGAGAGAGCGATTGCTCTGGCCTGGTCTTCTTCTTGCAGTCAGACTGTGAACAACTGTCTGCTCTTAAGCTCATACCATGCACTGTCAGTTCTTCATCAGATTTGTCGTGTTGCCAGTCTTGGCAGCAATTACGGAGTTGCAATTATTGCATTGCACGCTGTTGGCATAGAGCCTTTACACTTATGGGGGATTAGATGCAAACACTGTAGTCACACGACAGCCTCCCTAAATACAACAACACCTACACATGGGTGTAACTCATGGCATTACCTTGCGGTTTTCCTGGATACCTTGACACAGCCAATCACCAGCCCTTTTAGATACTAGCACATCATGTTTGCTGCATACTTATTGGCTCACTGATGTTGATGAGATTAACCCTTTGGGTATTGAAATTGGTACTGAACGACAAGACATTTGTTTGATACTTGATGGTATCGAGTAGGGGTGTGCCAATACATCGATTCTGAGATGCATCGCGATGCGACACGTGACGATCGATAACGATTAACAAATGTTCAAAAATCGATTATTTTCCATGCTAGCAAAATCACAGAAACACAACCACAGCACCGGAAGTTGGCCGGAACGAAAAAGCTGCCCAGACAATTTTAAGGGACGGACTCATAACAGACTGTTAGCCAACATGGCGGCAGCTAACTCGCTGGCTACTGTCACTGAGCGTAACGTTCACTCTTCAGGGTTGAAATCCAGCGTGTGGAGGCATTTCGGTTTTTATGAACATGAAGACAGAAAGAGCACTGACAAAAGCTACTCCGTGTGTAAGCTAAGAATTTTAGTTAAAATAAGTTATTTGTAAAGGATTTCGTTCGGAAGTCTTTACTTATTATTACTGAATAAGCAGAATAAGCTATTTGTTTTGTATTAAACTTGCTAGTACCGAAATCTGTGAAAACAAAAGAGAATTTTGGTTAAAAAAGTCTTATTTCTAAAGGCACTTTATGTATTACACTTTATGTAATAAGAGCAGCTTTTTGTTGTGGGAAATGCGTTGGATCGTTTGGTCTGATATAAATAAAAGATAATGGAGGTAAATTTGTTTGTTTACTTTATTTAATGGATGCTGACAGATATAACTTGTTTTAAAGAAATCCTGTATGGGGAAAAAGATGCATCGATAATGGTGATAACCGTAATAATCATTTTAATTGTAATAATCGTTTAATAATCGAATCATAGCACCCTGAATCGTAATCGAATCGAATCAGGAGGGGCCTAAGATGGCACACCCCTAGTATCGAGGCAGTTCAGTCAGTACCTAAAAAGTATCGAAATTCAATAACCAGTCCCAAGCATGAGCCTTTGGCATTTCCCATTGCATAAATTGGTCAAGTGGTAAGCAGACTTTCTACCTCTGCTCATATGTAGTAAGGATAAATCACACACAAGACTTCAAATAATGTTCTCTGGAGGCTTTATTGTCATAGCAATTTATTGTTTCATATGTGTGAAATAAAGGTAAATAAAAGCTTTGTTTCCACTGAGTCAGGCTACAGCGTACAGTATGCATCCACACAGAGCCTGACTCCAGACTCTGAATTGGTCAGCCAAATTGTCATGCTACATAAAATTGACAAGTCAGCACTGACCAGTGAAATGTTTTTCCTGTGGGCTGCAGGATAAAGCTCTCAATCCCTGCTTGAACCTCTTGAAGTCAGTTATGTAACAGAGTGTGTGAGGATAAATCTATGACGGCATTGCTGGACACAAGTGTGGCTGCACATCTCTGAACACACCAGCCCCTTCGCATGCTGCTGCATGTCAGATTTCAGTTCCTTTTCCACCAACATTCCCAGGAACTTTTATTACCAGGAACTTATTTACCTGGGTAAAAGACCTCCTGGTAATCTGTGTGGTTTGCGTTTCCACCGCACGTCAAAATTCCCGAGAATATATTCAAATCAGGTTGATGACGTAGATGATTCAGTGTGTGCCCTCCACCAGCTTGTTGGCTGGTAACATAACATTAGTGCTGGTAGAGAGAGGGGGGAGGGGTGTTTGTCTCAGCCAGCAGCTCTGTTTAAAACTATTTTAAGATAAGACTCAAACTAAGTTAGTCTACATTAGGGCTGTCACTTTTTATTCGAGTTTCGGACATTCGTTCGAACATGAGGTGAAAAGTTCATGTTCGAACTGTATTACCTGTTCGAATTGTTTGCTGCCGTCTCTATAGGTGCATCAGACAATTTAATGTAGTTTGCCTTGTGATCCAACAGAGGGCGCTCTGAGAAATGTTGACCTATTGCATGCCCTACTGACCTATCACTAAACGAAGCTAATGTTAATGTGTTGTTTTGCCACGAAAATGGAGGACAGTAGCGAGCAAAGTCGTCCTGAGTGGAAAATCACAACACCAAAACATCTGAGAAGCAGCGTGTGGAAGTATTTTGGGTTCTACACCGTAGATGGCACAGTCACCCACAAAGATAAGGCTGTTTGTCGACTTTGTAAAAAGCGGCTGTCTTACTCTTCGGCGACAACAAACCTGCAGGCTCCCCTGCTAGCTAACCACCCAACTGAGGCAGCGGAGGCAGAGGCACCACAGACGAGCGGAGCAGCACCAAGTGTACAGCCTCGTATGACTGCGCATTATTCAGCACACTCAGCCTCAGCAGGCCCCTTGTCAGAAGCTCGTAAAAAGACCATCACCGATAAGATAGCAAGATTTATATGTAAGGATATGCGGCCCATTGGTGTTGTTTCAGGAGAGAGGTTTCAGGACCTCATGATGGAGCTGGAGCCACGATATAAAATTCCCAGTCGCACCACAATCTCAGCACACATAGTTCAGCTGTATGACACCACAAGGGAAAACATAAAGATTCGAATATATTCGAACAAATTATGGGTCATTTTAAATTCGTTCAACCATGATTTTTTGAAAAAGTGACAGCCCTAGTCTACATACAGACAGCTGTCATTTGAGCTTATTAGTAACAATTCGCTGTTAGCTGAACTAGTGTGCTGTCTAAATCAGCGTGTAAGACATAACGTTAGTGTCGGTGGATGAGAGACTGTGGACAGAGCATATTGAATATCGCTGTCTACATGTTTACATGTTCATGCTTGCTGAACACATGTATTGATAAATTATTGGCTTCTTACTCGGTAAGGTTTAATTCCACTTACAGTAACGAGTGTAGCTGCTGTCAGCTCGAGTCATTTTTGAGTTTGTTTCCACTGTGGCCGCCGCTCGGCTGCTCACTGCTTACCGTGGCGTGTAGGTGTTTGTGTGTTCAGCGCCGGCACAGAGCGCAGAGGAGACGCTGCAGGATGATAATGAATTAAGCTAAAATGTGTAAAAGTGCCGTTAAAAGCAACGATAACTGTTAGCGCTTATCAATACTATGGTAGAAATGTTTATTTGTAGAAAGTTTGCAGCCACACCGACACGGAAGTGCGGAATGCGGCGTGTGTTCCACCAATCAGCATTCTTCAGCACACAGCCCCGCCCCTCAAAGTTCCGGGTGATCTGAAAAGTCCTACCCCGCTACTAGGTACTTTTTTCAGGGGAATTTGGGGGTAGGGGGAAATTTTTTTCCCCGGGTAATTTCGGAGGCTTTTCAATTACCTGGGTAAATGAAAAAAGTTCCTGCGGTGGAAAAGGGGCTAAGGACTGTTTGTGCAGCAGGATTCACCAGATTCACCTGGAACTGCTGCACAGTGGCTGATGATAATCCTCAACACAGTGGTTTACAGACTGACATGCTGTCAGACATACTCACTGTGTCGATGTGACGTGCTGTGCAGGACCTCTCGGGCTGTTTGGAATTGCTTATGGGCCGGGAGTCAGCTGCCCTGTCAGTGTGATTGACAGCAGGCCTGTGACCTCAGTAATAACCTCGTGAAGGTCTGTCCCCAGGGTCCAAATTTAACTCCTCCAATGGCTGGTAAACAGAAAAAATTTACTGGCCAAAATATTTTTCAACCAGCCATGAAACTGCACGAGGAAAAAAAAATACACAAACAAAAGAGCAGGTCATATATGTCGAGAGACCGACTCTGCAGCTCATTGTCTTGGCGTTGCTGTCACATAAAAGCTGATCCCTCCTCACCCCCCTATTCTGTGAAGCATTACTTCTCTGTAATAGTATAAGTTAACACAATGAAGTTTGTTGTTTGTGTGTGGCAGGCCACTCAGTGCAGTGGGCACTGCTGTTGAAGAGTTAGAGACAAAATGCCGCAGCAGCATGGCATTGCTGCAGTGACTCAGCAGATCTTTGTGTTTATAGGCTGCTGCAACCCTCACGCCCTCACTGCTGTACAGTAAGACTCTGTTTGAAACCATGGTGGTAGAATGTTAGTAAGGCCTCTGCAGCTGTCTCTACAGCACACACGCTGGGTGAAATCCTCCCGGGGGCTTCATTGTCTCTTCAAGGAAAACACAGTTTGTTTATTACGCACTTGCTGACAGATGTTCTGCAAGCGTAACAACATCTGTTAGGGGCTATCCGGTGGCTAAGCATAGGGTCAGGTATCGTTTGGGTTTTTTATCCAATACCGGTACCATGCCCAGAGTCCTGCATGGGTCCATTTTTGAAAACCCGCAGCCACCCATGCTCATAAAGTTCAGTACCAGAACTGACTTGTTCGTCATTATGTCGAAGTCAAAGCTGCACCTGTTAATAAAAGTCTTGCGACCCAACCAGTATCTGTGATTAAACACACATAAGCTACAGTCAGCCACATTGAGCTGGTTTCTCTCATCTTGAATTGCAAATCATCAAATCAGTCGTCACTCAATCTATGCACACAATCTGGCACCGAAATCTGCGTCATGATTCTGTCCGGCAGGTACTGGTTGTATAGAAACTAGTGCTATATTGGCACAGGGCTTCAGTACCCAACAATTGCTAAGCATTGATGTTCCAGGTTCTCTTCATGATGTATAACAGGCTGTGTTATCCTGACACACCATCTCATTAAGGTCATTATCTGAAGTTACTGATGTGATCACCAACAGACTGTTCCCTTGTACTGCAGTAGTATAAATTAATGTGGTTTTAACTGTCAAACTCCTAGAAGGTCTAGTGGATTACATCTTGTTAAATCCCATTGGAAGTCGAAGACTCCCTGTTAACGTCAAATTAACATGTGTTTTGGGTGATCGGATTGTATTTGGATAGTCCTTGACCACTTGAAAGTAATGAAAGTACAGGTGTAAATGCACCCAGAACTCACCGAGGGTGATTCAATGAACAGAAATGTGAATTCATTTTCGTTTTCAATCCACATATAACTATAATGGCAGAAATACACAAGCGTGCGCAATTGTTGAAAACTGGCTAAAGCCATTTGCCAGTTAGTGAGCAAAGTTACTGGCAAGAAAGCTTATAGATATTTAAGATACTTGGGGATGGAGGTAAGACAAGTGGCTGCTTTCAATTTGGTCCAACAGAAGTATACAAGTGAATTTGGCTACAGCTGGATTTCTTTTGTTTTGTTGGTTTGTTTGGATTTTTATGCCTCTGCGGCAGCGATAGCTGTTTTCAGGTTGTCCATTTGTTCGTACACCCACATGTCCATCTGTCCCATCCTTGTAAACATTAAATCTCAACACCTCAAGGGAATTTCTACAAATTTACCACCAATGTCTACTTGGACTCAATAATAAACTGATGAATTTTTGATGGTCATAGGTTTTAGGTCAGGGTCACTGTGACCATATTTGTCACATTCTTGTAAACAAAATTCCTTGAGGGAACAAATGTGGCACAAAGATTGACTTGGACTTAACAATGAACTGATTTGATTTTGGTGGTCAAAGGTCACTGTGACCTTTCATCTGTCTCATTCTCATGAACATGATATCTCAAGAACATCTTAAGGGAATCACTTTGAATTGGACATAAAGGTCCACTTGGACTGGAGAATAAACTGATTAGAATGCTGTGGTCGAAGGTCAAAGGTCGAAAGACTAATTATGAGAAAACTTCACCCAAACATCTAATAGTATAAATTATGAGTGATAACATTTTATATTCAAAAAAATCAAAGATCAGCTTCATTGTAACATCATAATGTTCTGCATAAAACACTTTTCTGGCCCTTACTCAACATCATATCTCAGGAACACAAAAGGGGGGACATTTGGTCAGATACTGAATTGGTGACACTAATCTTGGAGCTGTTCTGATTGTATAGATCTTCTGTGCTGTCGGCGGGAAAATGTGTGTGAAGCATTTATGTTTTCACAGACATGGATGTAAACTGTAAGAGAAACTTGACTGGTGTGCGGAGGCATACAACCATAGGGCTGTAATTCTTTTTTTTTTTTTTTTTTTGTATCTATGCGGATGACTGACATTCAGTTGTTTGATTGTGACAGAGCAATCAGATCTCAGTGTCGACACTGGAGACACATATTAATAAAAATTAATAAATCATACCTACGGTCTGGAAACAAGCCACATTTTAATACAAAGGGGGTCTTGGATGAATTTTAGGGCTGCAGCTAAGGATAGTTTTTAATATCGCTGAAACTGTCATGTATTTTTTAGATTGGTCTGAAAATAGTGTAAAATGCACAACAAAGGCCAAAAGTAATCCAATTGTTCATTTTGTCAGCTTTACCATAAGAGGTTCAGTCGTATATTATGCAAACCAGAGAAAAGAAGCAAATCTTTCAACAGAAGGAAGAACAACGGAACATTTCAGAAAGAGACTTGATAGAATTTCACTGATTTCATGACGATCCTCACAATTAATATTTTATTGTTTCCTGGATGTGTGGGAAATTTTGCCCTGATGGCAGTGGTTGAGAAAAGATCACAGGTCACCAGACACATGAATCTGCTGGACGTCGTTCATGTCAGTCTGGCCAGCGAATGTATTAATGTGTCAGTCTGAACCAAATGTTGCCCAGCGCAACCAGCCCATTTCTTATTCTCTATCTCAGTGAAACCATGTCACACAGGTAATCAGACAACACATTGCATATATTGTAGTAACCTGTTACACATGCAGCAGGTTTCTCCCCTACCTAACTCTGTTAGTGGTAGAAGGTGCTGCTTCCTGCTGTCGATGCACCAGCTTTTTATGCCTCTGTCCCGTCCATAGCATGAACATTAATTTGGACTCAATACTTAACCGATTACAATTTGATGGTCAAAGGTCAATGTCACTGTGACCTTGCGTTTGTCTCATTCTCATGAACTCAGTATCTCAAGAAGGCCTTGAGAGAGTTTCCTCAAATTTGGCATAAACATCGACTTGGACTCAAGAATGAACTGATTAGAATTTGGTGGGCAGAGGTCAAAGGTCAAAGTTTCTGTGATCTCACAAAACATTTTTTCTTTGTGAAGTTGCCATCTTTCAAAGACACTTGTAAACTGTCTGTGTAGTTCAACTGGTTTGTGGAAGCCAATCGCAGGGCAATAATTTCAGTTGATGACTTTAAATGACTGTTATATTTCCTCTGTTTCTCTGCAGACTGGTGTTTGTACTGGGAGCTGCTACATGAGTGAGGGTCTCGCTGTTTGAATCAGAAGACTGTGAAACAAAAGGGGAAGCAAAGGAAACTCGTTACTCCTGAAGTCTGGATGCTGAAATGGGATTTTTTTTTTCTTTGAACTTGTTTACAGTGACGTCATCTGCCAATTCTGATAGAGAATGTTTGTCTTGCCATGAATATTATAACAAACCAAGAAATATTATGTCTGCTGCCCAGTGGGAAACTTGATTGAAGTGACGCAGCCAATGCCTCCATCAAAGAATAGAGGTCTGGGGAAATAGTCATCAGAAAACATGATAGTGACACTGCTGAATCATCAGTTGACCTTAAATTTAAGCTAAGGTGCAGCATTAGTTTCTGTATGTGGTCACAGCAGTCGCCATGTGTCAGGCATTTTAATAATATTTAATGAAAACACTGTGGCAGCGTATACTGGAAACCTCTCTTCATGTGGTGGAGTTTCTGTTATTTTATCTAAAACTTCAGTGAAGTCTGGTTGTATGTCAGATGTTATACTTTGCTGACAGTTAGGATTGTATTCCCCATGCTTACCTGTCTTGTGGTGGTGTATTTCCTGTTGATGACAACTAGTAAATAACATCGCCATGTGTCGCCCCAGTGAGATTTGATAACTGTATGTGCTGACAGAAAACAGTGTCACATCCCTTTTTCTGTTGTTGGGTTTTTGTTATCTACTACACTACATAGGAGTCACATTTGTTTGTAGGAGTGACGTCTGCAAAATATTCTCTCATGGTATATGTAATTTCATATTGCAATATCAGTATATACAGTCATTTTTTTCTTAAATTGAATTGACACTGTTATGGCTAATCCATACTTAAAGATGTCCTGTGAACTCAGTACTGTGATAAAGTAGCCATCCACATTGATTCAAAGCACTGCTCACAATGTCCTGATGCATCCAAAGCTTTTAAAGTGGTAGTTAGCTAAATATAAACTATAATGCAGAATTTGTGACTAATTTCTATAGCCTCACAGTAAAAATCGTCATTTCGCCCAACTCTGTCAGCTACTGAATAATTCTAGATATTTTTATCCTGGGTTTTGTGTTCCTCAGTTTATTCATATCATGATCTTTTCTTCACTTTGCCACTTTTCCAAAGATCACATAAGTGTTGCAATCAGTCTCTCCATTTAGTGCTCAGACACTGCATCTTCAGTGACTCAGTCTGCAGCCTGTGTTTCACTGAAGATGCAGTGTCTGAGTATTTTCAGTTAGTTGTTTCTCACTGACACATCACAGAGAATTTTTGTCCACATGAATGCAGAATGCAGAAGCCCTTCGAGTAAATCCCAGGTCATTTAAGCAGCATTGTAGTCAAAGAGCTGATATGTGTTCTGCCCCCTTTGGTCATAATAAAGTCAGTGTTTAACTTTCAAAGTTTGCTACAAAAATGTGAAAACATCTGTTATTAATACATTTGGGAAAGTTAAACTGTGTTAAAAAAAAAAAGCTGAAACACGTCCGAAAGTATATCGGGAGACGTTTTACATTGTCATTTTTGACATCAATATTTTGCCCCACATCTTTGCCTTTGAATAGAAACCTAGTGCTGAGAGCCAGTTATTTGACCAACCGTCATCGAAATGTGACCTCATGGACATGTTGCTCCTCTAATTTCCACTGTAGTCTCATTGTTTATACCTACGGTGCCTTGAATTTGCTAGTCAGGTAAAATTTGGCTCAAGATCAGTTGCTATATTTTTCTTTGATGTGGCACTCCTATCATGGTATATGGTCTCGATAATTTAGTTTTTACAGTATTTTGGGTGTAATCATGGATGAGGTATAAAAAAAAAAGGATTTCCCATGTGATCATTTTGAATAAGATTTTACATTACCCCCTCCCCGTTTATTTGTTGAGTAGAGTCATGTTTTTAAAGGGAACTGAAGATTAAATGTTTGAACAGGTGCCATTCATGTAAAAGACGCAAGAAGCAAAGCTGCAGAGTTATTTCATAAGGTTTGGGGTGCATTTACATCAACACCTGATGTAAGTGTTGCTAAAGCAGGCCTTTTTGATTTGTAACTGTACCTGTTAATGAAAGTCGAATGTGAAAAATACTGAATTTAGAAAAGTTTTGGATCATTTGTACAGAGAACCATGTTGATATTTTTGCCCTGGAACCAAAGGTCTGAAGTCTGTCATATGTTGAACTAAACTGGGACCCTGAAGGATGAACGCAAATCCTGTTTCTTTCTAATTGTACTACCTCATGTTTCTGCACCTTTTCACATTTTTTTTTCTCTGAGCCATAGTATGATTTTTCCAACAAAGACATTCCTCCGTCTGAGACAACCTGGCAGATTTTAAGGCAACAGCTTTTTATTTAATGTCATCACAGTGTTTGTTGGGTGTGTGCAGTTTTCCTTTGATTGTGAGTGCGTCACATTGATTTGTCAGTTGAGTGACTGTTTCTTGCCGTTTGTTCTGATGCATTGTGAGAAATGGGTTTACATTGATACAGATGTTTACACACCGTTAGCTTAACATCGGCCATGATGTACTTTGGTTAATTTCTTCTGTGAAAACCATGTCTCAGTCCCCCACTTGTGTTTCATTAATGTATGAGTGTTTGATTGTTCAGGGTAGAAATGATTGTCATGAAGTGGAGATGAGCCAATGGTAGCAGTAGTTATAGATCCCAGCTCACACAGTTTGGATTTGTGAGTAACAGCTTTTATTTAACTTTAGAGGAATGTACTTTAAATATCAAGAGATTAAAGCAAACCTTCAAAATGTTCCTGACAGTGCGTGTGCGTGCGTGTGTGTGTGGGTGGGTGGGTGGGTTGTGGGGGTTAATTGAGTAATAGGTCACTTGTTTTACATGCAACTGTCTTCTATGCAACTCAGCCTCCCTGGATACACTGTGGAACAGTCCAGACCTGGCTGATTTTGTTGTTAGTCCTCTGCTTCTCATCCTGACAGGAACTGTACTATACAACTGGACCCTGTTGTGTTCAGATGACTTGACCCTTTATTTCCACAGAATTTACAGTCCTTGGTTAAACATGACACTAAAGACATTTGCTTGAATGAAATATGGTCATTTTTTTAACGCTGACTTTGTACATATCAGGGCTCTGTTTCAATAAAGGTTGGAAATACCTCAGATCTGTGTGAATCCTTAACATTTGCATGACAATGACTGGAATGTGTGGGAGACGTGGGAAGGCATTCAGTAAATGCTGAGGATACTGTGAGCATTTCTCCATTACAGTTAGCAGGATGTGCCTATTTCACCCTTCCCTGTGCCCACATGATCAGGCAAATAGGATTAACTGACAATAGGCTTCTTCACACTCGGCATGCTAAGTGATGCTTGTTGATTAGAACTTGATTTAATGCTGCCCTAGTGCTTAAAGAGGCAAGTAGATCATGAATGCCAATGTGGTACAATATCATTTTCTCAAAATCAATATCATGCAGTACTACTTATCATTGTCATATCATACAATATAACGTTAATTATCAGGCGCAATGTGCATTTTTCCACCATTTTAGTTCATTTTAGTAACTCTTGTGCTTATCTTCAAATCAAATCAAACTTTATTTATAAAGCACTTTTCATACATTACAAATGCAGCACAAAGTGCTATACATGTTAAAAACAGTCTCGCCCCCCGGCACCATCCCTCCACCCCCCGTTCAGACCCTTCCCCAGCACATACACACACACACACACACACACATAGACACAGATAACACAATCTTAAAAGTGTGATCTTAAAACGTGTGGCTGAGTACAGAGGAGCCAGGTCAGGAAACACCAGGAGGCCAACTGCACTAGGTGCCGCTCACGGCCTAGGGCTAGGACGTCTCCACCCAGGCGCGCCCCGCTAAGGGCCAGCGAAGGGCCCACAGCAGCAAATCAGATGCCCACCACGAGACAGAGACATCCCAGCCACAGCCAATTGCAGCCCCCAGTGCAGGCAGCCCCCACTGAGGAAGCACTGGAGATATGGAATAAAAACATAAAACTACATAGGCTGAGAATTGTAAAACTAATAAATGGTGAAAATGTCATAAGAAGTAATAGAATAAGAATAACAAGTAAAAAAAGAGGGCTAAAATATATAAATAAATAAAATAAAATAAAAAAATATTGATAAAAATAAGACATTAGTTAAAAGCCAAATTAAATAGGTGGGTCTTGAGCCTACTTTTAAAAAATATGAACATTCTATGCGGCCCTCAGGTCCTCTGGCAGGCTGTTCCACAGACGGGGGCCATAGTGCTGGAAAGATGCCTCACCGTAGATCCGTGTTCTAGCTTTGGGAATCATTAAGAGGCCAGTGCCAGAGGATCTCAGGGTCCGCGAGGGCTCATATGGTAAAAGCAATTCTGAAAGATAAGATGGTCCAAGACCCCTAAGACATTTAAAAACCATTAAAAGGACCTTAAAATCAATCTTAAAACACACAGGGAGCCAATGCAGTGATTTTAAAACTGGTGTAATATGCGCCCGCCTTCTGGTCTTTGTCAGCACATGTGCTGCTGAATTTTGCAACAGTTGTAAACTTAATATGTTTCTTTTTGGAAGACCAGAAAGCAGGGCATTGCAGTAGTCAATACGACTGGAGATAAGAGCATGCATTAGCGTCTCTGTGTTAGCCCGGGAGAGAAAGGGGCGGACTCTGGCTATGTTCTTTAAATGATAAAATCCTGTTTTTGTTTTTTAATGTGTGGAATAAAGTTGAGCTCAGAGTCAAACATAACGCCCAGATTCTTCACCTGATTGGATGGAATTAAAGACAGGGTTTGGAGTTTTGATAAAAGTTTCTCTCCCTGAGCCTTAGGATTGATAATTAAAACCTCAGTCTTGTCCTGGTTGAGCTGTAGGAAGTTTTCTGCCATCCAGGATTTAATATCTAAAATACAATTAAAAAGGGCATCAATCGGCCCTGTGTCATCAGGAGACATGGATATGTAAAGCTGTGTATCATCAGAGTAGCTGTGGAATGCGATACCATGCCTCCTGATGACATCTCCCAGTGGGAGCATGTATAAGTTAAAAAGTATGGGGCCTAAAATTGAGCCTTGGGGAACACCACATTTAATTTCATGGATCCTTGAAGAGCATGTGTCCAAACTTACAAGAAATTTTCTATCTGTGAGATAAGAGCTAAACCATTGAAAGGCAGTACCAGAGAGGCCTATTAGGTGTCTTAGTCTATTTAAAAGAATCATGTGATCTACTGTATCAAAAGCAGCACTTAGATCCAGTAGTACAAGGACTGTAAGCTTGTGCAAGTCCAAGTTGCACCTAAGATCATTAACAATTTTCAGTAGTGCAGTCTCTGTACTGTGGTTCATCCTAAATCCAGATTGAAATTTCTCAAGAATGGAACGGTTATTTAAAAAATCATTCAACTGAATAAAAACAAGTTTTTCTAAAATTTTGCTTAAAAATGGTAAGTTGGACACTGGTCTGTAGTTATTAAGAACATTAGGATCCAAATTGTTCTTCTTCAGAAGGGGTCTCACTACTGCCGTTTTAAGGGCAGCAGGGAAAGAGCCCGTCTGAAGGGAACAATTCACTATATTTAAGAGCTCGAGTTCTTACTCCTATGATATTCTATTGGGCACTGGTTTTTGCTTTTTGCTTTTTACTTTATATCTTGTATATTTTTAATATTTTGCCTGATATTTAATACTCTATATTGTTCTTAAAACTGGGCCCAGTGTGTGACCCTGATCCGGGGAACCCACCGGTTGTTCTGGTTCTTACTGGCTTGTAGGAGTGGGGGGAAAAATAGATACAGCCACACAGTGCTAAGCATCAATTTTTTTCATTAAATAAAATTTTAATATGATAAATGCAAATAAACTTTAGGTAGCCTGCTTGAATAATATAATCAGTTGCTTTTTCAGTCCACTACATTTTGCTGCTGCTGCTGCTGCAAAAAAAAAACATGACCGAGGTGAGATGAACACACTGAAAACTTTATCTTATTAGATAATACAGATGTTGACAAAGTTTTCCTTTGGGCGCACAATTTACAGTTGAGAACAGGTAATAAATTACAATATATCCCAATATATTTTATCACAATACTAAGTGTACTGCAGCATGTTGAAAACTGCAATAATTATTGTGACTAAAGTATCGTGATTATATTGTATCATGGAGACTGTTTTTACTGTATTTTGTGTTACTGTAATTCAGGCATTCTCAAGCAAAAGAATTTATTTTGGGGTAAATGAAGTTCTATTGAGTTGAATTCAACTGAATGTAAAAATAAGGTGACTGTAGACTTTTTTGGTACCCAAAGTAGGCACAGTTTCACACCAGCCTTAAACCCTGTGTACTGTAAATTAAATGTGATTTTTTTCTTTTTATTTATAGCCTGGTTTATTTTTGCAAATAATATGTTGGATTGATGTTAATGTGTATTTTTTAAAATATTTTAATTGTTGAATAAATAAATAAATTAATTAAAAAAATAATAATAATAATAATTCAGTATTATACAGTAATAAGTCAATAACATAACTACAAAACTAGGTATAAAATCATCAACATAAAGTCATCATCAGTGAAAGTCTCGATGTGTGTGTCACAATTATATAAACATTTTGAAAAAGTAATAATAATGTATACAATTATTACGCTTTCATACTGTAATAATATTCATTACATTTAAACATTTTATATGACTTTTTGTTTTTGCCTCTGTCAGCTGCTTTCTAAAGTTTTTTGGTGTATAAAATTAAGCCAACCTGCTCCTTTATCTCTGTGCTGAAACCTGTTGCCTGTCAAACCGTCGTGCTGCTTTGGAATCATTTTGTACTGAAATAAATACTGTATTCATGCAAAATGGCTTCACATTTTAATGCTGCTGAACAACATCTGGGCAGCATCAAGAGAAATCTAAATTCTTTGTAATACTTAAGCTTATGCAATAAATCGTTTCTTCTATTTTACAAAACTCCTTTGTTATGTGTCATAGCTAAAGGAGAATTTGAAAATGTCCATGGCAACAATTTAGGTATCGCTCTAAAAAATGATTCATGTGGTTAGTGGATAATTCTTAAAATAAATACACTTTTCAGCATTAAAAAAAAAAAAAATCACATTTGTTTCATTAACACATTTTAGTCAGTTGGCAACTTATTTTAAGAAGTTGGTCAAATTCAAAAATATTTTTTACATTTTTGAGTAGGATGGAATTGAAATAAATAAGTCAGAATATCTTAAATGAAAAAGATGACCACTAAATATCACCACAACTTTTGGATAAATTATGTTGGTTCAACTTAAGCTTTTTGAGGTCAAAGAAAATCATGTTGGTTGTGCTAACAGAAGTAATACTCATAGGATTTACTCAGTAAGGCCAGAAATGGAACTGCTTAAAAAGAGGCATGCAAATTGTTACCTTATTTTTTATTTATTCTTTTTTTTTTGTTAAACCATTCTTTTTAGAGTGTGCTCATATAACAAAAATATAATATATAATATAATATAAGACCATCCAGTGTAGTTTTTGGTAAAGACAATTCAGTCATCTATCCTTGTATGACCAGCAGCACAAGTCGGGCTCAGACCTGCTGTGAAATATCATGTTGACAGAGAGGAGGGCGGATGAAAGCCAGAAGTAAAGAGATGATGTAAATCTCCACTGACAGATGATCATGTTTCTCTGTGTAAAACCAGTCAGGTGAGTTCACTACATATCACACCTGACTTATTGACAAGCACAACATAGTCCAATAAACCTGTCATATCATGAAAATTCAGTCATCATTTATAAACAGAATAATGAAATGGACTGATTTATTATGGGTTCAAGCCTGCAGGGATAAAACTCAGTTGTTTTTGTGGTAATTTCCTTTGACCACAGTTCATGAGAGGTGATAATGACTGACAGCTGCTCTCTCTGTAATGACCAAAGTCACCCATCACAGGGTAGATTTTCTAAAGCCTGAGAACAGAGCCAAGCAGAAAGTCTAGTGTTCTCTCAGATCATTTTAAATACAATAGCTCAAAGTTTATCATAGGATTTTTGCCTAGTGACACCAAAATTAAACTGCCTACCCACCTTAAGCCCAAAAATGCCATTTTTGAAAGTCCAATTAACTTGAAATTTGACGCACAAGTCCAGCTCAGTGTGCCCTACAAAAAAGCCTCAAAAACCACTGAAGTCCACCTGACCAGATTTTCAGCTATTTCGAATTTTTCGAAACACATTTCCTAAACCATAGGCTTGATTTTGACCAAATACTCTGTAGATCATTACTGGACCCAGCATATCAAAAGTTATCATAAGCTTGTTGATATCTCATTGCCTATGAAGATTTTGACCAATGAACTTTTAAATCAATCTGTAAATCATAAATTGTTTGTCCAATCATTCTAAAATTGACAGGGTATTTTTGTTTCATAATAATGTTGAACCACATGTGTAAAATTATTTGAAATCACTCAATAGGGGGCACCACCAGTTCCAAAGAAGTGTATTGGCTTTGCGCCAAACTTTGCCTCAAATCTTAACAGGTTGTTCTCACAAACCTACCCCTGGAGTCGCATGTTTGGAACCGTATGAACTTTGAGTGAGTTTATAGTCATTTTAATGTACGCCCTCACCATGTTTCTTTTCCTAAACCTAATCTCAGTAACTTTTATTGCCTAAACTTAACCTTTGTTACTATATGTTAATTACATAACTGTACGTTAAGGACAAAACATCATTCATGAGGTGCTAATTTGTAGGATATGATATGAACTGTCCTATGGGAATATGTTGATCTTTGACAGTTTGTCTGAACATCACCCAGCTCTGCCAGTGTTTTTAATTAAGCTGTTAAAACATGTCCCCAAAACGTTTCTGCAATGGACCAATAGGGGGCGGCAGCACTGCCAAAGAAGAGGGTGGCCCGGCAAGTGTCTGTCTGATCGTCATTAAACCTGTTCGTTATCTTCAGTGCAGTTGTCATAAACTGTCAAACTTCTTGACTCTTAAAGGCTTTCAACTTCTAACGTTCCATGCTGGCTTGAACCCCAGAATCGCTGCTTGTAACTATATTTACCAAATGTTAGGGTCTGTTTGTTATAGAGTGCTCCAGAGATGCCGTTAGGCTGAAATGGAAGTTAGCGTCGCCCTGGTTCCCTCGTCAAAAGCCTATAATACTTACATGTTTTGTCAGCAAGATAATCCTCACAAATGAACACCCCTTTTATGATTTTTGTAGCCTACATGCAGAAGAAAAAAGCTAACGTTAGGCTATAAACAATCTGCATCGCATGATATAACGTCGCAACCACAACAAGACTGTAATGCCATGGTCAGCACAATGACATTCTGTAGTTTCATTTAGCCCCTTGTTAGCAACCGCCTTTTTTAAGATACATAGAAACTTCAAATCACGAGTTGTGTTAACCACAGACCTTATTTCAGGCATCTAACCAAAAACCATTCAAAAGAACACTGACTTTAATTTGAGGGAACCGGGAGTGGTACAATGCTAACTCATCTCTGGATTTTAGGACTCATTCTTGGGGCACCCTGTTCTACTTGAGTTTTTTAATGCATACATGAAATGCAAACATTATTGAAACAGTTTTATTAATTGCTCACAGTTAAACAGTCCTATCAAATATGAGCCTTATACAGTGTGTTACATTTGGATCAGAATATTTACCACATTCTTGTAATTACAGAGCATATTGTGTATCTTTTTTTTTCTGTAGGATTAAGTTCTCTGCAGCTTGAGCGTGAGCTCTGATTGGTCTCTGTTTTGGAGCTGAACAGAGTTGACAAGCCGTGATCTGTGTAATTAATCACCAACAATAGCGCACTCATTCCCCCTCAGACTTTCCCAGCCCTGAAAGGATGCACAGTTGGAATGTGACAGACCAAACATTGTCCAGCAGTCAGCACGCAGAAGCAGGATCCCTTTGTTTGTGAATCTACAGTGCAGATGTTGTGTTATTGCTGTGTAGCACTACGTACAGTGTGTCTGTCAGGGCTGAATCATCAAGGAGCAACAGCGCTTCATTTCCAGTTGTTGTCCCATCACTGCTTTGGTGGGACTGAAGCTTTCTGAAGCCACTTAGCAGCTCAGTAGCTCAGCTGACCTGTTTAGCCACTGAACACAATGGAGTGTGTTGGGTTGTGAGTAAAAAAAGAAGCATTTACTCTGGCAATATGCTAAAACCAAAGTACAGTGACTGTTTTTATATATTTCAATTCACAGATATAAAGTACATACAAAAGAACAACACACACAACAAGTGGCATTCTTCCTACTCTGCCCTCGACAAGACACCTCAGTGTCCATAATGTACCCAACTGGACTAAATCCTCCCCTTACCAAGTCATCCATCAGGTGTTGAGTTAATCATCCAGCAGTGTAGCATTAGTTTGAGCTGGACTAGATTATCTTAAACAAGATAACACTAAACACAGCTGAAGAGTTCATCAGCAATCAGTCCACCCAACGTAGCTAATCAGTCATCACTGATAAGAAAAGCTGTGTCATTGTCTCAATGTAGGTATACAACTATGAAATCATAGTGCTCCAGGAATGAGTCCTAAAACCCAAAGATAAGTCAGCATTAACAGTTAGACTATATAAAGCAGCAATGTGTTTCCTTCAAGGCAATGTTTAAAAGACCTCTACAAATGTTCAGGGAGGGGAGTGTTTATAAGGTAACAACATTCTGGAGCACATTCCATCCCCAGGGTGCATAAGGCCTCAATTGCACATGAGTTTAAGCAACTAGAGGCAGCCTTTTGTAGTTGTTGTTGTTAATGAGAATAAAACTTTTTGCTCGCTGTTTTTGCATTGCCACGTGCTTGGTGTTTCAGTGCTGTAGGCGCCTGACATTTTTGCCAAAGCACTCTGAACTCCTCGAGCTGAGAGAACTTCAAATTAGAGAGGAAAAGTGCCCCATTGCCACTTTTTTCCTATTGTCCAATCAGATAATTTGAGAGGTGGGCCTTCTGTGGTGGTCAGGACAACAAGTTTACAATTGGTAAATAATGGAAGAGAGACTGGTGGTAGCAGTTGCTGGATACCCAGAGCTATATGACTTTACAAAGCCATCACAATCTCAATGGAAAACAGCAGGCTTGAAAGAAGATAGACAGCAGGCTGTCAAACTGCCCCCGAGTCATCCTAAAATATGCCTGGAAATGGCTATCATGGAGACGAAGTTCCTGGACCAAGTGGTGGTATTCCCTGTGATCCACCCTCTTTTTTAGGGTCTCATACCCACAGAGATCTCTGTTTCCCTGTGTCCAGTAAACTATTTGCTGACAGCCTCTTACCCTCAACCAGAGCTACAGCTAGTACCCTCTGCCTGCTGCCCATTTTAGGAACTTGCAACTGATTACTGTGAAAATAAGTTGGTAGTTTTGGCTAGCCAAGAAAAATTAAATTAAATTAAATTAAATAAAAAAAAAAAAAAAAGGTAAATTGACTACATAGGATGGTTAGGGTAAGGAGGTGATGTTGTGGTTGCCTGGCAATGATAAAAATGTGCAGCAAGTGTTTTAGCATTAGCATTTAATTAAAAAAAAAAAGGCAGTGTTTTTTATGGCACTGATATGATTCTATACATGTCAGCATTATTGAATTTACGAGACAAAAATGATAAGAATAACATGTGAGGGAAATGTATTGCATAATAGTAGTGGTTGTTTATCAGTTCTTAAATATTTATTGGATTTGTGATGATGTAATATATAATATGACTGATGGTCAATATTGAGCACCATTTTATTGTGACTGCACCAGCCCGCCAGGTGTTTGACCTCCTCCCTGTGCATTGTTTCATCATTTCCACTTATGAGCACAACCACTGGAATATCATCCATGAATTTGATCATCTGGTTCCCCTCATATCTGACTGCACAGCCATGTGTTAGTATGTGTGTTGTGTTAATATCAGGCTTTATACCATGGTCTGGGGGAACACTCGGCTGCAGGGTGTCTATAAAAAACTGATAATGGACACCTACTAGGTAGTTCTAAATTAATGCACTGGCTACATGACAATATCAGCCCATATCTAATATGAGCAAAGGATGCAATCACAGTCTCTATTTACAATTCATGTCCAACACTGAGTGTAATGTTAGTCCTTCAGTGCTTTATTCTCTGAACACCACAGGATGGAGACTGTAACACACTCTGTTCCTCTGAACTTGAGCAACCATTTCAACTGTTCAACTCGCTACTTCAGGCTGTGACCGACAGTAACATTACACATGAAATATCGTTTGGGAAAATCTTGACAATGATTAGGGATAATAACATGGCTTGATAGCTGGCTAGTCTTGTTGTTACACACTGTCAAATTATATTTAATGTTTGTCAACCGTACACAACGTAATAGACTTTGAATCTTGCTAGCATAACATTAGTTTTCTGGCTAATAGCTGTTCTCAATAGCTGGGCCAAAGTGATGAGCTGAGTGGAGTAGAAATACCTCCCGTTGCTATGTCATATCTAAGGTTTGTCCTGTTTACTAGAGTAGTGAATAATTTTTCTGTTGCATAAGAACCTTATGGAATGATTGTTCCAGTTATTAGGTTAAACTTCAGGTGTTACCGAGGAAACTGAGTTATGTCTTGTGATAAACTTAACATGTTAACTGCAAAAGCATAAACATAAGAATAAATATTCTTATTTTTCATTTCTTTGGTAAGTCACGATGGTATAATGCCCTTATCACTTTTCAGTGACCATCAAGGAGGCCTTGCGCCTCATGCCTCCACGTTGGCCTTTAAAAAGGGATGAGGGACACCTTGTCGGGCATTATCCCTTACCTGATACACACACAATACTTGTTGGGAGATACATTCATTGCTGGTTGTGTCTGCACCTGGGATTTGTTAGAGAAATTCAGAATATCACCAGACTGGAATCATTTGATCCACTGATTTAAAGGTTACGTGTTGACCATTTGATGTTAGCCTACACTGTCATTAGTTTTGATCACATGTCACTTGACTTTTTGATTATCTGCAGGTCTGGAATTATTCTGGATATTCACATAAATGAATAGCACTTTTGTCGCTTCTTTTGGGCTTGTTTCCATAGCCCTGATTGCTTGTTTCTCTCCCAAGATCTGGCAACACTGCTAGGCCTGTGTGAGAAGGTCGACCATTGCAACAACAATGGCAGACTCCCGAGCTCTATTTGTGCTGCTCACCCTGTTGAATAATTTATCAATGCTTTCCAGCAAAGTGTAGAAACTTCACAGACTCCTTAATAGTCTAGGCCTGGCGGCATGTTTGACCAACACGAAAAAACTTGGTACACACGTGTATCATGCCCAGATGCACAAAAAAGTCCTGGACCCATTGCCTAAACCCAACAGGAAGTCGACTATTTTTAATTCCGTGCTCATTTTTGGCATTTCCCACGTGTTGTATTTTAACAAATCTGTACTAAAGGCTCCCCTGTCTGATGACATCACAGCTCCTCCCATCATCTGAGTGCGGACTCACTCACCTCATTCAGCTCAGTCTTCAGCATTGATAAGTTGTGTTCAGAGTTAGCTGTTAGTTGTCTAAGTGCCCCTGATCACCAGTGGTGTGTTGCTGAACTGTGTGCGTTCATGGGGAGAAGTGATTACACAAAATATAGTTGATTTAGTTGGCGTTTAGTAATGAGATGCTGTTGAGCGTGTACTTGGCATGCTAACGCTAGCAGTTAGCGTCTGGCATGCTGGCGCTAGCAGTTAGCGTCAGGCATGCTGCCAACTTTTCAAAAAACCTTGGAGTGAGATTCAGCAGGGCCGACCACAATTTTGTCGTTAAGGCCCACACGTAACATTTTTGTTTGTCAATTGATTTGGTAGATGCGATCCTGATCCCCTGCATCCTAAGGGATTTTTGGGGCGCCTGCTGGAGATTGATAGAGCCTAATACATTACATACAAATACCGTACAGAGAGAGAGAATGGTGGTATAGTGGGGGTCTGGGGGTCCTCCTCCAGAAAATTTTGGATGTGGTAGATGTGATGTCCTACATTCTGGTGGGTTTAGGGGTAGCATTCTGGAGATGGGCAATACCTACATTCATTCAAAGCCACCCTGACTTGCAGGGCCTTCACAAGTGAACCTGCATTCAGCTCAAAGTGACTGAACTAGTTAAAACCAGAAACTAGGACTTGCCTATGTGGCATATAGCCTATTACTTTATAGACACAAGACCCTTTTTTGGATTTAAAGCAAAATTCATGGTAGAAATGGTTGGACATATTTTGATTAAGATCTAACTAAAATATTTTTTGGGAATAATTGCATTTGAAGAGCTTTGTCACAGCTCTTCAAATGCCTTTACATGGAACAGGAAGTCAGCCATTTTTGGCGTTTCCCACGTGTTGTGTTTTAATGAACAATTGTCCTACAGATTTAATCAGATTGGCTTCAAACTTGGTTTGTGTGAGCATTACTGCTTTGTGATCAAAGATTATTACAAGATCTACCTGATGTTGAAATGTGCGCCCACTGCGTGGGGTTGAATTTTGATGCCTCGCCATGAATCATGACATTGCTGTAACTTTGGAGTAAATGGTCCGATCTCCACCAAACTTCACATGATTCATATTAGTCCCAGGTCAGTGTTGTAGGTCTAAAGAAATTCTTACAATCTCTAATTGTAAAAATGTGAAATCTCTATACCAAATAACAATTGTTTAACATTTCAACAACTAAAATGCATGTAATACATCTACTGCCTGGCACCTTTTCCTTGAAATTTTGCCAAAGCTCAACAGCAGTGCCTAGACTTGAGTCTTCCTAGCTGGTTAGCTGTGGATGCCAAATCCAAAAAAGTAAAAGTCTTGCAATGAAATAGAGAATTTCATAGTGCATGGGCAGATTTGTTTGCTGTCACTGCCTGCTCTGTAAAGTTAAATTACCAAATAATCATAAGAGTGCCAATAGTGCAGAGTAGCCACCTTGTGGTAAAACGTGAATGAATGCTCCTTTAGGCTATTAGTATAGGCTATTTAAGACTAATGGGCTGTTTTACTTTCATTACAAGCCTCAAATGCTTTGTGGCTCAACACAGATTTTTAAAATTATTTTTGGTCAAAGGCAAAGGTTGCCGACCCCTGAATCAGATAGTCATCCAGGAAAATTCTGTCATCTGGGCTATGAAACAGTATTTAGAAAATTCAGTTTGGGCAACAAAATGAGAAGGCCCAAGGTAGGCTTGCAAATGGCTCACATCCAAGTCTTTCCTACTGTCCCCATACAGTTCAAGAGGGGAGAGGGACTATGGTCTATTTTTGACAGATAACATGTCATCTATTGGAGGCTGTGAGAGAATAGAATCTGCTCATGGTTGAGATACAATCAGTCAATCAGTCAATCAATAAATTTATTTGTTACAGCAAATCATAAATGTGATTCCATTAAAATGTAATAATTGTCAGTTATGTCAACATTTAGTAGTGGCAGTTGACAAATGAAAACGAATAAAACAGGATCATCATTCAGTGTCCTTGTGGCCTGAGGGTAGAAGCTCCCCCTGAGGCTCTCAAGGCTGCCTGGTATAAGCAGTTCCTTCTTCCCGCCCTCAGCAGGGTAAAAAGGCAGTTACCTGGATGGCTGAAATCTTTAATGAAGTTTTATTTCTTTTTTTCATCCAGCATCTGGTATAAACATCCTTTATGCAGGGTAAAGTAGGAGCACCTACAGTGGTGGAAAAAAAGTTTTTTGGACACCCCATGCATTTGTGAAATATTGCATTAAGAATCACTCTTAGGTCTTCAAGTGCAATTTCTTTTAGTACAGTCACAGCCAAATTACTAAACAAATCCTAAAAAAAGCCATTAAAAACTTAAAATTGATTGGTTCCATAAAAATAAGTTAGTTTGAGTTAGTTGAGTTAGTTAGTTTGAGTATTGGGTCATTTTGGTACCAGTGATCCACTAATAAAGGTCATGCTTTTTATCAAAAGACACAATTTTTGTTGCCGTGCTTCGTGTCTATATAAAGCCAGCACATTTGAAAGTTCTTCAGAGACAAAAATGGCTAAAACAAGGAACCTAACGTAGGAAACACGCCTGAAGATACAGATTCTCAGCCAGGAAGGGTACAGCTGCCGCCAGATAGCCAGGAAGTGCAGATGCAGTCCTTCAGCAGTTGGATACACTCTGCAGAAATACAGATGAACCAACAGCTTGGAAGACAAACCAAGATCTGGGCGTCCAAGGGTTTCTTCAGCAAGAAATGACCGTATCCTGATCCGCATGTGCAGGGAAAACTGCCGAATGACATCACAGGAGCTTCAGCAGCAGTGGTCAAACCAAACTGGTGTCCAGTGTTCCACCCGCACTGTACGTGGCCGACTTTTAGATCATGGCTTAAGGTCCTACAAGGCTGTCAAGAAGCCCCTGATCAATGACAGACAGAGGTTAGCCTGCCGTCGTTGGGCCCAAGCACACAAGAACTGGACAGCCAGGAATTGGAAGAAGATTCTGTGGTCAGATGAGTCCAGTTTCCAGCTTTATCTTTCTGATGCTAATGTGAGGGTACGCAGAAGGCCAGGCGAAGCATTATCTCCAGCATGTACAGTACCGACTGTCAAGCATGGTAGAGGCAGTATCATGGTTTGGGGATGCATGAGTGCTGCTGGTGTTGGTCATCTCACTGTCTGTGATGGCACATTGAACTCTGCCATGTATTGTGCCATTCTTGAAACCCACATGCTCCCTTCTGCACGTGCACTGTTCCGTCGAGGTCAAAACTGGATGTTTCAACCAGATAATGCCCCTTGCCACACATCCAGGGCCAGTAGAACTTGGCTGCAGGAGCACAGTATCCAGGTCTTAGAGTGGCCAGCTCAATCCCCGGACATGAGCCCCATTGAAAATCTGTGGTGGATTATCAAAAGGTCTGTTTCAAAGCATAAACCAAAGAATTTAGAAGAATTAAAAGCAGTAATTGAAGAAGAATGGGACAAGATTACCCCTCAACAGTGTGAAATGCTCGTGGGGAACATGCCAACCAGGATTAGAGCTCTACTGCGTGCTAATGGCAGGACTACTAAATATTAATTTGATAATGTGATGGTTTATTTATTTTTTGTTCAGTTTTGAACACATTCTCTGTTATTTGTTGACTTTGATACCGACAATGTTGAGAACTGACATATTGAAACTGTCAAGAATTTAGTTTTGTTAGTTTTTCTTGTAAACAATAAACAATGTCTAATGCAGCCACACCTTTTGAAACACAAAAAAGATTTTTCCACAAATATTTCATGATAATATTTGAGATTGTGTAAAATTTTAAGGGTGCCCGAAAACTTTTTTCCACCACTGTATAGATTGTTCAGCTGGACGAACCTTTCTTTGCAGGGCTTTTGGCCCTGTTTAGTGCTGTTTCCATACCGGGCAGTGATGTTCCATAGTTTGCTCTCTGTGGAGCAGGAGTATAGAAATGCCTCAGTATTTGGATACTCATAATTTTCTCAAGCGTCACAGGGAAAATAGTCTCTGCCTTGCTTTTCTCACCACTGAGTCAGTATGCAGTGCCCAGGTCAGGCTCTGAGTGTGTCTAGGACCAGGCCCATAATCCACCTAGGACTTAGAGTCCCGATTTCACCTGCCTTGAAAACATTCAGGACTTGCAGAATGTATCCACTGAGTTTCATCAGGGTTGCTCAAAGACAGCCTGAGTTATGGCCTTTTTCTGCTAAGCCCCACCCTTTGTGAAGGCCCTTTGAGTGGTGGCAGCCATGTGAAGAACTGTGTTTTGTCTGTCCTCCAATGCTGTGTACCAAATTTGGTACCCATACAGTTAAAATCGAAAAACACTTAACTGTTTTTCACATTACGCAAAAAATCCATCATGGCAGACTTCTATGGTCTGAGATGCTTTTTCAGAGCACATTGAGCTGTGTCTATCAAGAGCTTTGGTTTTGTTTCAACATTGGGCAAGACACACATTGGATGGGGGTTTTGGGGGTCCGCTAGAAAATGTTGAGCGTCAAACACTCTGCATTCTGGTATGAATATTCTGGTAAATATTCTGGTGAATATTTATTCACCAACTTGTGCCTTTTCTGCATTAATTTATGGTGTTAGTGTCTTTAATTTGGTCAAAATAAAAGTACTCCGCTACATTAATTTTTTATTAGGGTGATCAAATGCACATGTTCTAAATATTGACAAGGATGTGTCCCCTCAACCCCAAACACCTACACCTGTCAAATGTCAAGTCAGTCAGATTCATCGTATAAGGGGTGTGATCTTCCCAAAATTACATTTTTGGTTAATTACACCATCTGGCAGATTGGGATCATATTTCTTGGTTTACACATCATTTCCACTATGTTTCATGTTTCTAACTCATTACACCCGACAGCAAACTGAGCTGTGACATAAGACAAAAAAATGATAATAAACCAGTACAAACAGGGTTCAAGCCCTTTTGCCCCTGCAGGGCGTCAAATACAGCCACTGACCAAATGGAGGTATTTGATCACTTCTGAATGAGAACAGACTGTTATTGGCCAGTTTAAAACATTTGTTATAAGAGTAATCAAACAGTAATCAAATGAATTAACCTACATTAATTTAATGAAGTAATTAAAATAGTTACATTACTTCTTACATTTTAGTAAGATAACCAGTTATCTGTAACCTTCAAAAGTAACCTGCCCAACACTGAATTAAGTGATGGCTTCACATCAGTGTATTTTATTGATCTAATTTAACCACTAGGTGGAGACAAATACTCATCATTGTTTTCTTGCCGGTTCTGCTGCTGCTAACATTCACATCAGCAGTCACTTCATGATATGTACTGTAGGTGGCCTTCACACATTGCAGCACATCCAGACATCTGCAAAGTAGCACTACAGCAGCTGCTTCAATGGACCTGAATTATATGTGCAATAAATAGTGTTGATTAAAAGGGAACTACACTCATTTTCCAAATTCATACGTTATTCCCGTGGTCCAAGACAGTCCAAGGAGGGACAGGGGCTCGACTAAAATGCAATTGTTGGGCATACAACACATTTTTGAGAATTGATGCCAGGGACCAAATTTAAAAACTGAAATGTAAAATTATTAAAAGAAATAGAAAAAAAACATATCTTGCAAATAGGGCACTTCTCGCAACAGAGGGCAAAGAGGCAGGTGCTTGAGCACTGCCCATCTGTCTGTGCATTACCCTGTTCTTATTTGAGGATTGAGGATTGAGGAGGGATCTTTGAGAAGACGAGCGAGGATACATGAGAGCAGCCTCCGTGGAAGTCTTTTATCGTCCGACACCCCCCCGATTGATTGATTGATTGATTGACTGATTGATTGATTGATTGATTGATTGATTGATTGATTGATTGATTGATTGATTGATTGATTGATTGAGTTTCATACTGGAGTAAAGAGAGATAAGAGATAAAACTAAGGCGATTACTTCCAAGTTTAATTTTTGATTTGTTTTCTGATTCACCATTTAGTTAAAAAAAATCTGCTGTGTAAACTGTAGGTCTGCACAGCAAAAGGACTAAAAATAATTTTCCCAGAAAGAGTTTTCTTTTCATCATTTGTTATTTGCCCCATAAACATTATTGAAACAATCAAAGTCATTGAGATTGTGTGGTGCAGTTGTGCAAGAAACACGTTTTTACATTTACATTCATTTCCATTCAGTCACATGTGAGGCTGATAGTTCCTGAGTGTCGGGTTCATGAGTTGCATGATTTCAATTTTCCCTGAAACATTTAACCTAATAGGTAACTTTCAGTGTTAAAAAGACACTATAATCATATTCTGGGTTAAGAAATAATGAATTGACAATCAATATATCAATAGATAATAGAGGTGGGGGGAAAAATCGGTACAGCATAGTATCGCAATATTTTGCGTGGCGATATTGTATCGATACACGGACACCAAGTATTGATCTTTTATTATATACATCATTTATTTTAGCAAATACACATTTTAAAACAACAGAAAATGACACAGTCCATCACCTACTTCGTGGGCAAAGATCTGCGTCCATACAGTGTTGTTGAAAACAAAGGCGTTTGACCTGTATGCAGACAATCATATTCTGCCCTGTCAGTTTTTAAGATAAATGGATTTATGCAGCTATTCCATCACAGTGACTGCCATTATAAGTGCTGAATTAAGAATTCAATAACAATGACTTTTAAAAGATTTTGAAATCCATAAATTCATAACAGGCTGTGGCAAGCTGAAAGTCTGTCTAGATTTCATGTTTCAAATCAAATGACAGTTGCTCATATCAACATAGAAACCGGAGGCCACATTCTGCCAGTTTGTGCAGGTTTGCTGAATGTGTGAAAAAGCAGCATGAGACATATCTCATCTGAAGTGAGCTGTGGTGAGAAAGAGGCAGCTCATGGATACCGTCTCACCCAGTCAACTGTTGTTATTGTATCAGCAGATGCTTTGGTGTATTTTAGGCTGAATGAGTCATTTCCGTTTACATACTTCTTGCTAAATCGCTGCAGCTACTATTTTCAGAGGCAGGTGAAAACACTGGTGGTCTGTTTTTGGTGGGCAGATGTGCAGAACTGACTGAGGTCAGCTTTAAGGGGAAATAGGTATTCACTTATTATGTTAAACTGAAATGTGAAAGAATGATTTCTGTGGTGGGCTGAAAGTTGTGATGCTTTCTTACATTAATCCAAAGCAAAGCAGTTAGCACACAGTTTAATTTACTGTGATCTATCATGGCAGTTTATGCACACAGGACTTGAATGGAATCATCTAGTCATGTATTAACCCGTCAGCCTAAAGTCATTTCTTTGAACACTATTCTCTACAGCTTGTAACTCACTAGAAGGACATTCAGAGCGTTATCTAAGTGTATGATAAGACTCAGCATCACACAAATAACAGCTGGCTGTCTGTGTAGATTAATCTCACTCAGTTTTCCACATTCAGATAGGACTGGATTTAGGCAGGATAATATAAAATATTAAAGCAACTTGGATCTCTTTTACACTTCTCACTATCATCTGGCAATGTGGCAACGTCACTAAAAAGAAGTAAGATGAAGCAACAATCAACCCAGGTTATATTGGAGCGGGATTTGTAAATGACGATTGTTTTTAGCCGCCACATTTATCAACACCCGATCAGTTGTAGGCTGTGATTGGCGACCTAAGAGCATTTCATGAATCAAACCTGAACCCTAATTTAGAATAATTTCTATGCTTGGATTTGCGCTGGTTTGTAAAATTGATAAATAAGGGCCATTAATAGCTGCAGGTGAAATGATAAGGTGGACTTATAGATGGGGAGAGTTGGAAGCTTAGAGTAAACCTTGTTTGTTTAGGCTTACCAGTATTACTGATTTTGTCATTATTTTGCAGTCTACACAGCGTTCTGTAAACTATTTAAAAACATAATCATAAACTTAATTACTCTAACCTAAATAATCATTTAGCCTATGTGTGACGAATGTGGGTATAATTTTTTCCAATTAGATTACATTCAAGTCGTTATTTTGCTGCTCATGATCTTTTGATTTTATCCTGTATTGTGCAGCAGTTTGTGAAGTCTCTTTCAATATGATGCTATTAATAGCCACTGCCATGCACAATGGTCGCATGTTCTGTTGGAGAACCTCACTGATGCAGGACAGTCGGTAAATTGAATGTCATCTTTGACGTATTTCTCATGAGTTTTTAACAGGTGGTGAAGCGGGCACAAATGTCGATATGTAAACAGATTTAAGGATGTTTCTACATCCTTTATGACTCACTGTGGCTGCGGAAAGAGGGCTCGTGCGTGTGTGCCCAGCTCCACAATGACTGAAATATGTAAAACAGAATCACACGTATGTGCAGGCTCTATGAATCCATTTCAATCACAAGAGACAGGAGAATGAAGTAAAGATAATATTTAATACAGAATATGAGTGTACAGATTAACAGATGATTTGAGCTGATGAAGAGTTAAGAGAAGTCTTTGGCGCTTGGACATTAGAGGGAGATGTTTTGTGATCAAGGGACAGCTGAGCGGCAGCAGGATAAATCTCCCCATGGAGTCCAGACATGATGGTGGTGGTGGCTGCTGAGTCTGAAGATGAGGCTGATGAATCCGTAAAGACTGGGTGGTGATGGGGAGGTGAAGGGTACACACTGGCAGCAAGAAAGAACACACCAGAAAAAGGACCATATTTAAAATGAGGAGCAGTAAGATGATAGGCTGACAGAGAAGGTGTGCCGCTGTGCTATTCGTTGATTGTGCATCAGCTGATGACTCAACTGACCTACCCAGACAATGACACCCACAGACAGTGAGTGAGCACACATGCAAGGAGTGAATAGCAGGGTGAGAAAGTTTAGGACGTTGGACTTGTCAGTCTTGACTTGGGACTTGAGTGCAAAGATTTACTTGTGACTTGAAAAACAATGACTTGGTCCCACGTCTGGTACTCCATGAAAGTACAGGGTCAAGACAATTGTCTCAGTGGAAATTTTGAAAGGAAGAGATGATGTTAATGTTAGTGTTTAAGTCAGACAAAAACATGGTAAAAAGCCCCCAGGTCTCTTCTTTAAAAGGAAAACTGACACTGTGCCTATAATAGCATTCAACTTAGCTGTATTTTATCAGCCACCCTAAAACCTGTTAGCTAACTAGGCCCTTTTCAGCATGTTATGACCCTGTGGGTCATTTATTGTTTTGTTTGTGTTGTGCTGCACTGTCCCCTCTCTCCTTGGTGTGTGTGTTTTTATGAATGAGTGAATTAGGAGCAGGTGGTGCCAGTTCAGCCTCACCTGATTGCTGCTACGCGATTGGTCAGGGGGCGGTTCCCCTAACCTATTTGAACAGCCCGCCGCCTGCACTCTGTCTCCTCTCCAGCCTTTCCACTACCAGGAAATGTCAGCACATTGTAACGTTGTGTGTGGTCTTGAAGTAAACTGTTTTTGAGTAGCGAGCGGATAGCTTTATGCTCCGTGTAGATTTTTGTTGTTTTGTTCTTGAAATTTGTACCGAGTGAGTTAGAACACAACCCTTGTAAATATCTGTAAATATTGGTAAAAACAAGCAGAGCAGTAGTAGGAGGGAGAAGCCCTTTTTGTTTTAACCCTTTTTCTCCTGTTTTCCTTAATTTTTAGGAGGTAGGTTAAATATTTGTCATTTATTTACCTCTTCTTTTGTTTAGGGAAGGCAGGGTTAATTTAGAGTATTTTTTTTGTTTGTTATGTTGGCTCATTTCTCCCTCTGAAGCAAATAAAAACTGCTCCTTATGAACTTAACTTTCTGATGTCGCTGGCCTTTCTTGGAGTGGGAAGACTGGGGGAGCACCTACTCATGTTGTGTCCATGGTTCCCCTAGACTGGGACGTAACATGATTTTGGGGGCTCGTCCGTTCCTTTACCTCGTCGTCCTTCGTTATGTCTGGTAAGTGTGATTGTTTTCTGCCTCGTTGTCTCTGATTGTTGGTTGGCAGTTTTTTCTTTTGTAGGGGTGGCGAATATGGAGTTTAAATTAGAGGATTTTGCCACTAATCCAACAGTTGAAAAACTTGAGAAATGTAATAAGAATGATCTCATTCTAATAGCAAATGCTTTTGATATGACTGTGCCACCTAACATTAAAAAGCAGGAGTTGAAAGAGCTTCTTAATAAAACGTTAAATGAAAGGGGTTTGTTCGGTGAGCCAGCCTCTGCAGAGGGAGCTGAGCTCGGTGCTGTGTCTGGTATTCCTGCCCCACTCCGTACCTCCCCAGTTCAAACTGCCATGACGGCAGAGGAACTCACAATAACTCTGCGCATAAAGGAGGTTGAAGTGAGACAAAAGGAGTTGGAGGTGGAAGCCATGAGTCTACGGTTGAAAGCTCTGGAGCTAGAGCGGGGAGCTGCTGCGGCAGCCAGTCCCTCAACCTCACAGTCACCGCCTACTAGTACGCCCCATGACGGTTTTGATGTTAGTCGGCACATCGCATTAGTCCCACCTTTCAGAGAGTCCGAAGTGGATTCATATTTTAATGTCTTTGAACGCATTGCTGCTACATTAAATTGGCCTAAAAGTGTGTGGCCTCTATTGCTTCAATGTAAACTGGTGGGTAAAGCTCAAGAAGTGTGCACTTCTCTGTCGATTGAGGACAGTCTAAATTATGACATTGTGAAAGCCACCGTCCTTCGTGCGTATGAATTAGTGCCCGAGGCATATCGGCAAAAATTTAGGAAATGTGAAAAAACTGCCACCCAGACATATGTAGAGTTTGCGAGGGAGAAAAGTGCTTTGTTTGATAAATGGTGCCAGGCCAGTAAAATTCAAACTTTTGATCATCTTCGCGAGCTCATGCTGATGGAAGAATTTAAGAATCGGCTTCCTGAGAAAATTGTGATTTATTTGAATGAACAGAAAACCACGTGTCTTACTGACGCCGCTGTGTTGGCGGATGAATTCGCTTTGACGCACAAAAATGTTTTCTCCCCACTTGTCCGTCGTGATCCGGTCCCCGTTGACCGAAAAATTAGATCCCCTAAAAGTAACCGCCGCAACCCTGTTACTGCCTCTACAGCTACAGAAACCCGCGAGTGTTATTACTGCCATGAGCAGGGACACCTGATCGGCTCCTGCCCCACTCTTAAAAGAAAGGAGCAAATGAAAAATGTCAAAACACCGTCTCCAATCGGTTTAATTCAAACTAAACCATCCTCCACGCAGAGCATGAATTTGGCAGAACCGAAAGAAGACCAAATTGACGCTGATTTCAGACCATTTGTTTCAAAGGGTTCTGTTACATTGGTGGGAAATAAAGAGCCTGTGTCCATCACTATTCTGCGGGATACTGGAGCAAAAAAATCGCTTATTCGTGGTGACGTTCTCCCTTTTTCAGCTGAGTCTTATTCTGGCTCAGACGTTTTAGCGTGGGGAGTTGAAATGAGTGAGGTGCGCGCTCCTTTGCATTTTGTGTATTTGACTTCTCGTTTCGTGTCAGGCAAGTTCAAAATTGCCGTAAGACCACAGCTACCGGTAGCTGGGGTTGATCTGATCCTCGGAAATGATTTGGCCGGTGGAAAAGTTTTCCCTTCGCCCGAGGTTATTGAAAATCCGTGCGCGGATGTGTGTGTTTCTGACCCGGTTGGGCCAGACGTGTTGCCCCTGTTCCCCGTGTGTGCTGTGACTCGTGCTCAGGCACGAAAATTTGGTGACTTGGTGGATCTGAGTGACTCTTTCCTGAGTTCCTCTGATCCCGCAAGAACACTTTCAGAGTGTAAAATAAACGCACCTGTTTCTGTTGAGCTTCAGCCTGATGTTGAAAACCTTACACTGTCAGTAGACAAAGAACAGCTGATTGCAGCTCAAAATTCTGATGTTACGTTGTCCCATTGTTTTTCTTTGATGAAAAATCCAAAGTGTGAAAACTCTGTGTCCTACCGCCTTGATGAAGGTGTCCTGATGCGCCACTGGTCTCCTAGCTCTGGTTTTACGCACGAGTCCGTGTGCCAAATTGTAGTCCCACAGCCGTTCCGTTCTCAAGTTCTGAGTTTGGCTCATGATCATTGCATGTCCGGCCATCTAGGAATTAAGAAAACGTACAATCGTGTCCTCCGTTTTTTCTTCTGGCCGGGACTTAAGTCCGATGTTGTGAAATTCTGTCGTTCATGTCAAACTTGTCAAGTCTCCGGTAAACCGAACCAGGTGATTCCGGCTGCTCCTTTAAAGCCAATCCCTGTCATCGGTGAACCATTCGAGCACGTTATTGTGGACTGTGTTGGTCCCCTTCCAAAAACAAAGTCCGGTAACCGGTACATCCTCACTGTGATGTGTGCTGCTACACGTTACCCTGAGGCTGTCCCCTTGCGCTCTTTAAAGTCCCGTGCCATTGTGAAAGTGCTCGTGAAGTTTTTCTCCACATTTGGTCTCCCGAAAAGCATCCAAAGTGACCAAGGGTCAAATTTCATGTCCAGAATCTTTGCTCAAGTCATGTCCGAGCTGAAAGTAAAACATCACACTTCGAGTGCGTATCATCCAGAGAGCCAGGGCGCATTGGAGAGATTTCATCAAACTTTAAAAAAGTATGCTTCGTAAGTTCTGCTCTGAGTCAAACCGTGAATGGGATGAGGGCTTACCGCTGTTGTTGTTCGCCGTGCGGGAAACTCCACAAGAGTCCCTTGGATTCAGCCCGGCTGATTTAGTTTTTGGCCACACTGTGCGCGGTCCACTGCGCCTTCTGCGTGAAAAATGGCTCGCAGATAAATCCGGCCCCAAACTAAACCTTTTGGATTATGTCAGTTCTTTTCGTGAGCGACTGCATCATGCTTGTGATTTGGCTCGTAGCTCGCTGGCTGTCGCCCAAACGAAAATGAAAACAAATTATGACAAAAAGACTGTTGTGCGGACGTTTCAGTCCGGCGACCGCGTCTTAGTTTTGCTGCCCGTTGTTGGTTCTGCATTGCAAGCCAAATTTTCCGGCCCGTATGTCGTTGATTGTAAACTCAGTGAAACGGATTATTTAATCCAGACCCCCGACCGTAAGAAAAAGACTCGTGTGTGCCACATCAACATGCTAAAAAAGTATGTTGATCGTGAAAATTGTGCGGATTCGTTTCCAGTTGTTACTCCTGTTGCTTCTGTGTCTGTCGCACAGCCCCCATACCATCCCGGTGATGATGGGCTGGATGACAGGCACAGCTCCGTGTCCTGTGCGCGCCTTCGGAACTCTGAAATTTTGTCGACTTTAGACGTGTATTTAGCGCATCTTTCTGACTCTGCTCGCTCTGATGTTTGTGATCTCATTCAAGAATATTCGAGTTTGTTCGGTGATATTCCCTCTCAAACAAATGTATTGAAACATGACATTGACGTGGGAAATCACAAGCCCGTTAAGCAGCATGCTTATCGCGTTAATCCGGCAAAACGCGCCGTGATGCAAAAAGAGGTAAAGTATCTGGTTGACCATGGTTTCGCTGTCCCGAGTTGTAGCGCTTGGAGCTCTCCTTCGCTGCTTGTGCCAAAATCTGATCAGACTCCGCGCTTCTGTAATGATTACCGCAAAGTTAATGCAATCACCAAACCTGATTCATTCCCGCTGCCCCGAATGGAGGACTGTGTCGATCGTGTGGGCTCTGCTAAGTTTGTCACAAAATTAGACCTCCTGAAAGGCTACTGGCAGGTCCCACTGACAGAACGCGCATCCGAAATTAGCGCCTTCGTCACTCCCGATCACTTCTTACAGTACACAGTCATGCCATTTGGGCTGCGTAACGCACCAGCCACTTTCCAGCGGCTGATGAATACTGTTTTGTGTGGTGTCAGAAACTGTGAAGTCTATCTCGATGATATAGTGGCCTATTCATCGACATGGACTGAACATTTGAAAACACTTCGTGAGATTTTTGACCGTTTGCGCGCCGCCTCTCTGACGCTTAACCTGGCCAAATGTGAGTTTGGTAAAGCAGTTGTCACCTATTTAGGTAAAGAAGTCGGTCAGGGCCAAGTTTGTCCTGTTATGGCCAAAGTTCAGGCCATCGTTGATTTTCCGGCTCCCCAAACCCGTCGTGAGCTCCGCCGTTTTTTGGGGATGGCTGGTTACTATCGGGCGTTTTGTAAAAATTTTTCTGATGTCGTTGCTCCGCTTACTAGTTTAGCAAGCCCTAAGTCGCCATTCCAGTGGTCAGAAAACTGTCAAGCGGCATTTGAAGCTGCCAAAGCTCTCCTCTGCAGCGCTCCTGTGCTCGCAGCTCCAAACTTCGCGCGCTCATTCAAGCTGGAGGTGGACGCCAGCGCGCTCGGCGCGGGCGCGGTGCTCCTGCAGGAGGACGAGCATGGCGTTGATCATCCAGTTTGCTACTTTTCTAAAAAGTTCAAAAAGCACCAGTTGCACTACAGCACCATAGAAAAAGAGGCACTGGCCTTATTATTGGCTTTACAGCATTTTGAAGTGTACATTGGGTCCAGCTCCGTGCCAACTGTCGTGTTTTCTGACCACAACCCTCTCGTGTTTTTGACTCGGATGCAGAATAGTAACCAACGCCTGATGCGCTGGTCCTTGCTACTTCAAGACTTTAATGTTGAGATTCGTTATAAAAAGGGACTAGAAAATGTCATTGCTGATACCTTGTCCAGATCACATTGAATCGCACATTTACTGTAGGGGGTAAATGTCCGATTTTTAGGTAGGGGGGTGTTATGACCCTGTGGGTCATTTATTGTTTTGTTTGTGTTGTGCTGCACTGTCCCCTCTCTCCTTGGTGTGTGTGTTTTTATGAATGAGTGAATTAGGAGCAGGTGGTGCCAGTTCAGCCTCACCTGATTGCTGCTACGCGATTGGTCAGGGGGCGGTTCCCCTAACCTATTTGAACAGCCCGCCGCCTGCACTCTGTCTCCTCTCCAGCCTTTCCACTACCAGGAAATGTCAGCACATTGTAACGTTGTGTGTGGTCTTGAAGTAAACTGTTTTTGAGTAGCGATCAGATAGCTTTATGCTCCGTGTAGATTTTTGTTGTTTTGTTCTTGAAATTTGTACCGAGTGAGTTAGAACACAACCCTTGTAAATATCTGTAAATATTGGTAAAAACAAGCAGAGCAGTAGTAGGAGGGAGAAGCCCTTTTTGTTTTAACCCTTTTTCTCCTGTTTTCCTTAATTTTTAGGAGGTAGGTTAAATATTTGTCATTTATTTAACTCTTCTTTTGTTTAGGGAAGGTAGGGTTAATTTAGAGTATTTTTTTTGTTTGTTATGTTGGCTCATTTCTCCCTCTGAAGCAAATAAAAACTGCTCCTTATGAACTTAACTTTCTGATGTCGCTGGCCTTTCTTGGAGTGGGAAGACTGGGGGAGCACCTACTCATGTTGTGTCCATGGTTCCCCTAGACTGGGACGTAACATGATTGGATTGAATCGATGGTGATTGGGCATACAGCAGGTACAGACCATCCAGGGTGGCCGTGGAAAACTTTTGCTGCAGAAATGTGGAGATAGGCCTGTGAGCTTTTATTCTCCTCCAGTAACTATTTACTTTGCAGTCCACCGCCTGTGACATCACAATCTAGACTATATACATGAATGGAGGTGGGCAGCTTTAATAAACACATCCACAGTCTTGTCCAGAGGAGAAGAAGAAGAAGAAGAAGAGAGAGAGACTAAAGAAGGAGCACAGAAGGCAGAGGTGAGGAATATGGAGAGAAGAAACACTCAGCTGCTTTGCTCTTTGCTGTTGTGTATCATCACTCAGGTGAGTACTGCCTAAATGACACACATACTTATATCCTCTCTGTAAAATGATAGGTCATGTCGTTAGCCACAAAAACAGTCCCTCTGTCAGTTTGCCTCAGTGATTGTCACAGGACCTTGGTTCTCTGCATAGTGACAATAAGAACTGTGGTTTAGGCAGGGGGTGTCCCTGTTGCTTTCATTATCACATAGATTATGATTATTTGAGGCAGCAATGCAAAACTAAGGACTGCCATTAATCATCATACTGAGGGGAATCACAACAGTTTCAATGGGAATTTTTACTGTCTTTCCACAAAACCAATGGCCTCTGATAAACATGTACATAATGCTTTGTTATTGTTGTTTATTTCTGCACATAATGAGCTATGTGAAAGTAAGTAGTAGTAGGCACATATTATGTTTTAATTGATATTTGGCTTTTTGTTTCGTAAAACTGTGTCACCAGAAGATGTTTCCTTACATTTTTGATGCCGGTGTGATGATCTAATGTTAATCAACCAATAGTCACAGGCGTTTATTCTGTTGGTCTTAAAATCAGTCAAACGGTTTACCAAGTACTGTTGTTCCACTGCAATAAATCCAGAAAAGCAGACGAATCTGTAGTCCTTTTGAAAGGTAAATTGTGGATACTGTTTTCGATCAAGGCTGTAGCCAAAAAAGTTTACATCGGTGTGGACCAAATCTGCTGGGGGAGAGGGGGATCTGGTGGATGCAGTATTGGTGTTAACATTACCTTTTTATGCTTATCCTGACTGAAGTGAAGTGTTATTATTGCTATGATGTTACA
The DNA here is from genome assembly GCA_019142605.1 of Cephalopholis sonnerati. Taxonomy (NCBI): domain Eukaryota; kingdom Metazoa; phylum Chordata; class Actinopteri; order Perciformes; family Serranidae; genus Cephalopholis; species Cephalopholis sonnerati. The sequence continues at coordinate 44,465,560 of JAGQAX010000002.1, forward strand.
ATAATAAGTTTCCCATAAACAGCTGATGGAAACATTAACGGATCCTGATGTTACGAAAACCTAGCTGGCTGAATATGTTTGTAATGTATGGGCTGTTTGATAGCTAACACACAGAGTGTATGCTAGCTAGTGTTGTAGTGGAATTTAGCGTTACATTGTGAGAAGATAACCATTCATAACATTTTCATGATACTTTACAAAAACTATCACAATCGTCAGTGATTTAGCCTACGTAACACTCATATTACTGTACACACTAATTTCTGTACACACTTTTTAATATATTCAGAAGCAATGAAATAAAGAGACATCAGTGTTTGACATTGATTGTAGCAACCCACAGCAGTAGAGCAAGGCTTCTTGGGTATGACAACACCACTGGAACAGACCACAAGCAGAACTGTAGTAATACTAGAACTAGTAATAATGATAATGATGACAATGTGCGATCAAATAAAGGCAAAACACTAAGAATGAAAAAAAAAAGAAAAAAATGTCTAAAAAAAAAAAAAAAGTGAACAGAAGCTTATGTTATCAGCTTGGAAAAGACAGCACCAGTGATCATGGGGACTGTTTGATTGCACCATTTGTCAGAGGAAACTGACATACTGGAAATATCTGATTGTCATCATGATACCATTATCTAAAAGTACCACCCAGTGGTTTACATGGGTCTGTCCCTTGAAACATTCTGGCTCTGACACATGCCAGCCTTGAAGTGCTGCATCGTGAGCAACATGTGCAAAAACTCTGAAAGTGAAAGTTGACTGAAGCCACACTGGAATATGTTGTACAACAGCTTTTTGTTCCATTCCAATGACGCATTAGTCAAAGCACTAGTAAGTATGGGTGGATATGAATTTGTTTGGACTTAAACCTGGCAGCACACTGGTGCTGCGGTTAGCATTAGCCCCTTTTACATTGCCAGATTTTCGGTGAATGTTGGGCCGTTTTGCAGGCAAGCTGCAAGCTTTTAGACACACACAGCCAGATTGGCGAGTTGATCCGAGGTGCCCAATTTTCCGCTGCGTAGGGGTAAACATATTGGCAGAACCCCACGGGAGGGGCTGTTGATGACTTGTGGGAGGGGCTGTTGATGACTTGTGGGAGGGGCTGTTGATGACACCACACATGCGACCCACTGGTGGTGGACTAACAGGAAACAGCTGATAGCAGGAATGAGCAGCTAGTAGCAAGAGGGAAACCCAAACCTGAAAGATACTGTAAAGATGAGCAACTGGGGAGACAAGGAAGTGCGCGTCCTCCTTGCCCTCGCAAACGAAAAGGCCATTAACCGCCAGATGACGGGAACGATGAAGGACGGGCCAACTTATGAGAGAATCGCTGAAGGACTGACCAGCCACGGCTTCCCTTCCATGTCACTGTTTATGTCACATGCTGAGCTACACGTTTTGTTACTTGCTTATGCCCCCCCATTGCCCCGAAAAAGGCACATACTGTATACCCTGCCTCCCACCCAATGACAGCTGGGATAGGCTCCAGCCCCCTGCAACCCCTAATGTGGCAAGCAGATACAGAAAATGAAAAATGAATGAATAACCTAAACCTTAAAGAACCTACACTACTGTTACATGTATCAGCCTGTGTGCAGAGCTGCACAGTAATACAGTTGACTCAACAGAAGATTATGGCATTACAGCATGCAGACTTACACTAAACTACTAAAGATATACCCCTGAAAAGTGCATTTCTTAAATCAGTTATATTCACCTCCTTTCCGTCGTGATAACAACATGTGATTACCACCGTGTGTCTGTCATGTGAACCAACTTGGCCTAATATACAGGGCCTCTTCCTGTGTGTTCTGCTTTTTTGTGGTGAAAAGTAAAACTTGCTGCTGCACTACAGCATGCTCAACACATTGCACAAAAAATGCCAGGTTCAGGAGTGTTAAAGGGATAGTGCAGTGTTTTTTGAAGTGGGCTTGTATGAGTTACTTATCCATAGATAGTATATTACATACAGTAGATGTCAGTCGGCATGCCCCAAGTTTGTAGAAACAGGCTGGAGTCCGACATGGAAGCTAATCAATGTACTGCTGTAGAGGGATCTGCAACCAAACATATTTTAGCCACCTAAAAAAATCAATATCAGTTTAAGTGTACAATATATTGAGAGTATTTTTACTACTTTACCTCTGCATCTGACTTCGAAGGGGAAATGAAGCCATTGTATCGCTCTCTTCAAAGCCAGACTCCATCAAGAAAAACAGTGATTTAACATTGCTGAACACAGGAGCTGCTGGTCTACTACTGCCTCAAAATTAGTTTGTGTTATTGTGTGGCATTTAAAATGGGTAAGTTCAGACCCACCAAAGTCACACAATAACACAGACTAACTAACTGATCGAGGCAGTGGAAGACCAGCAGCTTTTGTGTTTGGTGCGCTTAAATGTTTTTGTCAATGGAGTCTGGTGGTTTTGATGAGAGCTGAGATTGGGAACTGAAGCTGTTAACAGCTTTCCCATTAGAGGGGCTGTCTGACGGAAAGGTAAAGCGCTGAAAATACTCTCAATTTAAAATATTGTTTTGGGGTTTTTTTGTGGCTAAAATACGTTCTGCTGCTGACCCTCATCCCCAGCAGTATATTGCTTCACTTCTGTTGTGGTTCTCCAGCCTGCTTCTCCAAACTGGAGGCATGCTGATCTACTTTTGCTGACTTAAATATGTAGTAAAATAAAAAATGTGATGTTTCATTCGTTTCATGATAATGGTTGATAAGTAAAAGCTCCCTCTTCATAAAAAGGTGAGAAGAAGGGGCGTCCAGTAGCTCACCTATTAGAGTGGGTGTCCCATGTACAAAGGCTATGTCTTTGCTACAGGGACCACAGGTTCAGTTCCAACCTGCAGCCCTTTGCTGCGTATCATCCCTCCTCTCTCCCCCTTTCACAGTAAAGCTGTGCGATCAAATAAAAGCAAAACACTAAGAATGAAAAAAAAAAGAAAAAAATGTCTAAAATGAAGCTTTTGTTATCAGCTTGGAAAAGACAGCACCAGTGATGATGGGGACTGTTTCATTATGCCTGGCACCATTTGTCAGAGGAAACTGACATACTGGAAATATCTGATTGTCATCATGATACCATTATCTAAAAGTACCACCCAGTGGTTTACATGGGTCTGTCCCTTGAAAACATTCTGGGACCAGACACATGTTGTGATTTAAATCTAACAGTCAGCCTTGAAGTGCTGCATCGTTAGCAACATGTGCATTGTTTTACAACAGCTTTTTGTTCCATTCCAATCACACATTAGTCAAAGCACCAGTAAGCATGGGTGGATACGAATTTATTTGGAATCACATGACCTAAACCTTAGCCAGCCTATGCTACGGTCACATGTATCAACCTGTGTGTAGAGCTGCATAGTAATACTGTTGGCTCACAACAAAAGACACCACCGTGTGTCTGTCATGTGACATCTTTACCTGATATGAGCCAACTTGGCCTAATATACAGGGCCTCTTCCTGTGTGTTCTGTTTTTTTTTGTGGTGAAAAGTAAAACTTGCTGCTGCACTACAGCATGCTCAACACATGATATAATCAACAGGAAGCCAGGTGCAGGAGTGTTAAAGGGATAGTTCAGTGTTTTTGAAGTAAGTTACTTATCAATAGACAGTATATCACATACAGTAGATGTCATTTAGCATGGCCCCAGTTTGGAAAAAAAGACTGGAGTCTGACATGGAAGCTAAACAATGTACTGCTGTGGAGAGATAAGCAACAAAACATATTTTAGCTACCTAAAAAAATCAATATCGGTGTTCATTATATTGAGAATATTTTTACTACTTTACCTCTACATCTGAAAGTGTCTTGAAAAGGGTTGTATCACTTTCTTCAAAGCCAGACTCCACTGAGAAAAACAGTGATTTAACATTGCTGACAGTGACAGTGACGTGTGGATTACAGTTACATATTATGATGGTGCCAAATCACCTAAAGCACTATCAGCACTAAACAAGTATATTAATACCAGCTGAGCCACATTTTAGCCTCTTGAACAGAGGGAAACAACAAGCTACTGAGCGACAGCATAAACAACAGCTGTATCTTGTAACTCTCACTTTAGGTGTGGTGCCAACTGTGTACTGGGCCATGTCAGTGCCCGCCCACCGTGCTGCGGTGCCCTGTTGGCGTTCCTCTGATGTTTGACAGCTGCGGGTGCTGCCAGGTGTGCGCTAGGCAGGAGGGCGAGGCCTGCACCGACCGGCTTCCCTGTGACACCCACCGAGGGCTGCAGTGTGATTACAGCGCCAGCTTCCCTGGAGGGCCGGGACAGTGTGTTGGTGCGAAAAGAAGACAGTAAAGCTGAAACAGATTTCTTTGGATTAGAGTTGCAAGTACTACAGATACTGACAAAACGGCAACTGCTTTGCCACTACTCTATTACTACATTCATCATCATAACGACTAAAGCAAATGTTTCTACCTCTTATGTGTTATCATGAATTGTTTAAATCAATCAACCAATCAGTCACTTTTATTTATAAAGCCCAATATCACAAATCACAATTTGCCTCAGAGGGCTTTACAGCATACGACATCCCTCTGGCCTTTGGACCCTCACAGCGGAGTGTTTAAAGGAATACTTCACCACAAAACGATTGTTTATACATCAATTACTCAGCTGTTGTTAGGTTGAATTTGTGAAGAAAACGTTTTTCTCGCATGCCTCCACAGTCAATGTATTCTCACAGAATAGTTTGAAAAGTTAAAGAGATTAGGTTTCGAAAAAGAAACATTTTAAGGACGTACCTTAAAATGACTTTAAGTTTACCCAAAGTACATGTTTCCATACACGACTCCAGAGGAAAGTCTGGGTTTTTGTGACCAACCCACCACCCCAACCTGCGTCCTTACAATACCACTTAGGTTTACCGTCTTGTTTAGTGCTGTCAGCATTTTGGTCCTGTGATCGCAGCCTTTTAAAATACGTGGGATACGTACGAATTTGGGTGCATTACTTTCGAAGGAAAACAAACAAGAGTTTGTGAGAACAGCCTACCACAGTGAACAAAGAATCCAAAAATAGAGAAAATTCTTGATGAATTGAAGTAAAAGGGGACCACGTTTAACATCTGCAAAAGTATGGCAAAACATCAATTTACAATTTAAAATTCTTCTGCATACAGTCTAACACATAGATGAGTAGTGTGCCTGGTGCCATGTTCTCCCTCCCATTTTGTCAAATACAGCAGCTTGGTCAGTGGCCGTATACTTAACTATGATGCTGTACTTGCCCCCCAAGCATCAGTTTCGGACATGTCAGTTTCCATGATGATTTTCGCTCGTTGCATGCTACAGTGTCCTTCAAAATAAACTTCCAGCTTCACAGGAAACATAGGTTTCATCACCAAAACTATTTCAGTGTTAGGCAACAAAGGTACTTGGTTAAAAAAAAACGGTCATGGTTTGGGTTTAAATAACTATGTTTGTTACAGTAACTTAATGAGTATGTCACTTGACGACTACGTCCTGCAACATATGCCAATAAGATGGTTGGCTTTTGGTTCCACATGGGTTTTGGACGTTGAACGGGTGTTTGCACAACCAGCTCTCATTGCAAAGTCGTCAAATACTGCCGCTTTGTCAGTGATTTCAGCATCAGACACCAACACCAAAAGCCATCTTTTACAGCAGCAGCAGATACGCAGATTACGGCAGATACGCTGCTGGGTGGTGTCAGTTTGTGTACAAGGCCAGAGAGTACCTTTCGCTGGGTTATGATAAACTGCTGGTTGGTTGGACAGCACCTGTCTTGGCAGTATGTTGAGCTGCTTGATGGCGTCAGTTCATAACGCTGACAGTAATGATGTAATAGAAGAAGCTGGAAAGTTCCCATATAGGGCAGGTGGGAGGGGAGGTGAATGGGCCCAACAAACACGGGACTTTCACCTGGGAACCTGGTGGGCGTGCTAGAAAGACAACATTTTTTTAACAGACTCAGCATAACACAGGATGAATAATTGATATACAAATGGTCATTTTGTAGGTGAAGTATTCCTTTAAGTCATTCATTCAAAAGTTTTAAACATATGATGGTTCAGTGTTCTTAAATTTTAGAGAGTAACTTAAATGTCTTTGAATAATGTCATGATAATATGTGACACGCAAGTGTCAACACTAGCACTATGACAGTATTATGAAGTACTGATAATATACACTGAACAAAAATATAAACGCAACACTTTTGTTTTTGCTCCCATTTGTCATGAACTGAACTCAAAGATCTAAAACATTTTTTTTTATATACACAAAAGACCATTTCTCTCAAATATTGTTCACAAATCTGTCTAAATCTGTGTTAGTGAGCACTTCTCCTTTGCCGAGATAATCCATCCCACCTCACAGGTGTGGCATATCAAGATGCTGATTAGACAGCATGATTATTGCACAGGTGTGCCTTAGGCTGGCCACAATAAAAGGCCACTCTGAAATGTTCAGTTTTATCACACAGCACAATGCCACAGATGTCGCAAGTTTTGAGGGAGCATGCAATTGGCATGCTGACTGCAGGAATGTCCACCAGAGCTGTTGCCCGTAAATTGAATGTTCATTTCTCTACCATAAGCCGTCTCCAAAGGCGTTTCAGACAATTTGGCAGTACATCCAACCAGCCTCACAACTGCAGACCACGTGTAACCACACCAGCCCAGGACCTCCACATCCAGCATGTTCACCTCCAAGATCGTCTGAGACCAGCCACCCAGACAGCTGCTGCAACAATCGGTTTGCATAACCAAAGCATTTCTGCATAAACTGTCAGAAACCATCTCAGGGAAGCTCATCTACATGCTCGTCGTCCTCATCAGGGTCTTGACCTGACTGCAGTATGTCGTCGTTGAGTGGGCAAATGCTCACATTCAAATGGCGTCTGGCACATTGGAGAGGTGTTCTCTTCACGGATGAATCCCGGTTTTCACTGTTCAGGGCAGATGGCAGACAGCGTGTGTGGCGTTGTGTGGGTGAGCGGTTTGCCGATGTCAACATTGTGGATCGAGTGGCCCATGGTGGCGGTGGGGTTATGGTATGGGCAGGCGTATGTTACGGACAATGAACACAGGTACATTTTATTGATGGCATTTTGAATGCACAGAGATACCGTGACGAGATCCTGGGGCTCATTGTTGTGCCATTCATCCACGACCATCACCTCATGTTGCAGCATGATAATGCACGGCCCCATGTTGCAAGGATCTGTACACAATTCCTGGAAGCTGAAAACATCCCAGTTCTTGCATGGCCAGCATACTCACCGGACATGTCACCCATTGAGCATGTTTGGGATGCTCTGGATCGGCGTATACGACAGCGTGTTCCAGTTCCTGCCAATATCCAGCAACTTCGCACAGCCATTGAAGAGGAGTGGACCAACATTCCACAGGCCACAATCAACAACCTGATCAACTCTATGCGAAGGAGATGTGTTGCACTGCGTGAGGCAAATGGTGGTCACACCAGATACTGACTGGTTTTCTGACCCCCCCCAATAAAGCAAAACTGCACATTTCAGAGTGGCCTTTTATTGTGGCCAGCCTAAGGCACACCTGTGCAATAATCATGCTGTCTAATCAGCATCTTGATATGCCACACCTAACACAGATTTAGACAGATTTGTGAACAATATTTGAGAGAAATGGTCTTTTGTGTATATAAAAAAAATGTTTTAGATCTTTGAGTTCAGCTCATGAAAAATGGGAGCAAAAACAAAAGTGTTGCGTTTATATTTTTGTTCAGTGTACTAACATACAGTAGTATGTATGTGTTGTATGCCACCAATATTTCTATTGCTGCTGCAACTACTATCACTGATAGCACTGACTACTAGGCAACCACTAAAGCTATCAGTTACCACTGTCCTTCATCATGATAGGAATAAGACGCATATCCCTTCTAGTCTACTTTACGCAATCAGTTCCCTTCCATCCTGTCCAGATTACTGAGCAGGTAACTTTTTTTCTGTTATCAGTTATTTAATAAAATAGACCAGTGACTCATACTGCTGCATATACCTAAGAATTTTGTGCTAAAGCTCTTACAGTAATGACTGAGTAACAACCTTCCTGCAGGTTATTTGTCCGCACATGTTGCACATAACTCACCTCATTCTTGGCACAGAAGTGATGTAGGCAGCCTTGTACTTTTCCCCACATATTGCATTACCTCCTCTTCCCCTCCCTTCCCTGTGATCAGGTCAGAACGAGCTGGGCTGTGAGATGAATGGCAGGAGGCTGGAGGAGGGACAAGTATTTCAACCTTCCTGTGCCCAGCTCTGCCACTGCCTGGGGGGAGGCATGACATGTGTGCCCCTTTGCAGCGATGATCTGCAGAGGCCCACTGATAAGTGCCCCAGCCCTCAGCTGGTGCGACTGCCAGGGCGCTGCTGCAAAGAATGGGTGTGTGATGGCCTTGATAACAGCATTTCCTCAAATCCATCAACAGGTAATGGGGTTGATGATCAACAAGACCAAACAAAGATGGCTAGAAACATATATCAGTAGTGATTACATAGATTATCAAAATATTAACCACAACAACAAGTTAAAGCTGGGGTAGGCAGTTTAATTTTGGCATCAGTAGGCAAAAATCCCATAATAAATTTTGAGCATATTGTTATTCAAGTGAACTAAGAGAAAACTAGATTCCTCTTGGCTCTGTTTTCAGGCTTTAGAAAATCTAGAAGGGAGCCTTTGGACAATCACAGGTCATTTAAGGGAAATGGCATTCCTACTGGCAGTTCTACAAATGCAGATGTGTGTGTGTACGTCCTTTCAGATGATGAAAGCCTGATTCAGTGAGGGAGAATCCTGTCAGCATTGGCAAAAATTGCCTACACTGCAAAGCAACCCACAAAATGAAGACGGCCTTATCAAAAAGAGAGTCTAAAAGAGAGTCTGACAATAAACAAAACAATATCTGCAAAGCGTTTCAGAGATGTAGAGAAAATGTTGCTAACAGTTTAGCCTTCTGCTAACCAGAGCCAAAGCCTTATTGCTGCAGCTCCAGCTTCAGGTTTATGTAGCTAATGTTAGCAAATCACAGTGACATAGCTGCTGTTACACAAGTTAGACGCACTGTGTCATCCGGTGCTGAGGGGTTTGTGCTGGCTAAAATCAAGCCACTCATCTGCCAATTAAAGCTGCTGCCTGCTCTCCTCCCAGGGAAGCAGTCCACAGTGGAGAGGAGTGAGGCGCAAGGACAATGGGGTGGCTAGCTACCTAATTGTTGTTTTATTTGTGGTCTGATAAACAGATAGAGACAGTGGGGCAAGAAGGGGCTGAGTGAATGAGCTGTATACAACTCTACAACAAAATAAGATTAAATAAATCACTGTATGAGAGACAATGGGTTACTGTATGAAGCCCGTGGTCATCTGGTGGGGGCAGGGCCTAGGACAGAGAGGGGAGATCTGCAGGATTAGGGTGTATTTTCAAAATATGCCTTTTTTTGCCTTTGCCAGATCCCTGCCTATCCCATCAGATTCAATTGCTTTTAAGAGTTAAAGACTGCAGAGGCACATTGATACCATCTAAAACGCTGAAGCATTTGGATGATTTTCAGCTATTTTCTGTGAGGCATTTAAAACTGCTTTTAAAAGTGTTTGGACACATGAGCTCACAGTCATCCACCAGAATGGTTCAGGGCGCTTTTGGGTTGTAAGGAAAGAAACAGATTTCAATTCAGAAGAGGTGTCAGGACAATCAAACATCTGTGTGAAACATCTGTGAGCACTATTCTTAGCAAACTGACCCCGCCTAAACAGCAGTTTACAACATTTCAGACTGCATTTGTGATGAATTTTCGGACTCTTGAGCTCTCATCAAAGCTGTCCACTTCAAACGGCTTTCAGCTTGATGCATGCAGCAAATATTTTCCTCTTCTCTCTTTCTTTCCAGCAGAGCAGGCGCGCCAGGACAACGGGGGTGGGCTGCCCGGCCCGTCGTTTGGCTCTGTCTCCAACTGTATTGAGAGGACCTCAGACTGGAGCCCCTGCTCCCACAGCTGTGGCCCAGGTGTCTCCACCCGCACCACAAATAGGAACTGGGCTTGTCGCTTGCAGACTGAGACCAGACTGTGCCAGGTCAGCCCATGCCAGAATCTGCTGCCAGGGCTCCGAAGGCTGCAGCCGGTCAGTACATAATAACACACATTAACCAGTTCCACTCATCAAACACTTGTTAATACTTAATACAAAGTTAAGTTAAATCCAAAGACGAATTTACAAATGCTTTTGGTGATGTACTGCTTTTCTGAGCTGACTCTGTGCACCATTTTGACATAAACATGATATCAAATGTCATATAAATGTAAACATCACAAAAGTAATAATCATCTGAAAATACAATAAAATACTGTGCAAAAAGAGGCATAACTAGAGAAATAATTCAATAACTCATGTCACTATCATAAAAATTTATTTCCTCATTAGTATTTTTGAGTTTTTAATTTTCATTCATGTCCTTTCTGTGTTTAAAATGTCTTTTTCTTTATTTATTCCATAGTGGCATTTTTCCCAGAGTACCGAATGGCACACAGTACTGCATGACTTGCAATGGAACTCTCCACTGATTTATTTCTCCCAGGGAGTCCACAGTACTGTTTGGTCCAAAAATATGTTTTGTTTTGTTTTGTTTTGTTTGCAGACTAAGGCCAGTCAAGCCAGCTATCACTGTAGCCCTTTTACACAGTGATGGCGCTCCGCAACAAGGTCCCTTCTTTATGCCGCCTCTGCATTTTTACACAGAGCCAAAAAACAACAGCATGATGCCACTAATGTGTGTGATTTCAGACAGCATGTCGGCATCACCAAATCAAAGGAGGTGTGTTACACAACAGAGTTGGCCTCTAGTGTCAGCAGCACTTTCTAAACTTTAACCATGGCATAATATGACAACAACACTCATTTACTGCCCCTGCTCAGAGGATAAGGAGCTCCCGGACCTCATGGTTTTCGCAATTTGCATACATTTTCAGCCACTATTCTTTTTCTGAGTTGCTATCTGCTACCAGCTACTTTTTAAATCTCCAGCGGTGGGTCTTACACATAACATGTCGTCAAAACGTCATACTTGACACTGATTGATTTTTATATCATGCATTAATCCAGATTTATAATAATTTCTAAATTACTCAGTATCACTAAAACCACTCTTATTTCTGTTGCTGGCAGGTGGATAAGTATAATGACCTGAAAACAGGAATTGCTGTGTTCTGCTTACCTTAGAACGAGCCGTTTATATCTACACAGGGAGCATGTTGCACCATTAGGTTTCTACAGTAGCCCAGAACAGACAAACCAAACACTGGCTCCACATGGGGCCATTCATTTTTTTGCGTCAACTACTGTAGTGTTTCTAGTAGTTTTAATCACCTGGTCCATTTGTTTTGGAGAGGAAGAGAGGTCTGTGGATAATTCGGCATCCAGCGAAAACCTCCTGAATGACCTGATCTTATGTTGTTGAATATAAATGTGAGCACATATTAGCATGTGTTGGACTAGCTGCCCGCAGCAACATGCCAAGTTGCATCGGAAATACATAGATTTGCAACTGCGTTATTCTGTGTTTTTACCTGTTTAAATCACCATGTCTGTTTGTTTTGGAAAGAAGGAGACCTCTACGCCTAATTTGGCTCACGGTAAAAAGCTCCTGAACAATAAACACTGAAGGAATTCTAACTGGGAGACATTTTAGCTGGTTGCAATTCACCATTAGACAGCACCAAGTTCCCCTAAATCTTGCACACTTTACCTTTCAGTTATTTTTTCAGCCGCAGAGGTTGTTGCTCGGTGATACCACTGATCACTAATGGCTCTCTTCCATGTGTTATTCAGCATACACAACACCAGGGCCCTGGAACTATAATTGCTACAGTGTTCTTAATCATCCTGGTGTTTTATGAACTGCCATAACATGTATAGCTGCATTCCAGGCTTGGCTCACTAACATGGCTCAGTGGAACACTCCAGTGTAATGTAGCAATCATTAATGTCACTAAATACAAGTCAAGTCAATCGGCAGTCTATCTTAATACTAAGTCTATGCCATAAAAAAAAAAAAAAAAAAAACAGTCTCACAAGCCAGTGTGAGAAGGGTTTGACTGTAGACCTCATAGGGACCACAGGTTTTCAGTCCTATGGGAAAAGTGTAGTGTCCTAAGGCATGAGGTGCACACTCTGTTAGCAGACTTTCTTTTTTACCTTAAAGATATAGTTCACCACAAAATCAGAAATACATATTTTTCCTCTTGGCTGTAGTGCTGTTACCAATATAGAATGTTTTACTGTGAGATACCAAGTGTTGGAGATGTTGGCTGTAGAGACAACTGCCCTCTCTCCAATATCATGGAAGTAGATGGCACTTGGTTTGTTGTGCTGAAAGTGCCCCAAAAAATACATTTCAAAACTCAGCAGCAATATCTTTTTCCAAAAATCATGACCCAGTTCCTCAGAATAATCCACACACCTTGTTGTGAGCAGGTTCATGTAGGAACTGTTTTCTTTCTACTGAACTACACCTGCCAACCGAATGGCTGCGTAGAAGGAAACGTGCATCTATTGCTAGCTTACCTTACACAGCTAAGCTGGCTAATGTCACAGCTAAGCTGAGGTGGATGCCATTATTGTTTACGTCTTGTGCTGTCAAGAGCATGAACCTCTCATCCATGAGTGGTTGCACTCTTCCTTCTGCACAGTGATAAGGCCAGTGGGTGTAATTTTGATTTTGGAAGGTGAACTGTAGACAGAAAGAAAAAACAAGACCCAACCACAGACCTTGTTGTGAACAGTTTCATTTTCTTTCTACTGAACCACACCTGACAACCATATCACCATGCAGAAGGAAGAGTGCATCCACTCATGGATGAAAGGCTGATGCTTGTGACAGTGAAAGATGTAAACATATATAACATGCTTCTCAGCTGAGCTGTAACTTTAGCTAACAGATAAACTAGCAATATCATTATCATCATTTATTTAGAAGTCACATGGAAGTAATCGGGGTGGCACGGTGGTGTGGTGGTTAGCACTGTTGCCTCACAGCAAGAGGGTTCCTGGTTCGATCCCGGGCGCAGGAGCCCTTCTGTGCAGAGTTTGCATGTTCTCCCTGTGTCAGCGTGGGTTCTCTCCGGGTACTCCGGCTTCCTTCCATAGTCCCAAAGACATGCAGAATGGGGATAGTTTAATTGGTGACTTTAACTTGGCTGTAGGTGTGAATGTGAGTGTGAATGGTTGTCTGTCTCTATGTGTCAGCACTGCGATAGTCTGGCGACCTGTCCGGGGTATACCCCGCCTCTCGCCCAGTGTCAGCTGGGATAGGCTCCAGCCCCCCCGCGATCCTCAAGAGGAGAAGCAGGCAGAAAATGGATGGATGGAAGTAATCCATGGTACAACTCTTTTAACTTTTACACTGTGATTTAGGTTTTGTTTTGTTTTTTGCATCGTCTTACATTGTTGGATGATGCTTTCTAATTGTCCATGTTTTCATGGTTTCTTGTTGTGAAATGATTTAACTGTCCACACATTCCAACCTCAACAAGACGATCTGCGGGGTCACTCATCCTGACCACAGCAGCACCACACCGCAGTCGCCTCTGCTCTGTGAAATGTTATAGCAGTTATCCACAGCTGGAAGTATTGAAGCAGTAGCAGTGTTATTAAGAATAGACAGTAGTTACTTGCTTCCTACATGAAATTGCTTACAACAAGGACTGTGGATTGTTTGGAGTGATCAGGTCATGATCTCTAGTAAGAGACATTGCTGTTGAGTTTATCAAATGTATTTTTTTTAGCACCACAAGCCGAGTGCCATCTAGTCCCATTATACTGTAGTGAAGTCAGACATCTCTACAACCTGGTCTCACTCTGAAGTCGTCAAATACCGGCACTTGGTCAGTGATCTCTGGCATAAGACACTGACGTATAAAGCTGTCTTTTAACACTGGCATCATACTCAGCGTCAGAATGTTTTGATCTCTACAACCAATATCTCCAACTTCTGGCAACTCAGACCAAAACAGTCTAGGCTGATAAATATCAATGGTGAGAGGAAAATATGCATTTTGGATTTTGGGGCCGAATTATCTCTTTAAAAGCTAGATTTTAAACCTTCGAGAGCAAAATTTAAAAAAAAAGTGTTTGTGTGAAAGGAATACTATGCTAAGTTCTCCAAACAATTACAGGAGAAGCCAACATTTATGTTGGTCAAGGATACAACCATGTCAATATAGAATTCATCCTCTGGGGGAAAAAATGAAACACGGAGGCCTTGTTTTAATGCAAGATAATAGTACTGTGGTGATATTACAGGATACAACAGGACCATCATTATGAGGTAAATATAAGCCCACTAATGTTAAAGTGAGCATTAGGTTGGGTCTGACTTTGTACAACCTCTGCTATAAGAGAAAAAAAACAAAAAGTGTAAACTTTTTCAGTTGCTAACCTGAGGCCCCCAAGCAGGAGTCTTATACCTTTACAAGAACATTAGAAAACATGTTCCAGATTTTGTGCCATAAACCATGATAAGAATGGTCCCCATAGAGATATTACAACACATACCAACCTACAAATGACTATACATCACTGGAAACATAACCACATAACTACTACAGTTTTGCCTGTCACTGTGTATTCCAGGGTTTTGGAGTGTGCGAGAGCAGCTACATATCACCTCTGTCCATTCAACTTGAACATCAGGGCTGCTGGAGCACCAGAGCCTACCATCCCAGGTTCTGTGCCTTGACCTGTCCAGAGGGACGCTGCTGCAGCCCCTCCCGCACCAGGACTGTGCGGATGGTTTTCCGTTGCCCCCAAGGCATGCTCACCCTGCAGCAGGTGATGATTATTGAATCCTGCTCTTGCAGCATCTCCTACTGCCACCAGTCCCCAGCCACAGCTGCCCGCAGTGCCCTGCCCTGGCTGTGAGGCGCATGTGCATCCAGCTAAAAGAAAGATGGGCCAGTACCATCTGTGAGGAGAGTGACCACACATGGTGGTTGACTCAGTGTTTCAAAATGATGGAAATATTATAATCAGGATGTGAAACCTGAAATTCAGCAATAGCAGTTGAGAATAAAGGATCCAGATGCGCAAATACAGTTTTCTGAATGAGTTCACACATTGCAAAGTATGTACTAGGATCTATGCTGTAATCTCAATTTAGATTTACAAACAAGCAAAAGGTCACCACATTCAAATCTGTGCAATTTTTTTAATTTCTATGCTCCCATAAATTCTCATGTCACCATCTCTGAATCCTGTCCATTTTTTGTCAAACTCAAATTTGTACTGAGATTAGTAAATATGTCCACCCCTACACAGGGGGGACAACAATAATTTGGATCTTTTGAAGTTGGTTAGTTGGAAGTAGGTACATATTTATTATCTGTATATTACATACAAGAGATGTCAGTTGGCACCCCCCCTAGTTTGGCAACACAGACAGGAGCACCATCATGGAAGTTAAGCAATGTACTGCTGTGACAGAGTCAGCAACAAAACATATTTTAGTCACCTAAAAAAATCATAGCAGTTTAAGTGTAAGCTATCTTGAGAGTATTTTCACAGCTTTATCTTGCTGTTATCTTGACAGCAATGTCAGACAGGACCTGAAGTCCATCTATCGCTCTCTTCAAAGCCAGACTCTGTTGAGAAACACAGGAGCTGCTGGTCTACTGCTTCCTCAATCAGTTAGTTTATGTTAATGTTAATGTGTGACTTAGGCATTTAAAGGAGTTAGTTCTGATCCACCAATAAACAAACAGGTCCTGTATTAATGAGCTAAAGTTATTATTATTATTTTTTTAGTGAAGTCTGGTGGCTTTGATGAGAGCAATGTTGGGGAACACAAGGCGTTGACAGTTTAAGGCTTATTTATACTCTTTTGATATACGAAATTAGATACATCTGTTTCATACCTTATAAATGTTACTGCCCTCATACTTCCATGTCACCTTTACGATGTCATAGATAAAGCTAAAAATGGCACTAGAGGGCAGAGTCAAAAGTTTTACACAACAACAAACAAGGCGACAGTGGAGGAAGTCGTAATAATGTGACTTTTAACAAAGGCAGCATTATAGACGGTGGTGGTCTCTGAGGCCAATAAATACATCACAACTGTGGACGGAGAATTCTTTTCACTATTTTATTGATTTGTTCTGCCATTTTTAAATGTCTTCATTTTCTCCTCACTTGAACTACACTGCACTCCCACCACGATCTCTCATGGTACTGCTCCATTTCAGTGGTATCTGTAAGCTTTCAGAAAATATGCACAAATGCAGACAAAATGAACACAGAGTGCGGACAGAAGGCTCCATCTGTCTCTGTGTCTGTATCCAATGTTGAGCAGAAATGAGTCCTTTCTTGGGAGAATGGGCTCTCTGACAGCAAGGTAAAGCAGTAAGATAACTCTCAATATAGCGTGATATTGATTTATTTTGGTGGCTAAAATATGTTTTGTTGCTGCCCTTGTCCACAGCAGTACATTGCTTTGCATCCATAACGGTACTCCAGCCTGCTTCTCCAAACTGGTGGCATGCTGACCACTGTAGGTACTACACTGACTGCAGATAAGTACCTCATACAACCCCACTTCAAACAATCTGATCTGTCCCTTTTAGTGTCTCTAATAGTCTGAGAGAGACATGGCCTTGGCGACAATAGCAACCAAAGGTGTCTAGTTAGACAGTTTGTAGCCTGCAGTTTGAATTTAGTGCTCACAAACGGAGTAGATAATCACCTAATTTGGTAGTTCTAGTTTTTGTGTCTTTCACCTTGTTTTGATTTGATTGTTATAGTTTTGTCTCCCTGCTCTCACAAATGCTCTGATGAATCCACTGTACACTACCTGCCCAGCACCAAGCAGCAGACAGACACACTTAGCAATTCAATGTATCCTCACACAATAGTTTGTATGACATCCTATAAATTAACACCTCATGAATGAAAACTTACAAACAGTGCATGAGAATAAGCTGAGCAATTAACTGGTGGACACAGAGGAGGATTTAGCAGGAGTTGATGGAGTCCAAAACCGAACCAAAGGAGAGTGAATATCAGACTGACATTCGTGTGGTAGCCAGGAACACCAGTGCTAATTTTGTCTTGTGTCTGCTGGATGTGTAAATAGGCAAGTGTTTGCTAACATACTTCCCATAATGACTTTATAAGGGGATAATGTGTCAATGTTGTGTTTACATCTTGCTCTGCTGCCATCAAGTGGCCCAAAAATTAATGCCACTATAAAGTTCAGCTAAAAATTAAATTGCATGTTTTATTTTCAGTTACAGCACACAGGTTTGCTTCTAAATCACACATAATGACAGCAGGGTTGGACTGGACTCTATTTTGATGCTTTTTATGCACTATGGCACCTTTAATTACCCCTTTAGTATTAATATTAGGCTATTAGACCTGTTTAGACCTGTTCTTATTTTGAAATATAGGCTATACATAGGCTATATATTTAGATTCATAGCTATTCATAAAACATTCAGGGCTGAGGCCTTGGACACCCAGGCCTAATGATGCCAGTGCTTTCCTAAAAACCATCAGAGTTACTGGGTTCAAGCAAAGAAGGGCACTCCAGCAACTGGCCAAGAAGGCAGTGGCTGTGGCTCAGAAGAAGAGACCCAAAGTAGGGGAACCGAGGATCCGAGGGCCAGCTGCAGGGAGTGGTAGATGTCCCTACCTCTGCTCCACCACCTAGAGATGTACTGATATTCAAGGGGCGAAACATCTGTGGCGGGTGGCTCTCAGGTGATGACCCTGCGGCTGGCCCGCTGGCACTGGCGGAGGTGTGACAGGTAGAAATGCCTTGCAGGTAACGAACACCTGCACTTGCATCTGTATCAGTTTATAGTGGAAATGGCTACATACAACGGGCTTACATTAAAACAGCCTTATAACAAAATGACCTGGCAATGCCAATGCCTGTTGTTACTCAGTCCTGCCGGTGTGCGCATGGCGAGAAATGAGAGGGAAAGACGCAGCTGACTGAGTTTATTCTGAGCCAACACATTTTCACTCCGACCTCAACACATATTGACATTTTGGTCATAGACTTTCCATGTCCACATACGACCTGCAAGGTACCCTGGATGCGTTGGTTGTTGATGGTCTGGGACACCATGTCAAGTTGTCTTCTTTCAAGATACACGTCTGTTTTCACATGAAATTGAACGTTTACATACAGTCTCTTTCAAAATAAACCGATACGTCGATACAACACATAAATTGACATTTTTTTTCCTTCAAGAACAAACACACATGGTTGGGTTTAGCCAACAAAAGCATGTGGTTAGGTTTCGGAAAAAAGAACAGGGTTTGGCTTTAGAATCTTACGGGACATGAACACTGCTCTCTCAGGTGAAAGTCGATTGTTTGTTGGATCCATCCACCACCTCTCCCGCCAGCCCCATTTGGACTTTAGCCACCTTAACTTTCGTCTTGCCCCGCCGCATGTCCCCCAGACGCCACCAGGCGCCATTAAACTCTAACGGCAACCGGCCGTGTATTATGCTGATGTTAAAGGATACCTTGCTTTGTTGGTTTCTGATGCTGCAAGTCACTGCCCAAGTGCCAGATTTTGAGACTTCAAAGTAAGACCGGGCTCTCTAAGCAGCTAGTCACTAAAAAGGACTGAAAATTGTGTTGGCTCATAGGTCACATTGGCCCACTAGGGGAGTGTTTGGTATGCCAGATGGCCAGTCCAACCCTGAATGGCACAAGAGAAATGTACAGATTGTAAGTTTTGATTTCATAAAAACAACCTCCAAACTAAATGGACAATGCTGTTGTTGCTCTGTATTGCATGGAGCAGCCACCATAGAAATGTTCTCATTGCTTGACAGTGATGCTGACTGACAGCCAGGCAGACGCATACAACTCAGAATAAGCCCTGGATTTTGAACCTTAACCCCGAGTAGCTTTCATGCCTCCAGAATGAACACACAAACATTCACTTTGCTGTGTCTTCAGCCCCTTCAACACAGTAGGAATTATCTTGGTACAAACATCTGCTAATCTGAGTTAGCCAGTCTGAGTTGATTTGAGAATTTGAGATGGTAATAGAATTATATTAAAGAGTTGTTATTACACATTGTATGCATATTTTAAAATATACAAATTCAAATATCTTGGTACACCCTTTTGAATACTATACAGTATTAATTTGCAAATGTTAGGATGGATTTTCAGATTTCATTGATTTGATAGTGTTCAGTAAGTGAATTGAGAACACTGCTAAACTGATGAATAAATGTTTAATCAAACGGACTCTATTCGTGGTTTCATGCATTAGAATGACATTTAGTTATCTGCATTTGATTTAAATGTTTACACATTATCCACCTTGTTGTGAAGTTATTACATAATCAGTGTTTGACAAGAGGGAAGGAGTGTGTGAGTGCTGCAACATACAGGGCCAAATCCCGAAGAGCTCATTCTGATATTTTGCCAGTAATTAGCCCACGTGATTTTTTTCATTAGCTTGATTTTATGTAAAAGAGTCATTTCTAAAACAGTCAAGGGCATGTGCGGCCTACTCTGTCATGACAGGTAGGAGTGATGAAAATTATTTGACGGGAATAAATCCTTTGATATGTTCTCTGTAAATGACTGTAATGTTGATTTGTTACTTTTGTTTTCTATACTCAAGAATGTCAGCATGCCTCTTCATGCGTGTCACATCATCCTCCAGACTAGGAAGTGGGCGGGCATCTTCTTGCTTTCATATTTACTTAAGCATTGTTTTGCACGACGCACAAGTAGTTTCCAGAGGATATGTTTGATAAAAGTGAGTCGGAGCCACTGGTTGCTGATTTCTTTTTGTGGAGAAGTTCAGATTAAATGAAAGGGACATTTTAAACCAGCAAGAGCCGAAGAGATGTCTCTAAATATCACCTGCGAGAACATCAATCTGAACTTTACGCACGCCTTTCTGCCGCCCGTCTTCATCACTGTGTTTGTTGTCGGGACGCTGTCAAACATCTGGGGGCTGAGGAGTGTGTACTGCAGCTGGAACCAAATCGGAAGCATTAACATCTTCATGTTCAACCTGGGGGTGGCGGACCTGCTGTACCTGTTCACCCTGCCGTTCCTCGTGTACTATTACGCACGCCGCAGCCACTGGCCGTTCGGCCAGCCTTTCTGCAAGGTAACCCGCTTCTGCTTCAACCTTAACCTTTATGGCAGCATCGGCTTCCTCACCTGTATCAGCATCTACAGGTACCTGGGCATCGTGCACCCCATGAGAGTGATGGGGAAAATCACTACCCGCCACTCTCTGGTCATAAGCACCCTGGTCTGGCTTTTCGTCATTATCCAGATCCTCCCTGATATGTTTTTCGACAAGACCGACCTAAAACACACAAACTCGTGTTTCGACACCACCTCGAATGACCTGATTAGACGCTACCTGCCTTACAGTATCGGCTGGACTGTCACAGGATTTGCCATCCCACTGCTGATCATTTTGGCGTGTTATGGACACGTTGTTGTGGTTCTCTCCAAAAAAGCCAACATAAACCCTCTGCTGAAGCAGCGGTGTTTGAAATTGGTCGTGATTCTGGTGATACTGTTCTCCATCTGTTTTATTCCCTACCACGTCTTTCGAAATGTTAATCTGAGCACCAGGATTTCAAAACTAGATGGGATTTGCTACGCCAGTTTCCGCGGTATCTACATTGCGCACCAGATCGGCAGATGCCTGGCTTGTCTAAACAGCGCAATAAACCCGCTGATTTATATTGTTGGAAATGATGATTTCCTCACGAGGCTTCATCAGCTCAACGTGCGGGCTCGGCTGTCTCTGGCCGGCCTGAGAGGCGCAGTCGCTTATCGCAAACCCGTGGAAGCGGACTCGCCGCCAGAGACTCACGATAACTCGGACCTGATGAAAGGATAAGACGCACTGTGGGTTCACCAGAGACACACTTCCGTGCGACTGACTCCCTGCGTATCATGCACCGCCTGAACTCCCACATTTCCGGAAACAAAGTACAATAATGATATTAAGGCTATTATCAGAGAGGAAATCAAATGACCTGCTGGAGGATTGTCTCTGTATCTGCTGGACATTATTACAACAGACAGATCTTGCTATTTGCAGCTGAATATCGAATTACTATCTCATTTAATGCACTAATTTATTGCATCAAGTCATCAGTATTGTGCCAAGGTGCTGCTAATGTTTTTGCATTACTGTGTTTGTGTCCTGTGATTGCTTTCTGACTGTGCAGTGCAGGAGCAGTTCACTCCATGTATTGTGCTTAAGCATTGCCAGGGATTTGTTTATAATGTGCCATATATTGCACTACCTTTGCACTGTTACACATGAAGCGTTTGATAGACTTGGCAGTGATTTCTATTTTCCGTGGTTTATGTAACAAAGACTCAGTCCTTAAACGCTTTTGAACTGAGGCACATTTTACTGTCAGCGTCACTCCACAGCACTTATAGCGCAGCTTTGCTGAGATGAAATAGACATGGATTTAATCAGGAGCTGCAACAGCGATGTCAGTGCTAGGATCTGAAAAAGTGGAGAAAATAAATATTCCAAACTAGTACTAATGTAACACTGTAAAAAGCTTATTCATTGCAAGTAAAAGCCCTGCATATTCAAATGTTTTTTTTAAATAAAAGTGCAGAAGTATTATCAACAACATGTACTCAAATATCACAAATGAAAGTACTCATAATGCAGAATGCCACATGTCAGATGGTATATACTTTATTACTGGAGCATTATTACTGCTCCAATAATATTATTTACCATGTAATGTATAACTGAGAGGTTCACCTACGAAATTAAATGCAGTCTAACACAACAGCTGCTACAGGACCCTCACTGACTGTTGTATTAGACTGCATTAGTTTTAGGAAGGTGTACCCAATAAAGTGGCAGCTGTGTGTGTAATATGTATGTGACTGGTGACAAATTAAAAGAAAAAAAAAAACTACGTGAAGTGTCTTAGTATGTCTTAGTCTGCTCTAACTCTGTTGGAGGGATGAACACTGATCCTCCACAAGATATTCCATTTCCTTCAAATACAATCTTTAATTGTTTACATTGAAGGTTAAAGTTTATATCATTTGGTGTTCTGGTGATGGTGGCAGAGAGCATTGTCCTACACGCTCTTACATTTTATTTGTCATCTTCACACTAAACAAACCACTCAGTGAGCCCTGGGGCACAGAAGCATTTGCATTTGATCTTTTTTGCTGCTCTTTCATTCAGACCTTTCCTTTAAAACCTCCAGAATGTCTGGATCTTAAGTTATCAGAGAAAAAGGTGAGCACACATTATCAGCTGCTAGGCCAGCAGCCTGCCAAACAGTGTATGAGAAACACTGATTTGTAACATGAAAGTGCTTTATTCAGTGTTTCTAGCTGTTTAAACCACCTGAGGTCTGTACTTCGCAGCAGGATTTTGAGTTAGTGAGGTAAATTTAGGGTTAACTCTGGGTTTTCAGTGCTGCAAACCTGGTTATCTTTTTAAAACACTTTATACTAATGTCAATATAGCCTGGTGATACCTACATGTAATGTAAGTCTCAGCTGATGATGAATTTTTGGATAGTATTACATCCCACGCCACTGACATTTCACGGTCTCGTAGTCCCAGACACTTTGGGTACCGTTACATCTCAAATCATATGAAGCAGCCTACTTCATCTCTGGATCTGATTGTGTCACTCACAATTAATATCCCTGCCTCTTCCACATGAATGCACTTGTGGCTGGATAGGAAAACCCAGAGTTGAGCAAACTAGTTGATAACCAGCTTTGTAGTACTGGTTATCCAGATTGCTAATGTGATGGGTTTGTCATGCCAGTCAATGAAAAGATATCCTGGCTAAGCTGAACTGGTTTCATATTACAGGCCTCAGGTTGGTTTGTTTAGGAGAGGAAGAGACTTCTGCAGATAATTCGGCTCAAACCTCTTGAACATGTGGATCAGTAATAAGGTGAGCACATATTGAGTTATCAGATGAAATAGGTGGGCACAGATTAGCAGCTGCATGGTAAGCAAGTTAACTGCAACGTACTGAATAGCATTGCTGAACAGTGAACAATGAAACATTGATTAGTAATGTGAAACTGCTTTATTCAGTGTTTTTACTGGTTTTAATCATCTGGTCTGTTAGTGTTGGAGAGTAGGGTTAGTAGGCCTCTGTGAAAAATTCAGCTCCTGGCAAAAACCTTCTGAACACTGAACACAACAATGAACACTGAAGGAATTTTAACTAGGAGAAGTTTCAGCTGGGTGCAATTTGCAATCCTCTCTGGCAGATTCAACTAAATCCTCCTAAATCTTACATACTGGACCTTTAAACAATCAATTAACAGTCAAAGTTAGTTGCCGATTAATTTTCTATTGATTAGAATTTAAGGAACAGGGGACACGGAACATGT
The DNA here is from genome assembly GCA_019142605.1 of Cephalopholis sonnerati. NCBI lineage: Eukaryota > Metazoa > Chordata > Actinopteri > Perciformes > Serranidae > Cephalopholis > Cephalopholis sonnerati. Next base: position 44,489,002 of record JAGQAX010000002.1, read on the forward strand.
GCATTTGACTCCCCCAATATAAACATGAAATAAGGTGCATAAAAGTCACCAGAATGGAGGAAATTAAGCTTTTGACACTCAAAATGTTCAGTCAGAAGACCCCCAAACCTCCTGTTTTACATGTTTTTCCCCCAATGTTGAAACAAAACTACACCCTTGCCTATATATATTACATATTGCATGGCTTTCCTTTGTGGTATTAGAAAGAGCAGCTCAACAGGTAGGGATGACAAATAATATTTGGCGCACTGCAAAAAAAAAAAAAAAAGCCTGCCTTTCTCTGAATGCTGGTAATAATAGATACAGTCATACATGTGATGACTAATTTCTAAATGAAGGTGTAAGCATTGGGGATATTTTTCTTACCAGTAGATTATTAAATAAATGTAAAATGCAACTGCATGAATGCATGAATACTCTGATCATGTTGATATGATTGTTTTGCAGATTTGCTGTCAAACCCATGAAACCTGCTAAATATTATTTAATATTATAAACTATATATATATATATATATATAATTTTTTTTTTTTTTTTCAAAGAAGATCTTTGCATCTGTACTAAAGGTGCATGTTGAATCCTGTGGCTGCTCAGCTATGCAGGAGATATGTATCTGCTCTGTGCTAAATCACAAACTACTGAGAGAATTTCAGGAAGCTGAAGCTACTGCCTGTGATTGTCTTCATGAAAAGTCTTTGTACCTCTCTGTAGTGCCCTGGTTACAATGTATCAGTAAAATGTGAAAGTGAGTCCAGGTTCAAAAAGTCAAGGATCTTTCTTTAGCACTCCAGGCAAGGCTCCGTGATGCTGAGTCACTTGAAGTCCGAGCTGCCCGTCTGGCCAGCGACACCTATGCAAATTTTTCGGTGACCAAGAGCGGTATAGCAGTAGGATACTTTGATCTTTTACTCCCTGAGGCGTGGCTACAGCTGCAAGCGAGAGCGCCATAGGCTAGATTGGTTACACGTAGGTCTATGGGATTTTAACTTTTAATGATAATGTTGTGAATATGAATTCCAAAAACTCCAAAATGAAGGATGCACACCATCGTGCCATGTGCAAGCCATATTCGAAAGCTTAGGTTGAGCTGACAAACAGTCAGAGAGATATGCAAGCCACAGACAAACACACAGAGATTTCTTGCTTTATAGATAGATAATAAAAAAATACTGCTTGAGAGGTTGTTGTCGTTGTCATGTTTATTTTCACTAGACACACAATTCACACATTTTCAAACTAGCAGTATACTGTACAGGTCACATTTGGAGAATGCACAAAGCTTTTAAGACCAGCTGGTGTTTTGGTCAGTCATGTTGGCCAGTCTTTAGTTAAGGGTCAGGATACTTTGTAAGCACTCTCCTCACTCGCTACATTAGAAAATAAACTCAGCAACACACTGAAATATGTATTTAGTCATTAGGGCTGAGAATGTGTTACTGATTTACCCTACTTCCTTTATATCATATAAACACATGAATGTCATTTCCTCTTACTTTATATTACTATTACTGAAGTCTGCTGCTAAATTCAGCTTCATGTTTCATGGGTTGCTTTGAGATGGCTGTCAGAGATGGCAGAGGATCACATGATCCTGTTTGAGCTATAACAGGTGGTGTGTTCCACCTTTTATTTCCCAGTTGAAGAATAGAGTACTGTTAACAAACTGTAATGTAAATAGTTGTCTATTGCTGTTTGTAATCCGCCATTGTTGTTGTTGTGATGGGATGGCTTCCTGCCAGGGTAAAGTCAGAGGTTAGAGAGGTGGGGCTATGACATCATCGCCGGCCAAAAGTTGCGTATTGGCTGTACACACTGAGACGCTAAGGCGGCGTCTTCAGATTTATCCACTCTGGAACCCAGTTTGAAAAAGATGCGGTTTCGCCCCCCTAAAACGCCAGCTTCATGTGGATGAAAGGCTGAACCGCATAAAAACTTTGGCGTATTCACCCTGACCACGGCTTTGTGTGGACGGGCCCTATAATCTTACTCCTAACTTACAAAGCTCTAAATGATCAGGCTCCATCATATCTTAGAGAGCTCATAGTGCCCTATTATCCCACCAGAACACTGCACTCTGAGAATGCAGGGTTACTCGTGGTCCCTAAAGTCTCCAGAAGTAGAACAGGAGCCAGAGCTTTCAGCTATCAGGCTCCTCTGTTGTGGAATCAGCTTCCTGTTTTGGTCCGAGAGGCAGACACCGTCTCCACTTTTAAGACTAGACTTAAGACTTTCCTTTTTGATAAAGCTTATAGTTAGGGCTGGCTCAGGCTTGTCTTGGACCAGCCCCTAGTTAGGCTGACATAGGCCTAGTCTGCCAGGGGACCTCCTATAATACACCGAGCCCCTTCCCTCCTCCTCTCTCTCTCTCTCTCTGTACTGTTATTATACACATATGATTATTGTCACATACATATACTATCATATGTTAATATATACCTACAACATATTGTACTACAATTACCTAATTATGACTATAATATTGTTACCTAAATTAATGTTCTTGTAAGTTATTGTCATTACTGTCTGCCCTGCATCTCTCTCTGACTCTGTCTCTCTTTATGTCTCATTGTGTTATATGGATTAACATTAATTTATTATGCTGATCTGTTCTGTACGACATCTATTGCACGCCTGTCCGTCCTGGACGAGGGATCCCTCTTCAGTTGCTCTTCCTGTGGTTTCTACCCTTTTTTTCCCTGTTAAAGGGGTTTTTGGGGGAGTTTTTCCTATACTGTAAAGCCCTCTGAGGCAAAGTTGGATTTGTGATATTGGGCTTTATAAATAAAATTGAAATTGAGTTGATTAACCCCCATGTAAAAATGCCAAGCTTTACAGCAGAAATAAACATGTTTACAGCCTGCTACAAAAAAAAGTTTTGGTCCCTATAGAACATTTCAACATTTATTTTTATTACTCACCCGTTCACATTTGATCAAGTTACGCGTATTTAAGGGTGTGGCCGCTTGAGTGACAGGCGTTGCCACAGTCTATGAGATTGATCCACCCCTCGCTCCTCCACAGCTTCACCCTGTCATCCTGCTGAAATCATGTGCTCACCAGCTTGCTGCAGTATTCACTAACATCTTCAACCGTTCACTGCAGCAAGCCACAGTCCCCACCTGCCTAAAAACTGCCACCATAATCCCTGTGCCCAAATCCTCTGCCATCACAGGGTTGAATGATTACCAGCCTGTGGCCCTGGCACCGGTGATCATGAAATGTATGGAGAGACTGGTGTTACAGCATGTAAAGGCCCACATCCCACCTGGCTTTGATCAACATCAGTTCGCCTACAGGTCCAACAGATCCACAGACGACGCCATCTCCATCGCCCTCCACACCGCTCTCAGCCACATTGAAAGCCCCAACACATATATCAGGATGCTGTTTGTTGACTTCAGCTCGGCATTTAACTCCATCAGCCCCAGCAGACTCATCAACAAACTGCAGACACTACAACTTGGAACCTCCCTCTGTCTGTGGATCAAGGACTTCCTGACTAACAGACCCCAGCATGTCAGAATGGGTACCTCCACATCCTCCACCATCGTCCTCAATACTGGTGTTCCTCAGGGCTGTGTGCTGAGTCCAGTCTTGTACACACTGTACACTTATGACTGTGTCGCTACTCACGGCTCCAACACCCTCATCAAATGTGCGCATGATACAACCGTTGTGGGGCTCATCAACAACGGTTATGAGACACCATACAGGGAGGAGGTCCAAGCACTGGCGGCCTGGTGCAGTGACAACCACCTCAACCTCAACACCAAGAAGACAAAAGAAGTCATTATTGACTTCTGGAAGTCGAGGACCACACTGCACTCAGGCCTGAGCATCAATGGGGAGGACGTGGAACGGGTCACCAGCTTTAAGTTTCTTGGCCTGTACATCTCGGAGGACCTGGGCTGGACTGTGAACACCACCCACATCATCAAAAAGGCCCAGCAGCATCTCTTCTTTCTGAGAACACTGAGGAGGAACAAACTCCCTCCACCTCTGCTGAAAACCTTCTACCACTGCACAATAGAGAGTGTCCTCACCTATGGCTGTACGATGTGGTACGCCAGCTGCACTGCATCTGAAAAGAAACAACTGCAGCGGGTCATCAAGACGGCTGAGTGGATCATCGGCTCCCCACTTCCACGCCTAGAGGAGATCTATTCCAGCCGTCTCCTTCGACGGGCCACAAAGATTCGAAATGACCCCGCCCACCCAGGACACTCTCTATTCACCAGCCTTCCCTCTGGCAGACTCAGAGTCATGAGAGCCCGCACCAACAGACTGAAACACAGCTTCTTCCCCATGGCTGTGAAGAGACTGCTACAGGAACCATGACCCCCCCCCCCAGTTTATTTTATGACAAGGACATTGTAGCTGCTATAAGAGAGCACCATACGAAATTTCACTGTATTTATTACAGTGACAATACAGCTTCTTCTTCTTCTTCTTCTAATAAATATGGTCACTTCTGGCTCCAAAAAGCCAAGATTGTGACGGCCGAAATGCCGAACTTCATGCTTGAAAATGAGAGTCCACAAACTAAACTGATGGGTGAAGTCAGGATGGCTACATCCATTGTTTATGTGGTTTAAGTGGAAGAAAATAAATAAATAACACTAAGTTGTGAATAATTTGTTCTTGTTGTGTAATTGAGGTGTATAAGTAGAGGACAGTCAGTAACATTACAGGCCTTTATATGTTCGTTAATGACTTCTCACCTGAATTTCCAAAGATTTTCCCAAAGACGTCTGTCTCATTTCCTAAACTGCCCAAATGTTACTTTCTTGTTCATAGTCACGTTTTCTTCAACTGTACCTTCATTTAAGTACCAGTAGGAACAGGTAAGTATTTTACTGTTACCAGATTCATGCTGTTACTTTTGACTGAAGCAGTTCAGGCAGGAAGGACCCAAATGCAGAACAGCAGGCAGAAAAGATACTTTAAGTGATGAAACCAGGCTTGCAGGCAGATGAGTTGAATGAAAGCAGGCAGGCAGCAGCAAAAAGCATGTAAAACCAAGAACACAGGGAAACCACAAGGGCACGTGGGCACGTGAGCACGTGATCCGACAAAGAAAAAAGGAACTGGGCAGGTATAAGTAGGAAACATTAACTGGGGAAGTGGGAACTGTGGGACTAGTGAGGGACAGGTGAAACTAATGAGGGCAGTGGTGATGTATGGCATTCTCAGTAAGTTATTAAAACCCACAGAAACATTGTACAATAATCTAACTTCCCCCTTCTCTTCCTCTCTCTTTGTCTCTCTGTCTCTCTCACACGATAAGCAGTTTTATCACGAGCGCTGCTGCGCAAAGCTTTTTGTTATTTGACTTTTGACCAGAAAAGTCTGTTCGAAATATATAAATCTCTCTCATCATAATGCCAGGTAAAAAAATATTTCCCTCTGCAAACATGTAGGCCTAGCACCATGCCTTACCAGCAAGCAAATGCCTTTCTGAATCCATTAAAAGTGCACTTCTGTAATGTCCTGTAAACAATCCACTGTACCAATCAGCTGTGCACTCCAGATCATACAGACTTAGAACATAACCACTTAAAAGGTAGGTGAGTACTTGCTCACTGTATTTTGTACTTTTCAAAAGAGAAAACACACCTCATATATTGTGATATTTACTTGAAATGACAGGTTTGGGTTCAGGTTATTGACAAACAGGTTTACATGTCGGGCGGGGTGGGTTAGCTCTCATAACGGGCGGGTCGGTGCTGGTTTAAAAAAAAAAAAACTCTGGCACACGCATCACTTCAGGGTGGGGCAGATAATCAAATCTGGCAGGAAAACACAAGGGCTGTAGGTGAAGTGATCTGAAATGAGAGGAGATGTGAGTATCAGAATAAAACAGGAAATACTAAGTATGGATGAGGAGTAGAATAAAACAAAAGAAAAACATGATCTCAAGAGGAGATTGGGGCAGATCATGACACATACAGCAAACACTGTCGGTTGTGGGCTGTATTATTTTTCTTTCCAAGGATATTATGAAGAAATTTCACAACAAGTTGAGTCAAATTTATTTCTATGGCATATTTAAAACAACATGAGCTGACCAAAGGGCTTCAAGAAACACAGGCTACATAAAAACAGAGCAGACAACAAAATCATGCATACAACAGGCAGAGACAAAGGTAAAATAGATGAGTTATGCAAAAACTAGAAAACAACTATTATAAGAGGCCAACCAGTGTTGGCAATTTAATTACATTGGAAAGCCAAGGAAAAGAGTTTGTCATTGAGCTGTGGATCATTGAGCTCTTTGGATAACTCAGTGGACAGTGGAGGGGGCAATCTGATGTGGTGGTGGCAGTTTGTTCCACAGACCTGGGCCCTGCGACTGAGAAGGTGCGATTGCCCCTGAGAGTCTGTCGAGTCCAAGGGACGACCAGTAGCAACTGGTCAGGAGACGTTCATGACCGGGGTGGGATAATGGAAATTAAAAGGTCAGATACGTAAGAGGGAGCCAATTCTTAAAGTGCTTTAGTAACAAACATTTAAGTGTTGATATGAAGTCTAAAGACTGACAGGGAGCCAGTGCAGGGTGAGCATATATCCCCCAGGGAGTCTGGGGGATATATGCTCATATTTATGGGAACCAATTAAAAGCCTTGCAGCAGCGTTCTGCACATACTGCAGACATGAGAGTGAAAACTGACTCACTCCCATGTACATGGAGTTGCAGTGTTGAAGGTGAGCTGTAATAAAAGCACTGGTTACTTTTACACAAACTGATTCAAACTTAAAAGCATATTTACATATCATCCCGAGGTATTTGCATACTGTTATATAAAGGATGACAGTGGGCTGAGTTTCCCACATAGGTTGCATTACAGCGCTTTCAATACAATACAGCCATCTCTGCTCAGGGGGAAGCTGGAAGGAGCTGGAGTCGACTGTCACCTGGCTGCATGGACCATAGACTACCTCACCAGCAGACCACAGTATGTGAGGCTTGGTGACTGCATGTCTGATGTGGTAGTCTGCAGCACGGGGGCTCCACAGGGGACAGTCCTTGCCCCATTCCTCTTCACCCTGTACACATCGGACTTCAGACACAACACGGACAGCTGCCACCTCCAGAAGTTCTCTGATGATACAGCCATTGTTGGATGTGTGTCAGAGGGGAATGATCTGGAGTACAGGGGGGTCATCACGGACTTTGTCAACTGGTGTGAGATAAACCACCTTCACATCAACGCCAGCAAGACAAAGGAGTTAGTGATCGACTTCCGTAGGAAAGCACCCCATCCAACTCCAGTGAACATCCAGGGTTTGGACAATGAGGTCGTGGAGGAGTACAAATACCTGGGTGTTCACCTCAACAATAAACTGGACTGGTCCACCAACATCAACGTCCTGTACAAGAAGGGCCAAAGTCGTCTCGACCTGCTGAGGCGACTGAGGTCCTTCGGAGTATGCAGGACACTGCTACGGACCTTTTATGACACTGTGGTAGCGTCTGCCATCCTCTATGCAGTGGTCTGCTGGAGCAGTGGAAGCACGGAGAGGGACAGAAAAAGACTGAACAAGCTGGTCAGGAGGGCCAGCTCGGTCCTGGACTGTCCCCTGGAGACCATCGAGCAGGTGGGCGAGAGGAGGATGTTAGCAAAGCTGATATCTATAATGGACAACACCTCTCATCCCCTGCATGAGACTCTCTGTGCACTGAGCAGCTCATTCAGCAGTAGACTGCTGCACCCATAGTGCAAGAAGGAGCGCTACCGCAGGTCGTTCATCCCGTCAGCTGTCAGACTCTTTAACAGCAACATCTGACAACACCAAATGTAGCACTGTCATGTCTGCTGCATGACTGCTTAGACTCTGTGCATCAACACATTCTGTGCAATATTCCTCATATAAATATTTTTTTTGTATATATGTATATATATTGTAAATTCTGTTATTATTCATTCTCAAAAGTGCATTGCTTTTAAAAATATTTTTTGTATTTTTTTTAACATACATATTTTTCTATTTTTAATCTTTATTTATTTTTTTATAATACACTGTCCACTCTTGACTTTCTGTCTGTACTTTGAGCTGCTGTGACATGTGAATTTCCCCAGTGTGGGATCAATAAAGTTTATCTTACCTTATCTTACCTTACCTTACCTTACCTTACCTTACCTTACCTTACCTTACCTTACCTTATCTTATCTTACCACCTCAGTTTTTTTGTTGCATCAAGAAGGTTTGGGACAACCAGTCTGTAATGTCCCAGAGACAGTCAAACAGGGGCTGCAAAGACTAAAATATGCACATACAGAGGTGCAAACACTTAAGTTCAAAGAAAATGTAAAGTGACATGTAAAATAAATTGACAGTGACCAGAGTGATGAGTTCAACAGTCCTACAGCTTGAGGGATAAAGCTGTCCCTGAGCCTGGTGGTGTGGGACCGGTCTGCCGGTCTTCCAGTCTGTGGCTGGGGTGATTTGGGTGTTTGATAACTTACAGCTTTCTTCCTGAAAGCTGCTGGATGTAGAGGTCTGCTTTGTGCTGTGCTTTGCAATTATTGCCACCCTCTGTAGAGGGCGGTTCAACTGCCATACCAGGCGGTGATGCAGCCAGTCAGCATACTCTTGATGGTAAATGGACCTGCATTTGTATATCGCCTTTCTAGTCATTCGACCACTCACAGCGCTTTTTACACTATGAACCACATTCACACACACATTCCATTAAGAGTCAGGGTGGAGGATGTGGTGGTGCCCATCCGCACTGTCTGGGGTCTGCCTTTCAGGAAGCTCAAGATCCAGTCACAGAGGGTGGTGCTGAGTCCCACTTTGAGCTGGATGAAAAGCATAAAGGGCACAGTGGAGTTGAAAGGTGACCTATAGTCAACCAACAGCATTCTCACACATGTTCCTGTGGCACAGGTGGGAGAGGGCAGTGTGAAGGGCTAGCATGATGGATTTTCTTGTTTTCCAGATATGCCTTCAACCATTTTAGGGCTGCTGCTAAATATTTTTTCCTGTATTTTGGCTAAAAATGGGAACTTGGAAATGGGCCTAAAAACAAGTTCATACAGGAAAGAGTGCAGCTGTTTCTCAGATGTTCATCCACCTTATTTTCCTGTAACTGCACTTTAGACAAGACGAAAGTGAAAGTTTAGATGAACACCTGAGGAGTGTTTTGAGATACTATATCATTACAGGAAAATGTCTGATGTTATCCATTGTTAAGGATTCTGTAGAATTGCACAATAAATGAAATTAGAGCATCCTGTCCTCCTCCACCTCGGATGAAACAGGAAGTCAAAGGCATGGAGCTGGTTGAAGTCTACGCCCTGGAGGATTTCACTTAATGATTTATTAGATTGTTGACGTGCGCTGCCCTGGCAGCTGATATGTAAGTTCCTGCCTTGTTAAGAATAAAGACTCTGGCTCTGACTTCAACTTGCTTGCAAATCAGACCAGGATCATGCTATAAACAGGAACATTAACACAATAAGGATATACTTTTGTAGTCCAACATTCCTCTGGCCCATTGAAGTGTACACAAAAGCCATAAGTGGTTTCTGGTCAGACTGAAGGCTAAAAGAAATAATTCACACACTACTTCTTGATTCAGCACAAATAAGATTTGAACAAAGCTTTTTCCCAGCAGAGCAAACTATTGTGTAAACAATACTCATCTGCAGTGTGTGATGTAACGACGGCAAAAATTTGGGAACTTAGGTAAAATGTCAACAGTATGAAAGATCATTCTTCCTTAATGGTGGTGAAATCATTTCCTGTGGTTTCACATTGCAGAGGTCTCAGACACAGTTCTCACTCCCTCATTCTGAATCAGAGACACTGAACAGTCCAGTTTTGTTCAACAGGCAAAAGAGAGCCCATCCTATTGGTGTACTTTGTGGTGTCTGAGCAGGATCCCAACACAAACTTGCCTTGTCTCTACAGATAAATATTACCATCTCACTGCTTTTCTCTCCTACTCATTCTCTGATTCTGTAAACGTGGTTTGGTAACAAAAACACAGAGCAGCATGATGAATGTGCATAAGCACTTAGAGGAAACACCGGGATCAGCTGCAGCCAGGGACCATGCAGTGTTACACGTCTGTCAAGGAAAAGGAAACAGTTTTGGAAACTTAACCTCATTGGCTTCATACTGCTGCTACGCCTTTTCTCTGCTGCCTTTTAGAAGTTTAAATTCTCTTTACCTCAGACTAAAATTACTCTTTTGTTGCACTTTATTCATTCAGCCTGACACTTTGTTCAAGTTAGCAGATTTCATGTCTTGAGAAGGAGTCATTTTGTTGCTGTTGTTGTTGTTGTTGTTATTGTCATCCATTGGTCTGTGGACTCCCATTCTTAAGCCTCAAGTTTGGCCTCATGGCCGTCACCATCCTGGATCTTTGCCAGAAGTGACCATGTTTGGATGAGAGGGGGGAGCTGTGGAAGAGTGAGGGCTGGATCTGATGCATAGACTGTGGTGACACCTTGCAGACAGCTTGCCAGTCAAAGCAACCCCATCCTTAATTAGCGTAACTTTACACAAAATAAAAATTAAATTTAAAAAATGTAAACAGGTGAGTTACATAAAAATTTCACCCCCCATACAGCTGTCATGAATGTTGAAATTAGCTATAGCTATATCCTTTTTACAAGTTACTGCCTCGCTACAAAATGACAAATTTTATGATGTAAACTTAAAGTGAGCTTCCCCTGTTTGAAAGACCAGCAGCCACCACTGCCTATAACATATGTGTTGGCAGCACCTTATAAACAATAACATTGGCATTAACATGACAGTAACAGTCATATTCCATCCCTGTTGGCAACCGATCTTGTCCTCTGCTCGGAGGGTAGGGATCTCCTGGACCTCATTGTTTTCTCAATTTGTGGACATATTTGGCTGCTGTTCTTCCTCTTTGAGTTAGCTGCTAACTGCTATTGGCTGCTTTTAAAATCTCCTGTGGTGGGTCGCACACATATCTTGTTGTCAAAACGTTACAGCTGTCTCGTTCATCCTGCCAACTGTCCCTTTTACACAGACGTTGATTCAGTGCTGTCACCAGCGCCAATGCCAAGACAACTCTGTCCCCCAATTCCATCATTGTACCTTGTATACTGAATGACAACAGAGTGAAATTCCTGCCTTGAAGAGGCAGTGTAAAAGGGGCTCTTGTCAAATAAATACTTGATGTTTAAATATATGAATCTGTCAATAATTACTTTAATAGCTTTGTACTGAATGCATTATATAAAGGTATGTTTATACGTGGTGCTGTAGGCCCTGCATGCTAATGTAGGCCCAGTTTAATATACAAGTCAATTTTATACATGTGGTAGGGGGTCCCTCCTCTGTCCCTCTTTTAACTGAGGGGTTCTTGGCTTGAACAATGTCTGTTCTCACAAACTGACTGTTTTCCTCTGAAAAGTAATCCCCAAATTCTTTCAAATTCCACATATTTTGAAAGGCTGCGCTCATGTGACCAATGCGTTGATGGCAGTAAACAAGGAAGCAGTTCAGGAGGCAGGTTAGGATGGTGGATAAGTCACAAAAGCCCAGACTTTCCCCAGGACCTTTCCCTGGAGTTGTGTGCTCAGAACCATGTGAACTTTAAGTCACGAAGTTCTCCCCATATTTCTTTTCCTAAACCTAACCTCAGTAACTTTAAGCTAATTACGTAACTGTATGTTAAGGACGTTACGTCATTTCTGGGGTGCTAATTTGTAGGATATCAAAAGAACTGTTGTGCATGCATTTTTGTAGGATATGATATGAACTGTTCTATAAGAATACACTGACCTGCGCTCCATACATTATTCTTACTGTAACACCAAAGAATTATCCCTCTGTTCTGGTTCCATACATAATGCTACAGGAACTATTATGCCAACAAATAACCAATTTTCTTGAAGAAAAAAAATGCAAATGTCACAGTAATGTTTATGTTGAACCTCTCTTGGCAATATGGATTAATTGTGAAACACAGCAACTAAACAGGTTTGTTTACAGGCAGAACAAACTCCAGACAAGCTGCCTTTAAAATGATCCTCTAGCTTAGCATTATAATTACACATGAAACGCTCTTGTACATCACAAGATCAGACAAGTCTTTAACATTCACTTTACGGCTGCTGGTGATTTCCACTGAGGATCTGCTGATTGTAGAAGATTACAGTTAATTTACAGTGTCTTGTATGTTGCTGGATAAAAGAGGCTCTGCTGTGTTACCTTGCACAACAAGGTAACAAGCATCAATCATCAGCATACTTCATTTTTAATTTCAATGGCAAACAATGAAAGGTGAGAAATATAACGTGAAATGCATGTCGAAATCAGCTATGTTCAAAGTTCAAGTCAGAGAAAAACATCCTCATCTCTAAATCAATAATAGATTACTGAGCTAAAATGCTTCATCAGGACTGTGTGGCACATTCTTTTTTTAATAGAATTTAATTATCAGTGCTGTCTCCACGGCAACATAGTAACAAACAACCCAGCAACTGTCATGAGGTAGTGACTCTTACGTTGTTCACCTCTGATTGGTGCCCAATAACACCTGACGTCACCCACAGAAAAGATATAAAATCATGTAAAACCACCAATATTATTCCAGCTTTTGTTTGATTGTAATGAATTATTAGAATAACACTGACAAAACAACCTCACATAAATATTCATTTAGTAGCTGATCTGGAGCTTTTAATTGTGATCTGGAATTTGCTCCCCGTCGTGTAGTTGTAGATGTTCAATTTTACATTTCTTTCTGAGCATTTTATGGATTTCTTATTGAAAATGAAATGCAAAGTTCATTCTTGGCAGTGAGAACAGCAGTACAGAGAGAGAATAATATTGTATCAATCAAACACCTTAATTTTCAGTGACTTCCTGTCACCTTTAAACCTCTCTGAGATCATTCACAGGAGTTTCTATTCAGCTGATTAACAAACAACATTTATGATCCCCTATAATATCACTGGTCACTTATCTAACAACAGGAATGGAAAAATACGAAAATGAGAACACCTACATCACAAGTGGGATTTACCTGGCTTACTGTGGCAACACATTCTCACTCCCACCTCGTCACATAGACGTTTGGTCATGGACTTTCCACATGAGGATATGACGTGCAAGATACCCAGGTGCATTGGTTGTTGACATTCTGGGATGCTGTGCAAACTTCAGCCTGTTACATGCATTGTCTGCATTCAAAATACGCTTCCGTTTTCACAGGAAATGTACAGTTTGCATACAGTCTCTTTCAAAATAAATGCACTACATCAGTACAACAAACTGATGTTTTTGTCCTTCAACAGCAAACATGGTTGAGTTTAGGCAACAAAAGCATGTGGTTGGGTTTAGGGAAAAAAAGAACAGGGTTTGGTTTTACAGTCTACTGGGAAGTGAACACCAGCATCCCTGGTGGAAATTGGTGGTTGTTTGAGTGTTGTTAGGGAGTTAAAATAGCACTGGTTTTCTTCCCAATCGCATCAACTAGAACAGTCATAAACAGCACAAATCATTTCAACATCACATTTCACCTTTCAACAAGTGTTGGGCATCACTTTGTAGCTTTATTTCACCAGCTTCCATTGAGAATGAATTGTTGTCTGCTGCTGTGTTGCTCTTAGTGTGAACACAGCATTACAACAAGGAAGTAATAATCTCACAACTCTCAGAACACAAAAAAGGGTGTGACATAAAAAGCAAACCCTGAAGTGTTCAATGTGTAGAACCAAAATGTTTTTTGTGATAACGCCATCTAATTGGCTCTTGTGGTCGAGAATTCTGCCTTTATGGTGCTACTGTGTCGTGTGTGTGTGTATATTTCTAATTTTTCAACTTCATTGTCCACCAAGGGCCAGGTCAGCCATTATGAAATATGGGTGGTAAAATCACTATCATAAGATCAAATCATGACTGAAAAAAAACTACTTCAATCAAATATTGGTCAGATTGTGTGCAGAACTGAAACAGTGTGAAGAGTAAATGGCATCTGACCCCCGCTGTCAGATGGACTGCACCATTTCACAATATTTGCAGGGGATGGAAGTATCAGATGGCACGCTGACGCGTTAATAATAAAAAATACACTGATTTATCATGTTATCTGTACCCCTTTGACCCCCTAAAGTTAGTTTATTTGACAAAAGCAGGTGAAATACATTTCTTTTTGTAAATATACACAGGCTGGGAGTTCTCTTCATTTCCTTAATGTTCAAACAGGGACATCTTGCTCTCACTTGGAAATATCCAAGGTCTTCAGGATGATGGTGTCAGTCCAGGGTCCATACATCAGGTTTACAGCATCAACTCTCTTGACAGAGAACTCATAGTGCCGGTCAGGTATCAGGTCGCTGACATGTATGTTGTTTGACCGGCATGTTATACTTAACTGTTTATTTTCAGCAACGGTTGGGTTAATGCTCTTTACATGGATCTCAAACTGTTGGTCCAGATCCTTACACTGTTCACCGGCAACTTCCCAACACAGATGCACAGTAGTGGATGTTGCGTAGGACTCGAACTTGTTAAATATCACTGGCATCTTGATGACCACATATGCATGGAGCTGTATGGATCGGTTGTCCTCCTTGATGACGAGCTGCCTCTGCAGGTTCAGCGGACCAATATTCAGAGTCAGTCTCTCCTTAAATGTGTTCAAGTACTGCTGGGTTTGCTGGATCCTCTGCTTCATGTAACCTGTTACTTCTCTGTTCACTGAACCCTGGTCATACTTGACGATGAAGGCCTCCAGCTCCCGACAGCCCCTGATGATGTCTTCATACAGCATGTCCAGAAATTTGAGGAGGATTTTCACAGTGCCGCAAGCCAGGGTCTGTGCACTCTGCAGCCTCTGCTGGCCAATGAGAGTCCGCACCGTGCTATCAGACAAATTTAAAGTGTGCTGTTGCTCATCTGCAGTTGGTGGCAAATCATCATGTTGGATTTCCAAGTAGTACGAGCTTCTCTGCATGATCTGCAGCTCCTCCTGCATCTCCTTGGAAATAAATCACATAAAGTCATGAATCTACAGGTACTGTGCTATGTGCTCCACCTTTCATACTGCATCACATCACTCAGTACATTATACCAGCGAGGGTTTTTAAAAGTTTGAAGGCACTGCAAACCCATACTGGTGTTTTGGATAAGGGCGTGTGTCCACATAGAGTTTCTTTCATTGGCAGAAAAGCAGGGGCAAGGCGCCGGGGAGCGCTACATCCCAGCACTTCACAAACTACAATTACCACCTCACAGTTGTATGCCTCCACCAACCAGTCATATTGAAGGTACAGTTTACATCCATGTCTATCCATACTCATATGTAGTCATGACAGTAGACAATGATTCAATATAGATGTTGCTGCAAAGAAGCTACAAATTTTGAAACATGAATGCTTCACACACATCTTCCCCCAGCAGCACAGAAGATCTATACAATCATCACAGTTTGAAGGTGGACACCCAAGATTTGTGTCACCAATTCAGTATCTGACCAAATGTCTCCCCTTCTGTTCCTGAGATATGAGATTGATGATGACATGAGAAAAGTGTTGTATATTGTGCATAACAATATTATGTCACAGTGAAGTTGACCTTTGACCTTTTGGATATAAAATGTCACGTCATAATTTGATCCTATTAAATACTTCTGTGAAAAGTTGTCATAATTAGCATGTGAATTCTTGTTATGGCCAAAAACATGTTTTGAGAGGTCACGGTGACCTTTGACCAGCAAAGTCTAATAGGTTTATTCTTGAGTCCAAGTCAATGTTTTTGTCAAATTTTAGGAGAGTAGATAGACATATGGATGGACAGACAGACAACCCAAAAACATAAAGTCTCAGACTGTGTCTGTCGCTGGCACTGAAGCATAAAAAAGCCCTCTCTGTGCTTTTTTTAAATGGATGCACTATGCATCAGTGTTGTTTTTATGACATCTTGACATTTTTATCAGCAATAACTTTTAATACAATAAATTTTACATGTCTACATATCAAATCTGCTGCCCCCCTATATTTGGTCTGGAATCTGGAATGAAAAACCTAAGAGAGCTCATCCCACTGGAGTCTAGAGTGATCAGCTAAGAAGGTGGGGCAGGTAAACAATGTAGGCCCTAAGCCTCCTTAAGTGGGAGAATACTTTGCTGCGCTTTACTGGATGGTTAAGCCCCCTAACGTTCAAACTTACAAAGGTAGTTGTTGCCCTACCTAGACTCTGTACCCTGCTTGACTATGTCTGTGTCATTATCTGTTGTAAAACAATTACTGAGCCTTGCCTGTGTGTGTGTAGCGGGGGCTAAATGAAAGTAAACACAGAAGGACAGTACATACCAAATACCATACAGAACTAGAACTGGCATATAAACATAAAATACATTTCTCCACATTGGTAGCAGTGCATACATTTGTCAAAATGACCTTTAGAAAGTTAAGCTGGTCTCTCCCCAAACAAGAGTCCGCATCCCACCCCCTAGAAACACTTATATATGACCGTACACTATGGGGACGTACACTATGTGAAGTGGGTCACAGTGAATGTTTAGACAAACAATATTAACCAGACAGCGTTCTTAACAGTCTAAGGTGCTTAGTTTATAGCAGTTGAAACGATACGACGGCCTGAGGCAGAGAAATAAAAAAGTGCAATATACTCAGTCACTGTCCAAACATTGGTTCTTAACGCTACTCAACAGTTCTACTTGTAAAGCATTAGCTGGGTTAACGCCGCTAACCTGCACCCCCATTAGCATAGTCAGACATTTACCTGCCAGCTAGCTTACCTAGCAGAGTAAGTCACCCTATGTAGCCGCTGCTTGTAACCCTATGTAATGCTTCTTGTAACAAAGTCCTTAGTCTTGTACGGACGAGAATCTATGTCGTTTCCTGTCAGCAGTTGTGCTCCACAGGACTGCGGGGTAACAGTGACATCTCACCACGAAGGTCCGAGGTGGCTGGTCATCCTGGGGTCACTCAAATAGGGTCCGATGGGATCTGTTGAGTACTGGGTCTTGTCCAAGCCCAGCATCTGCTGAAGTAGCTCACTCATGATGTCGGTTGGGTTCTTCCCTGCCTTGTGCTTCTCTTTTATCCCGGTAATACTAAGATTACATCTCCCAGACCTTGCTTCCAGGTCTTTATTCTTGTCAGAAAGGGTCTTTACATCCTTCTATAGCCGCTACATGTCACACTAAAGGTTGGTAATAGCGTCTAAATGGGTGCTAGTATAAGTGTGCAGTAAGTCTTTTTCTGCTTGGAAGACGCCATATTTCGTTCAGTTCAGAAGAATGTAGTTATAAGAGATAAAGAGCAAAAGTAGAGTAGGAGGCAGCAAAATGATCAACTTCTTCTGCAAATTTATCACAAAGTGATATTTACGGAAGACAGGAAAGATGTCCATCAGCTGTGATTAGTTGTTCCTTGTCACATGACATGCAGTGTGCGCTGTTACGTTCCAAAAAATGAATTCTGTTTATCCCAAGGCGAAGCAGTCACGCCCTGAAAAATAAGTGCTCAGGGACGCGTGCGCACTGCAACAGCGTCACTCTGGCGTATGAGTGTATCTATCGTGTGTTTACGTGAAAACAATTAATTTGAGGGTGCAAAAATTGTGGCATGTGTATGGCCTCTAAAGGTACAAGAGTAGCACCCAGCACCTGACCTTTCCAGGAACTTAAAGACGCGGTATATGTGCGGCCCCATGGAGCACAGAATGTGTACGTTCAGCTGCACAGGCCACAAATGTACTGTACACCTATTGAGACATTCAAAAAAGCACAAGGTGTTGAAGTTGGTGTGAACATGCTGCTGTAAGACTAGTTTGATCAAGAAAATTAATGAGCCTGTGGCATGTCAGATGCCAAAACACAGCACAGCAATGTGCCCCTATACCATGTGGACAGTTAGCTATCACAGATTGCCTTATATTAAAAACCGCAGCTTCCATGGCTCATCCATTTCCCTTTGCTTACCAAAGGTCAACATTATGTAGCCCAATAATATGATAACAAATCACTAATACATAAGTATACAACTTGTACCCTCTTCTACATTTTGGTTTACTTACCTCGATGGAGTCGTCACTAAGTGTGGTGCAGAGCAGCTGTAGGATTTGGTTGCGGAGGTCTGGGAGGGAGTCTGTCTGACTGCTGACCTGCATGGCTTCACACTCATCTGAGCTTGTACTGGCCATCAGGACTTTATCCATTGTAACTGTAACATATATTCACATTCACTCATGTACAGTGTGTGGGTTATAAGCAACCACACAGGTAACTGAAACAACTGTGTGTGTATTTTTGGCTCTGCATTTAATCTGCACATATATCTGTAGGGCATTTTCTGTATTTAACCATGAAGGATAAAGAACAGATTGTTCTGGACCTATTGTGTGTTTTACTTTGGTGGAAAACTCATTTACCAATACTGTCATAAAATACATCCTGTGGACCTGTGGAAAAATGCCTTTTTTATAAATAAGAAAGGAAAAAATAAACACTGTGGGATGTTTATGTTCCATAACTTTATTTTCCACAAGTATGAGCAGTAACCAACATGAATCACTTCCTTTTCAGGTCTCAGTGATCAAGGTATTTCAGAAATGTCTGAGAGTGTTTACAGTAAGACCTTGAGACTTACATAAAGTGAAACTGAAATTGAGAAAAAATGAACGCATCACCTTTGCACTGCTGTCATAGTATGAAATTAAAAAATTACTTTTTACTGTCCTGTTATATATTTATATCACATTATTTGATAAGTTAATGAAGGAAAGAATGTGTGAGTCATCTTCTCTTATGGCATATCCAGGGATGTTACATGTTATATCTTTAATGTTGACCAGTGAAGGGAAATAAAAAATTCCAACCAATAAAATCATCTTAGTTTATCAGTGTGTCTGCAGTCCAGCTGCGTACTATAATCACTCCAAAGTCCAAAATCATGCCTGAACCTACCAGCCAATCAGTAAGCTGTAAACACACCTACCCACATTCATCAACTATAGCACTGGTTCCCAACCCAACACCACTAAGGGTCACCAATCCTTCACAGTGGTTTGCAAGCCCTTCTTGATTTTAAGGGGCTTTAAGGGTTGTCTCTACCAAAACTTTTAAAATAAATATATGAAAATAAATTATGTAGGCTTATATCTCAGCATTTGATTCATTTCTGTAAGGAAAATTACATGAAATTGGTATTTTTTGTTTAGATTATTATTCAAAATAATAATTTTGCATATATAATTATTCAATTATAAAGTCATGATATAGTTTTAAATCCACACCAACTCTGATCTATGTTCAGTGTCTCTGTCCACAGAAGCAACCTTGTGTCAGAGGCCAGGGGACAGAGACTGGCTCACCAAACTACCTTCACCAGACTGACAGCAGACATTAACTGAACTGAGTCAATATTAATGGGTTTTTATGTCACAGGAGGAAATTGTGTTTGTATTTTCTGATTCACTGATGTTTTTTTCAGCCCACTGTAGCAAGTGAAGGGAATCTGCTGCTCACAGAAAGAAAGGGAGCTGATCAAAAATCAATATACAGTTAATCAATTAAAAACACATATACAGCGGGATACTTCTGTGATTTTAAACAGCTGTCTGGGCAGATTAGGCTTCACAAAATGTGACAGAAATAGTCTCACACTGTAAACATTTTTTTTAAAAACGCAGGCGGTCTTTGGTTACAGCAAGACAACTGAAAACTTTTGCAGAAACATAAATTGAAAAGATAGTGCAACCGTTAAATTTCTGTCAAGCAACACTTACAACCAACTATAAATCAGCCACAAGGTGAACAAATTTCCATGTTTTAACAGTTATGTTGGTTAAGCAATCTCTAAGCAATCAAAAAAAAAAATAAAAAAAACACGGTCAAGCTAACTCCAACCATGTTAGCTTACTTGAACCAACAAGCTAGCTAGCGTTAGCGTTACCTCACTAATGTTTTAATAATTTTCAGTCACTCACCGCGGCTCTGTAAATGACATTGGTAGAATTAAGATTAATACGATACTCAATTAACCCAATACACATTACACCATTTGTTATTAGCCCACAGTATCAGCGCCTAACGCAGTTATAATAACATACATGATTTCTTAAAATGAACAACAGGGTTAGCCTGATACAGCTAGCTAACAAGCTAATGCTGGATAATTCAAATAAACAAACTGAGCAATTCTCTACAGGATACTTAGGTTTTAATGTATACAATAATAATTAAGCCTACCTATCTTCCTAAGTTTGGCTTGGGCTTCTTGTTATGTTAGTTTAATAACTTCTGTTTATTGTTAAATTGTTAATCTGCATGGTTAAGGTTTATATTCCACGGTTACAGAATGACAGCAGCAGCCTGCATCATCTTCAGGTTCTGTCAGAGTTAGGAGTGGACTAATAATCCATACTGCATAACTCCATTATATCAATCACTGTCAGTGCTAAATTTTAAATACTGTTGCTAAACACTGAATATACTAAAAACTCAGATATGCTGCTGTAAAACTTTTTTTTGTAAATACACATTTAAGTCATATCAGAAAGTGAATTTCTTTAAGACCATATGTTACTTTTTTTTTTAAATGAAATGCGTAGTGGCTGATGAGTTGCAGTTTATTAGCTGGTTTAGCATAAGTCTCACAGCTTCAGTGTGTTTTCACCTACAGACTTGCCTGGCAGCCATCATGCCACTCTGAATGTTTCTGAACAAAGCAAACCTGAAGAAAACCTTTGAGGTTTTTATCACAGTCACTCTAAATAAGTATTTATCTGGAAACAACATTATCAAGAGCAGCCAAAAGGTGAGTCTGGATAGAAATCGTGATTGATGTAATTCCTAACTTTGAGCATGTTAGCCCCTTTTTGGAAACCTGATGGAAAACAACTAATCACATGCAGAAGGGTATATTAAGGGTGATTGGGACAGCTTTTGAGTTTCTGCCTTGCATATGTTTTCTTGCCATACATGTAAAACTATTGCCAAACATGATATAGTTCTTTAATATCAATGATGTTCCCTACGCATTTGAGGACGAAAGAAGGTTGTATCATATTTCAAGGAGGCGTGGCATAGGCTACCATTTTGTGTAAACTGACTGGACAGATTTGGACAGATTCATTGAGTGACTGGGACAGCACATGTTATCATTTAGGCCACTTGTTCCCAATTAACCTGGAGGTCCTTACCCCATATAGACCCTTGCTGTCTCTTGAGCGCAGCACCGACACAGATCCTACAACAAAACGGCTGTGAGTCTCATGCAAGTGTTGTATTTTTTCTTTATTCTCAGGATAGTTTTGTGGATTTCGAGCTAAATATTGTACCTGGGACATGTGTAATAATGATAATCATTACCTGCAGAGGTTGGAAGGAGAGATGCATTTCTCCCCTGTTCCAAAACCAAAATCAAATCCTGAAAAGTGTAGTGTAGCCAGCTAGCTACTGAAGGTATAGTCTACTGAATGTATACACAGTCTACTTGATCTCTTTAATAATTATAACACTGAATAAAGACCTAGGTTGAGAACCACTAATCCAGAGTATACAGAGCACGTAGGCTACACAATAGTTATCTGTTGCACGCTCGATCATTTTCTACTAATGTACTAATACTAATGTATGCAAAGCTTTTTAGTCCCAATCACCCAATCTGACAATAAATTCAACCCAGCTCCAAAGGTGAAAACATAATATTAACACAGTTGTGTCTTATTTTGTTGCAGTAGTACAGAGAGTCATATGTCTAGCAAAGGTTTGCGCAATATTTTAGCTATGACGTTTTTTTGACCTGTCTGACTGCTGACCACTACAAATAAACTGGAAATGACACTGGAATTTCCTCACCTCATACATTACAGGGTCAATTTCCTGTTTGATGCTTACGTCAGCAACATACATGATATCACACCAATGAGGGCATAAAATTGTGATTATGTAGTTTTACAGCTGGGGCTCAACAAAAAAAGTTATTTTCACTACGAAATTTAGAAAATATGCCCTGTGTAGTTATTCTGTCAACATTCACTTCACATGTATGACCCAGTTGCCTTAATTCACCCTACATACAGTACAGTCTTGTAACAAAACACAGGGCTAGTATGATTATCTTTTCTCCACAAAACAAAAGCAAAGGACATCGGCTAATGTCATCTATAATAGATGCCTCTCATGGAGGAAATTTCAGGCCTATCCTACAACGCCCCATTAGAGTTCTGCAAATGACCTGAGCCAAGTGGAGCCCAACAGCGCTCCAGTCTGTGGGTTTGAACCTATTTTTGGGTTCAAGTACATCAGGACAGATCAGTATAAGGCCTTAAAATTGTGAGCCCTGTGTGTGTGTGTGTGTGTGTGTGTGTGTGTGTGTGTGTGTGTGTGTGTGTGTGTGTGTGTGTGTGTGTGTGTGTGTGTGTGCTGAGGCCATGGATGTTGACTGACTTTCAGAGACTGGTGAGGCACATTTCAGGTTCAAATGACATTCATAGTTACCTGGGAGTGTTGTGTTAGAGGTATTGCTAAGTCAACCTGTAGACCTAGTTGGGGATTTCAGTTTGAGCAACATAGCAGTTATGGAGCACTTTCTGATTGTTGTCTGTAAAAGTGCCATGACAAGAATACAGGCTGCTTATGCACTGCTGCTCAACAACTAGCCTATGCACACTGAATACAAAAATTGAAATGCAGTGATGTTGACAGGTCTTCCAATAGGAGATCTTTTCAGTTGGTCCCCAGTAAAATGTGTATTTTTTAACAAATTGTAGTATTAAACTCATGTCTGATGTTACATGGTTACAATTCACTCTTAATTAAGTCCCACCATTAAAAACACAGACTGGCCAGGCCAGCTCCGGCAAGCGTCCAACAACAAAACCGCTGTGCCCTTTAGCTTGAACCCTAATTACCAGAGTGAAATGCTAGATATTCACAAAGGTACAAAAGCACTGATCTGAAAACTTACTAAGATAGCCTTCAAGAGGCACAAACAGTCACCAAGAAAAACAATCAGTTTTTAAACAGAGAGTAATAATGGTTTGGAGGCTGAGGACATTGTGAACTGCAAATGGTGATCAAGGAGCCAATCAGCAGTCGACACTCCCCCAGACCGATTCCACAACTCGTCTTGTCTGTGCTTTCCGATATCTATCGTACCATACTATATAGTATGCCAGAAAAAGATTTAGTATGTCCCAGTGCATAGTATGTGAAAAATGTAGTATGCCAAAATTACGGCTGACAGTGAATTCAAGTAAGTAATGACCAGTAAATCATGGAGATTGCTACCAACAACAGGACATACCTATGAAAATAACAATGACAGAGAAATGCAGATGTGAGATTTTAATATGGTGATTAAACTATGTTTGAATCTACCTTGTATGCAGTTATTACTTCACAGTTAATACTACATACAATTCAAAGTAACAACAGATCATCTCTGCGGGTTGATGTCTGTGGTGACGTTTTATCTCTAAGGTAAAAAATACATGAGAAAGAGGGTCAAAGTTCAGAGCGTAATGTCATAAGACAGTAGTTTGGAGGAAAAAGTATGTGATTCGGAACACACCCAGAGATCCTCACACATACAGAGCATACAGAGTACTCTCACACAAAATTCAGTCATAGGAAGGACACAGAAATACTAAGACACATATCAAAATATGGCCGGAGCCATCACACTATATTGCGCATGTTGATATTGTGATGATATTGTGCAGCCCTACTGTTATGTCTCCAAGTAATGAGCCAAAGTGTGAATTGTCTCTACACCACAAGCAGTGGTGTAGTGGAGGGTATATGCAGGTATACGGAGTATAACCACCTCTTTTTCTAACCATTTACAGTCTACCTATCTATCATCCAAAAAGCCACAGAAGTATTTAGGAGTATTTCCACTTCCTTCTTTGAAACCTACTCATCTACCTAGTAGTACACCCACCTCGTCAACTATCACTACACTACTGACTACAACTTCAAGTTGGCTGATCAAAGAATAAAATAGCATTCCCTTCCCTGACTGTCATATCCGGCATTGCTGTCCTGGCCACAGCTGCTTTATATCTCATGTATTGAAACATAAAATAATAAATGTCACTGCTAATGAGTGACATGCACCTATAATCCCCCATCCTCGGAGCATCCACCTGTGGCTTCTGTTTATATAAGAATAATCATCAGTGACTGCTTTGGGTCTCTGCATGTTTACAGCTTTAAATCTCACTTATCATAAAGTATGATGATGCTGTGTGGATGGTGACATCCTTCAATTTGATTCTGAACCCTGTTTGAGCGTGCACCTTGAATTATTACAGATGCCATGCATTCATTTGGGATATAAAACAATGCTGCACAAAAATAAAACCAGCGTTGACAAATAATTTCAGAGTTTCCATAACCAACAGTGGCATGGCCTGAATGAACAAGTTTTCCAATACAGAGACTAACATGAGACAACTGAACCTAGATTTTTTTTTTTTTTTAAAGCTATCATGCTGTAGCTCCAAAGAACTGACAGAAACTTAACAGGGATTTGTCTCCACCTAGTGCTGAATCAGATTACTCACAACACGCTGGTGAGAAATTTTCCTGCCCTTATTCGATGTACTCGGTGTATTCTCTACACAAGCACTTTCATCTTGATTATAATTCAACTGGCAGTAACTCAACCAAAGTTAAACATTTACAATTATGTCAGGATTTAACAACAAACAAAGAGCCGGTTAAAAGACAAGGTCAGATGAAGAGTGTGATAAAAGTTATTAAAATGAGGAACTGACTTGCCTGCTGTGACACTTGAATTATTTGAGACATGACTGCTTGACTTTAGATTTGAAAGCAAAAGCTGAGCGAGTGATAAAATAATAAATGAGATCGAGGCAGATCAGACCTGCACAGCCACACCTTAGGCCAGGCGGACAGGTCATAACATCTACATCCATAACTGCTGGGATCCAGACTGAAATAACAACTCTTGTATGGCTTGCAATGAATGGTTTTGATAAGATATTCATGTTCTCCAGAGGATGAACCATAATGACTTCTGACTTTTCATCTAGCACCAGCTCAAAATGATCCTTTCTCTGGTACTTTGGCTTCTGCTTGAGCTTTACCATGTTTAGTGCTAATTAGCAAATGGGTTGCTCCTCCTAATGTAGTGTTATCATGTGTAGTGTTAAGGCCTAGACACATATCAGACCTCAGAGCTAGTGGCGACAAAAGCCCCCTGCTGTGTCTTGGCCAAAAAGTTGCACATGAACACACCGCAAAGACTTCAACTGACAGCCAACCAGCACGTATGTTTTGCACCTGCATGAGAGGAAATAACACCAGCAGCTGGTGGTCGTCTACAATCCTGATTCAAAAAGGGAAACCAGAAGACAGTCTTGACACTAGTCAGCCAGTTAAAACATTAACAACGCACATCAGTGTTGAAAGAACAGAGCATATTTACAATGAGCCAGTGAATAACACAAAATATCAGGAAGCGTTTCTGCTAAAGAAAAACAATCTTACCTTCTGTAATAAGTTTGTTTGGGTCCCTTCTCTGGGCTCTAGCTCTTTGTTTAATTTCCTCACTTCTGTTTCTCTTCTCGTTCGTTGAACTGAACTGCCAATCAGTGATTCACCGATGTCACCGATGGACCTGCAGCTGCCAGTGCTGATTCAATGTACTGAATCGGCGGAAGAAAGCCAACTAGCAAGGATGAGGGCCAACGGTGTAAAATACCCCCACTGCAATACTTGCAGTGGGAGTGCAAAAGACAACACAGTGATTAAAAAGGTTAACCAGAATATTATTTACACATATTTTAAAATCAGAGTTTATCTAATGCTGGGGAGTGCGGAATGGTCAGTTCTTTACTCGCTGAGGGGGAGGAGGAGAGCAGGCCAAGGTCCATTTTTACCAGACATTGGTTGCTTGTGTAGTTGTCCATCGTTGACACACTTAATTGTTACCTGATGGCTGGCTTCAGACTGCTGCCATTCACTAGGCCGGCATCACTCTTCGGCCCTTCTGGGGCTGCAGCATGTCGGGGAGAGCTTGACCTGCAGATTAGAAGCACACAGAGAATGAAAGAGAGCATTCACATAGTTAACTTCACATGCAACACAATGGTAAAAGCCCTTTCACTTAAACATGCACATGCCTGTAAATTAGACATACACAGAGAATGAGAGAGAGAGAGCAGTGTTTGCAGCCTGCGGCTTAAATACCCCAGGGAGTGAAGCACCTGAATCACACCTGTCCTCAATCAGTAACTGCCCCACAGCCACTGGCTTACAGCAAGTGAAGTCCCTCCATCCACACACACACACACACACACACACAACTCCATTGCACATACAAACCACACCCAATCAGTGCCACTAGACTAAAGGTCAGGTAAGATGAAGGTGCCGATACAGTCTACCCTGTTACAGATGCAGGACACATTGCAGCGACAAGGGCCACAGACGCTCACCAACAGCTCAAAATTGACCAACATTGACCAACGGCCGACCGTCGACTTGGTGTGTCAGGACCTTTAGTGAATGCAGCCTCAGGCTTGACTCCTCCTCCAGCCAAATCCCTGAACAGGACCAGATCATATAATGTGCTTGTTGGCTGAGGTTCAGCCTTTTTGCTCCTGCCCTCTGTCCCTGTTGTGGCTGCTTGGGTTTGATGTTATATTATAACCCTGTTTTCCTGCTCATTTATGAGTTTTTCTTGTCAATACAAGGCAAACTTTTAACCCTCTGACTATTTATGTCAATGTCAACCTCTACCAGTGTCATCTCTTAGCTTCTTTAGGCAATGCACTAACCAGGTAACAGGAGCTCACAGTGGTGATTCTGGTGTTGACTGGACATTGAAGAAAGAAGCCCCCAGATGGTAACATGAGTTAAGCGGGGGGCCCTGGACAATGCTAAACTTTCAAAACAAAAGCCCCCAAATAATAATATTAGTTCACCAGGGGCCCCAGACATAGCTGGATTTTCAAAATCCAAAATGAAGAGATAATATAATATGTGGAAATTTGAAGATTTTTTGAACTTGCACTAGTTGCAGTTAATTGAGAAACATCTATTCTTCAACATACTCCATTTTGAAATTTTATTATTCTCTATACATTTACTGACAGGCTTCATTTAGGCTTCAGGTCATGTGCACAGATACTCCCCAGGTGGTGCTCAAGCACCTGCCCCTCTGCCCTCTGTCCAGAGATTTGCCCCTTTTGCAAGGCATGTTTTTTCTGTTTATTTTAATCATTTTATATTTTCATTTTTTTTTAATTTGGCCCCTGGCATCAGTTCTCAATTTAAAGTGTATTTTATGGTCAACAACTGCATTTGATTTGAGCCCCTGCCCCTCCCTCTTCAACTTCCCTCGTGGCAGCCACATATAAGTTGAGTGCCCTGCAGAGCAGCATCACATAAACTTTGACATTGTTTGTCACTGTTGTAGAGTTAAACAAGTATTAAAACATCTCATAACCAGCCTAACATAGGCATTAACCCATCATTAAGCTTCACAACAAGTAATGTGGTCTGGCGTAAAACCACACTGTCTTCTTCTAACTCTGCTCAGTCTGGGCGGAGACAAACTCCTAATTGCTTTTCCACTTTCATATGTCTTTTAAAACCAAAACTCAATTTGAAATAATATTTAAATTTCCCACCTCGTGTCTTTGATAATTAACTTAATTAAAAATGACATGCAGTTTGGGGCTGAGCTGCGTATAGAGCATAGAGGAGAAAAGGAGGATCTGTTCTGTGGGATTCTTTAAGTATAATTAAAGCTTATTTAGGAGATAATTATAAGTATTAGCACATGGCTGTTTAAGAATAAAGAGAGGATAGTGAAAGGAAAGGAAAGGAAAGGAAAGGAAAGGAAAGGAAAATACATTTAGCAGCTGCAGCTAAGCACAGGTTTACTTTGTAGTTTGGACGGTAGATTGGTTGGTTCAATAAATTATTTATTTAGAGACCAGCGTTTTTTAGTTTGTGTAAAGATTTGTTGATTGTGATGGTCAATTACTTTATAGAGCACTAAAGTGTGTACAGTGTGTAACTGTTTTATTGTTGCCTGCTATAAATAAATGATAAATGTAGAACGTGAATGTTTCTGTGTAGCAGCTGCTAGGTGTATATATGTAGTATAGATATTCAGACACCTTTTATGTAAGATAGACATTTCCCCTGCTCATTACTGTGCACAAATGTGCTGTGTGTATAGGTCTCAAGAAACCCTCTGGTGCTGGCAGATAGAAACCTCCCAGCAGGGTGGACTTTTATTTATTTATTTGTTTTCACCAGCATGTGGCGTGCACCATAGAAAAGAAAAAAAAAAGTCAAAATGTGAAAGGGATGCTGTATTTCCACTTGAACACCTTCCCTGCAAAAGTAGTTTCTTCTGTTCATTTTTCTCTTAACTACTACCTCTGCATACTTTCAGCTAGAGAAAACTTTCAAATGTCAAAACCTATGCTCTTTAAGGACATTTATGTTTGCATTTAACCTTTTTTTTTTTTTAGAGTTTTCTGCTTTTTAAAGTACAAATAATTTCTTTTTACAGCCTTTTAGTTCATTTCAAGCTCCACTTTTTACAGTATTACAGTCCAGCTTTTCTGGCAAAATAGTTCAGCTCTTATCTTCCTTAGGTAATGCAGTTCGGCTTCAATCTGTGCTGGTTTGACAGTTCAGTTTTTTTTTTGTTTTTTTTTTTACCATTGCAGTGTAATGCATTTGTGCTTTATATTTCCTGTATTTTCAGCAATGCTTATTTTAGTTGTCAGAATTTTTTCTACTGTGGTGGCAGAGAGATAGTTTACGCCAATTACACCAATTCAGCAAGTTAAAATGTTGTGCGAGAGAGATTCTAGTGGTTTGAGCTGTAAATAATGTTCTGTTATCAAATCCCATGTAAAGAAGAAGTTGTGTTAAATGCACATACATAAACACCCTGTATTCTCTATGTAATGGTAACATTTTATTATAGATGTTCATATACACCACACATTTGCACACATCCACATACACAGAAGGGGTTCATGTTGTCAGTGGGGGACATTTTTGCTTTCTGTCAAACATTTCTAGAGAACTGAATCCTCCACTGTATGTTCTCATTTGTGGTGAGCTGCCTGTGGGGGAGGTGACACCAGCCACTTCCCTCAGATTTTGTACTTTACTTTTTTCCCACAAGAGTCTAGTACTTCATTTTGAATAAAAGGTGGTAAAGCAATAACAAGGTATTTTAAGGTGAGACAACGGATTTAACTGTAGGAGATTTTGGGATACGATTTATACTGAGGTAACTATCTCTTCACCATTAATTTGATGAATGACTTAAATTTTTCAGGTAGTTTTTAGGCTGTTGGTATTTATCAGCAGCTGGATTTAGCGGTGGGGTTTCTAATATTCTGAGTGGTGGCTATCCCTGTCTATGTCGAGATAAACTATATATTTGTTCATCTCTTATTAGTGCATTTCTCTTTCTTTGTTTCCCAATGACAGCTGTTACCAATGGAGCCTCGGCTGCCAGATAACTTTAGGGTTGTGTTAATCCTTATCATCCTCCTCCCTACAGGTAAGACACCACATTAGAAAAAAAGCTTGATGTTAAGTAGCTCTTTCAGCCACATATTCATGTCACATCTGTGTTACTACACACTGTATCCCTGCTGTATCTACTCCTGTATGTGGTATATGTTGTTATGGGTAGAAATATACTATAAGAGACAATAAAAAACAACAAATGATAGAAAACTGCCAATTTAAATCTTTTATATATTTTATATTTGTGCCATTCATTTTAATTTGTACAGAACTTTGGTCAGCTGTGGCTGTTTTTAAATGTGCTATATAAATTAACCTGATTTGATCTGGTTTGAAAATGGCACCACATATTTCCTCTGTGGAGTAGAGGGTCTGATTAGAGCTTAAAGCATTTGTCATGTATGTTTGCATGTTTGAACAAAACACAGCAACTTTAGAGTGCTTTTACTTTATCTGTAACAGCATATGACACGGATGTTGACATATATATGTCATCAAATTTGTAATTAATGCCGTGTCCAGTGGCTCACCCAGTGGAGTACAAAGGCTAAGTCCTTGCCACACCGGCCACAGGTTGGAATGGAACCTGCAGCTCTTTGCTACATGTCATCCGCTCTCTCTCTTCTTTTCACGCTACTAGCTGTCCTATCAAATGAAGGCAAAAAAGAAATCCATTAAAAAAGACATTGTATCTGATGTCCCAAGTGCCATAATGTGTTACATGTTATATTTCATGATAAGTGTAGCAGTGTGGGCTTTAGGCACAAGTGCCTCCTAAAACAATAATAAAAGTATTCCACTGACACAAGGAAAATTCCACTTTTCACCAATGCAGTTAAACTTGTA
The DNA here is from genome assembly GCA_019142605.1 of Cephalopholis sonnerati. Taxonomy (NCBI): domain Eukaryota; kingdom Metazoa; phylum Chordata; class Actinopteri; order Perciformes; family Serranidae; genus Cephalopholis; species Cephalopholis sonnerati. The sequence goes on from JAGQAX010000002.1 coordinate 44,519,357, forward strand.
CCAAGAACTGTGTGAGGGTCAGGGATATATAGGCTCCAGAGAGGGTCAATAAGATTCTGAGGTTTAGTAAATGATGTTCAAAGGAGGCGGCAGTAGCTCAGTCCATATGGACTTGGCTTGGGAACTGGAAATCATGATTTGTTACAGTCACTCTGATGTAAAGAATAGAGAATAATAAGTAGGAATAAGAGTATAAACTAGAAGAATGTAAATAGAAAGTAATAAAATACAAATAAAAATGTGCATTATGCTACAATGTTAATATTCGTACTTATATCAAGAATTAAATACATATCTTCACTGTGCTGAATCTCTAAGTGTGTGAAAATGTACAAATATGTGTACTGTGCTACATTACACTGTATAAACTAGTGTGTTACATTCAGAAATATAAAACATGTATTATGCTACAATGTTCAATACAATATATACATTAATAGAAAAAGGACAATAATAAGAATAAATATAAGAAATACGTACTGTTCTGTGCATTATATGTTGAACAAATATATATATATACAGTACAGGCCAAAAGTTTGGACACACCTTCTCATTCAATGCGTTTTCTTTATTTTCATGACCATTTACATTGTAGATTCTCACTGAAGGCATCAAAACTATGAATGAACACATGTGGAGTTATGTACTTAACAAAAAAAGGTGAAATAACTGAAAACATGTTTTATATTCTAGTTTCTTCAAAATAGCCACCCTTTGCTCTGATTACTGCTTTGCACACTCTTATTTTACACCTTGTTACTATAATAAAGTAGATATCAAGCTAACTATAAAGCCTTCTAGTGCAATAAAGTTAACAAAAAAAACAGTGTTGCACAGCTGTACCCCTAAAGTAAAATCCAAAATAGCTCTCAAAATCAAAACTTTTTTTTTTTTTTTTAACAATTGGGCCCAACTGGGACGTTCTTAACCATCCAGGTGTACTGAATAATGAATCCCACTTGATCCTAAGTAAGCTATTAGTAGAGGTAATACTGCCTATACACTATGAGCAAGTGTTGTGCCATGTGCAAAGACTCTGGCACATACCCAAGAACTGGAGATGACACCAAAAGAAGGGTGAAAGTGGAAGTTCTGCAGTCGTGAAATCAATGTACTGTTTAATAAACTTAAACAAGGTAAACAGCATTTTTCAGCGTGTCAGTACTGCTGTTACAAGAGAAAAACCCAGCACTGGAAAAATATTTGTTGTGTCATCAGCAGTGGTGATGGGAGTATTAAGATAATTTACTTAAGTTAATACCACACTGTAAAATGCTCTGTTACTAGTAAAAACTCTGCATTGAAAAAGTTATGTAAGTAAAAGTATGTAAGTACGATCAGGAAAATGTGTTTAGGTGTTAAATGTAAAAGTACTCAAGCAGAAAATGTTAAATAGATTTGAAAAACATAAAATAATTTAAGTTAGTAAAAGGAAAAGCAACAAGTCTTCGTATTTGAAACTATGAAATGTTTTTCTCATCGAAAATGACTTAAACTATTATCAAAAAAGTTACCAATTAATTTTCAAATCAATCAATTAATCATTGAAGGTGCTCTGTATATTTTCATATTGTTTGTGTGCAAAATCTTAATTTTAAAAGTAACTAGTAACTAAAGTTATTAAATATTTGTAGTAAAGTAAAAAAATACAATATTTCCTTCTGAACTGTACAGGAGGAGACGCAGAAAGTGGCATGAGATTAAAATATTTAAGTAAAGTAAAAGTACCTCAAATTAGTACCTTAGTACAATACTTGAGTAAATGTGTTTAGTGACATTTCCCTACTGGTCAGCAGAGGGACACACAGTAACTGACACTACAGTAGTGGGAATCAGTGGACTACGAATAGAAATCTTTTTTTTTAGCCCTGAAATGTAATAATCCATTCATTATAATTACTTTAAAACACAATCAAAGTTTGATTTTATAAATGTAGTATTTTAAATGTTCCTCAGATTTAAATATTATGTTTCCTCGCATTGGACAACTATTTGTGGACTGTGAAATCTGCATGGTTTTCTCTTTCCTTAGTAAGAGTGCTCTCGACCACTCTAAAAAAAATTCTTACCAAAGAAAGGAGCAAAAATTGTGGATATGAACAAAAAAGATTTTTTTTTCATATATAATTTTTTGTATAAGGCCCAATGTACAGTATTTGGAATACATTATAATTAAAGGTAAAGTGTGTAAGATTTCTAGAATTTGGTGGCATCTAGCCGTGAGTTGCAGATTGCAACCAGCTAAAAATATCTGCTGGCCACAATTCTTCACTGCTCATGGTTCAGGAGGTTTTTACCATGAGCCAAATTATCCGCAGGGGTCTCTCCCTCTCAAAAAGAAACAGACTTGGTGATTTGAAGAAGGTTAAACACAGAATAACGCAGTTTCACGTTACAATTCTATACATTTCGACGCAGTTTGGCATGTCATTGCAGGCGGCTAGTGCAACACATGCTAATCTGTGGTCATCTTTTTCTCTCCGATAACATAAGATCCAGACATTCAGGAGCTTTTCACCAAAAGCTGAAGGTCTTTTCCTCTTCTTAACGAATGGACTAGGTGATTTAAACCACTAAAAACACTGAGTAAAGCAGTTTCACATTACAAACCAGTGTAACTCCGATACTGCACATTGCAGCTGGGCTTCTTACTACGGTGGCCAACGCGAAAATGCAAATGGCCTTCTCTGGAGCCAGTGTTCTGGGCTACAGTGGATACATGGCAGTGCAACTTGACTATTTCCATAAACAAAGATGTTCCACATGTAGATATACTAAATGGCTCATTTTAAGGTGAGGAGAACACAACAATTTGTATTTTCAGGTCATTATACAATATAGAAAATATACTTATTATATTATATTCAATTTCTGCCAATATTTCCCCCCAAATCCTACACACTGGACCTTTAAAGGAAAACCAAACATCATGCCACCTTTTGTCAATGTATACCTACTTTTGTTTCCTTCAGGTTTCAGTGAAAATGACCTTGACTGGATATTTTGTGGCACCTGGCGCCACGGCATGGGCCCCCTGAGCTTGAACGTCAACCTTTTTACAGGCTGTAGTGGGATCTCAATCTCAGCTAATCAGAGCTCTCTGTCCATTGATGGGCAGATCACAGCCCAGTGTTGGCGATCTGAAGTGATTCTCCTCAAGGAGCTTGGACTAGAATCAGAGGAGGAAAATCAATTCTGTCTGTACTGGGAGCCAATGCTGGACCAGTTGATGCTGCAGGTAAAACAGAAAAAGGAGGAAGGAGGCAAGATGAGGATTTGTTTCCATGTAGTGAAACATCTAAACACTAATATAACCAAGGTTTTTTTTCATCTGGCTCAAAAGCATGAATGTAAAGACCAGCACTTTTTAAAAACTGCTTTTCCTTTGTAAAGCAACCTTAATGTGAAAGGATGGTTGGTTTATGACACATCATACAGCCTATGAAGTGGAAGGTTTCTACTTCCTACCAAGTGAAAAGCATAATTTGCAAGAACAAACAGAAAATGTGCACCACATACAATTACGCTACCATTGCTTAACCAGTGCAGATCCCCCATCCGTTAATGTGGACATCACATTTCTAGGATGTCTAGATCTATGATTACTGTTGTCCGACTCCACCTAAATAAAGTGCCCCAGGAATATGTCATAACCCGGAAATGAGTTTGCATTTTTTTCCTCACGGTTCCCTCATCTCAAAGTCAGTGGGTTTTCTGAATTGTTTTTTGGTTCGATGTCTAAAATAAGGTCTGCAGTTAACACATTTTGTTCTACAACATAAAATACATCAGTAAATACCCCACTGTGAATGTTGAAGTTCTACTTTCTCTTAAAAAAAGGCGGTTGCAAAGTGGCTGAATGAAACTACAGGGCATCTTCACGTCGAACATGGCCTTACAGCCTCGTTGTGGTAGTGCTGTTAAGTCATTTGAGTGTAATGTAGCTGGTTCAAAGCCTGACAGTAGCTGCTTATTTCTGGTACTTGCATTTAGACTTCAAAAATCATAAAAGTGGTGTTTATTTGTGTAGATTATCCTGCTGAACAAAACAAGTACCATAAATGTTTGTTTGCCACAGAGCTTATTTTCTGCAAAAATCCAAAATCCAATGGAAAAATCCCATAGACTTTTTGACAAGGGAACCAGGGTTAAGCTAACTTCTGAGTCGACTTACAAAAAAATGTCATCCCTGGGACACTCTGTACGCAGACTTTGACTGGATGTCTATAAGCTATTCAGAAGGTTCCACATCATCTAAAGTGGACTGAAGTATAGCCACGCCCCCATTTTTTTCCCACAAGCATGGCCAACTGTGAGGCAAAGAGGAAGTGCAAGGCACATTTCAGTATAAAAGCATTTTGTTAAAATACATAGTTTGTGTTGAAATTGTTTTTAAAGTGAACATTAGTTATACTATTATTTATAAATGTCAAAAAATCATGTGAAAGATTTATAGCATTTACTCAGATTTTTTTTTCCTTTAAAATATGTCCTTTGGAATGGACGGTGGATCTCAGTGTAAAATAACCGCAAAATGAATAGCTATACTCCTGGTTTGATTTTCTAATGATACAGTCAGCTTATAATGCATCCCGTTGATTATGTTCACAGAGTATTCACCTCAGGAGGTTTTAAACATACTGTTTTCTGGGCATACTTCAGAAACTGAGGATATGTTGGGTAGTGATGACAAATACAATACACAATATTCAATTTGTTTTTAAGCATCACTGTATTTACTGATATGAGTTAACTATTAATGAAACGTAAATCTTCATCCATTGCATTGGATAGAAAAAATAACACATAATAAAGTCTCCTAATAAAAAAAAATAATAATATTAATGATTTATGAGGTGGCAGCGCCCAGATTTGTTAATTGTTGCGCAGCCACCTGTCAGCAGTCACCTGGATGCACCAGAGGAGCATTTCTCTGTGCCGATTAGCGAGGGATTCGGCTCTGTTTAAATCACACATAGAACTCAGTCTCTGTTTGCTTGTGTCTGTGTGGTTATCTGTGTGTGTGTGTGTGTGTGTAGGTGTGTGTGTGTGTGCGTGTGTGTGTGTCTGCTTATCCCTTTAGCTCTCTGTTTAGACAAAACTGGACAGCACACAGGATGCATGTTCTGTCATTTATCATAGTCAAATAATTTTAATCATCTAAAATATCCTTTATATCCCTCAAAATAGATTATCAGTGTGTTTTCTTGCCAGATTAGTTTGCAGAAAAAATAGACCAGATGCTGTAACTATCACTGCAGATCATGAGCCAGCCAGGGCACTTGGCTCTGCACCACATCTAGTGTGAACAGCCCAATTAGTTAACATGGGCACCACAAGCAAACAGTCAGCGCTCCACAGAAAAATGGCGCACTTAGTGGCGCTCCTGCGTCCACCACGAAATCAGCGTTGAAGTAGAAAGCCACTATTACACCACCATGTTAAAGAGCTTAATAAAGATTGCTCATTTTTGTTGTTCTTGTTTTGTTGTACAGGTTGGAGGAAAGAACCTTTATCTGTGCTGGCCCACCAGCCTGCAGGACTCCTGCTGCACTGATCTCTCTCTTGGTTACAGCACACCTGGAACAGCCTATGGCATCAAGAATGTAATTGTCAAAACTGATTACATCACTGACAAAATAAGAACACCCTACAAGTTCAGTGGACAATCCATCAACTGCAGTAAGGAAGAATGAATGTTATCTGCTGTACATCTGTAAATAGAATATATTTAAAGGTTTTACTGATTGAACATAAATTGAATACTGTCTATATTATATTCTGCTCCTCTAGATCGGTTTTTCCTCATTGATTATCAAAATGTCCTTTTATTTTTTTAAATGTTTGTAAGAGTTAATGGATTATCTTTTAAATGTTAAGACATAAAGACTAAACTTCATCCAACTCCAACTTCAGAGATCATACAAATGAATTCAAGAGTCAGATTTCTGTTTAACTCTCACAGTTTCAGAGCTTTGTTGTTTTTTTGTTTTCTGTTTTTTTGCAGAGGCATTATGTGAGCAACAGAGCCAGGGGTCATCCCAAGTTAACATGTAAATAACTTTCTCTTTTTTCTCAAATGTACCATCGCATTTACTGTCAATGTAGCATGGCAGGGTTTTTTGCCAACATCCTCTATCACATGACTTTGCCTTAAAGGCCACTGATGTTAAATATTAAGTAATCAAGGGAAATTCTGTCAACAAACAGCAAGTCAAACTTTACTTTGTTAGAGTGGGGGTAACAACAATGACCTTGCTTCTTTTGAATGACCGACTGAAACCACAGTGGTGTGTGCTGATGTGTGTATCCAGGACTGAAGAGACTGTGGGGATGTCTCAGGCTGGAGGAACTATGCACAGTCCCTGCACTCACAGCTCTGAGGTGGAAATGAAGGAGGATTTCAGAAGCTACAATGTCACCTCACCTGTAAGACAAGCACACAATAAGAGTTTTTACTCAGTCATATCTGAATTGTAAATAACTGAATATGTGTTTCTTTCAAAGCACATTAACTCATTAACTCATTCATGCAGGTTTATATCATCACATCAATATATACATTGCTGTTTCTTCTTCTTCTTGAAAAACTTGAATTTGCAGCCAATTTTGTCAAAAGTTGCGATTAAAATTGCAGCATTTTTATGTGACTGGTTTTTGTGGGAAATTGTGGCAAATGACAAAAATTGCAAGTCAGGAGAAAAAAACGGATTTTTTTTTAAACTACTGCCTCAAAAAAGTAAGTCATGTAATCACTTGCTATAATAATCATACTGAATATTACAAAAACAGCTGCAAATGTTTCAGTTCTCTTCTTTAGTTTTATTTAATTAGTTTCAAAACATGGACTCAAATAATGCTGCAAAAATGTGAGTGAATATTGTTGCTCTCAAACCAGACAATGTGACTGTAAAACAACAAGTAAGCTACATCTTCTGTAAACACAACATTTTAACAAATTCAACGTGTATTGTATGCATTTAAACAAAGTGCAAATTCTTATGTCGATACAAAGCGTTTCTCCATACTGCAATGCCTTTAGCACGATTTGATGACGCGTCTGATGACGTTTCAAATGACGTTGCATGTGCGACGACTTCAGTTCAGACAGAAAATGCAGAAAAATCGCGGGACTTTTGAAAAATTGCAAGCCCCCGCAAATATTGCGGCCTTTTGTTGAATTTGCGTCAATTATTGCAATTGCAAGACTGCAATTTTCTGGAGGGACTGAATAGCCACTTTGATATAAGCTAGGATTTAGTTGGAGGTGACAGTCGTGTGCTGCAATAATATATGACTTGAGGCTACTTGCAGCAGCTTCCCACTCAAGCTAACGTTCGCTATCCATCAGTAGTAACTGTCACTAGCATAATTTAATGTAAGCAATTTACAGCCCTGACAGTAAATATTCCAACATGTTCTCATCGTCACATAGTCGTCACATATTGTCGCTTTGTCAGCGCCCTTTCACGTCTACATATTACATGCTAGGTATCTTCCTGCGTCTGCTGTTGGCGTTCCGGGACACTGCAACCAATGCTGGGACATCAACAAAGGCATGTGGTTAGGTTTAGAAAAAATGGTTTGACTCTACATTCATATGGGAGGCAAATACTGGGCTCACAGTAAAAGTCCAGGGTTTGTTGGACCCATCCATCTCCCCTCCAGCTCAACCTATAGGGACTTTCTAACTTCTTGTATTATGTAGTTACTGGCAGCGTTTTAACCTGAAGCCATCCAGCAGTGTATCAAACTGCAGCGACAGGTGCTGTTCGGCCATGTTATGAACTGACAACATCTGTTTGCATATCATACTGCCGCTACAGGTGCTGTCCAGCCAACTAGCGGGGTATCCTAACATCCCAAATGGTTACGTCTGACCACATTACAAACTGATGCCACCCGCTGGCATTTCATACTTCCATGAAAGGTGGCTTTTGATGTTGGTGTCTAACACCCAAATCACTGACAAACCGGGAGGCAGTTGACGACTTCGGAATGAGAACGGACTGAATATTCAGTGTGAAGCCTTGGTTAACCAGCTACACGACCAATTTTCAGCAATTTCCTATTTCTCTCCTGATGTGACAGAGCATTGCTTACCCCAAGAGGGGACAGAGAGCTAGTGATGATGCAGCGCCTGTCTGGCCTAAATCTTTTGTGCGATGTGGAAGGGAAACAAATGCAAGATCAACATTTTTGGATTTACTGTTGGGTGCACAGCCAACAACACTTCCTACTTAATCTAAAGTAGGAAGTAGAAATTTGTTTAAAGTAGAAATTTGTCTATTCTGTTGTGATCTATGTCTATGAATTGCTTTTATCCAAAAGGTTGCGTGGTGATGGATTTTTATATATTGACTTTAAAGTGAATTGACTCAAATGCCGTTATGCCATCTCTAACTGTGCAGTGATCCTGTCTTGGTGTATATTCTGTTTTCCAGGCCACTAAAGGTGTATCTACAGAGTCCACTACCACTGTCTATCTCCCCCCTGCTCTGAAACAAGCTTCAAATAAGACCAGCAAAGTAGTCTGCACTTTCTTCAAAAACAAATTCATGTGTCCGGTAAGGTTCTGTTGCTACTCAATTAACACAGGCAGCTGAGAAGAGATGTCAGTATGACATCTCCTGTCTGTCTTTTTTCTTGATCCAAGCCTAGACTTCAAAACAATACACAAATTTCAATGACATGATATGTATATAAATGTAGGCTGTATTATATCAGGGGACAGTTAAATATGTGTGTGTGTGTGTGTGTGTGTGTGTGTGTGTGTGTGTGTGTGTGTGTGTGTGTGTGTGTGTGTGTGTGTGTGTGTGTGTGTGTGCATGCGTGTGTGTGTGTGTTCCAGAAGGGTCACAGGATTCTTGATGATGTGGTGGGAATCATGGTAGAGAACGAGGTGATCAATGATCTGTCTGAGCCAATTAGGATTGTCTTTCACCATGACGTCATACCTGTAAGTTTGTACATTTTTATTGCCCTGATCAGTGTGATCAATGTCCACTTTAAATTGTCTGAATCTGTACTTTAAATTTTTATTGTTGAATCTATTTTACAAAGGTGGTACTGGAATCTCGTGAACACACAAAACTAGTATCTGATGCTACATGCAGTGAACTGAATTATTTTGGTGAACTAATTAAGTCTTGCTCACTGTTTAACTGTTGGTAATGGTGTATATTAATTGATCTTATGAACAGTAGAGTTAGATATTTTTCACAAACTTCTCAAATGTGGGTTTGCTGTAGATACTGATTAAAAAAACAAGGCATACTTTTCAGTTCCATGACGTCTGCCTCAAGCTGTCTGCCTCTCGAACACAAAGTACCCACAGAACACACAAAAACCACTCAAAGGTTTCCCTTCTTACTCTTATCTTGCAAAAAGACACGGTGCTATTGATATGCTTAGAACAGTCTGTTGCTTCCTCTCTGCAATGCATGCATGCACATTAACCGACCATTTAGTGTCACACCGTGATCTGTGTAATTATTGCACTGTGACTTAAACTATCTGTGGTGATGTGTTGACAAGAAGCAAGCAGGATTTTGCATGTAGGACGTAAAGGTGCAATGTGTAAGACTGCCAGAAGTTTAGTTTCAATCATTAAAAAATGAACACTATCAACAGAATGTGAATGTCCCAGTTCAGACAAGTCGAGCTTTAAAATCCATGATACTGGTGTGGTTAGGTTAGCTGCTTCAGGTTGACGTACAGCCAAGCTAAGCTAGCTAGGCTAAGCTAGATTGCAGGCTTATTGTTTGTCTCTCGTTCCAGTCCATGATATTAAATCGTTGTTTCAATCCAGACTGTTGGTCAAAGTAGAGGTATGTCCACAGCCTGATAATCCGACGTCTGAAACCCAAAATCTGTTGATTTTAGGCAAAGACTGTCAAAAAGCCCAGAGACACACAAGCACAGACAGTGCGACTGATTACAACACAAACCGTACCAAAAAATATTTTCAGTAGTGTCAATATTTGTTTCTGATGTTGTTGATTTCTTGCTAGTATAACCTTAGTAATACTGAGCCAAGCAGGCAATAAACTAGAAACTGTAAACTAAAGACAGATGCGGCACATAAACATTATAACATAACAGTGTTATTTTGACAGGTGCTTAGAGTTTCAGCACTTTGGTCAAATTTTGGTATTCTTTCCAATATGTACTGGGCTTTCAATTTCGATATCCACGCTGTCATTTCAGATATTCAGAATAAGCATTCTGGATATCTTCAAATGAATTCTTACCAGGTATAACTCCTGTTTTACATATCTACAGTCTAGATGTTAAGGCCTTTGCACAGTTTTTTTCTGATGCGTTTTTTAATCCATCATACAAAAAGAAACATTACGCACAGAAACCTTGCACACTGATTCCAGTGCATTAATTGTTCTATTCATCGCGAAAATTCACAATATGTGACAAAATGAAAAAATACATTTCCTCCTTTGCCTCTCTCCACTGGATTTACCTATCTGACTGTCACCACTCACTCCCTGTCTTTTATTTGGCACCGCTCTTCATCATCATCATCCACCTGAATAATACTACCTGACCTGTTAAAAGTGAGGTATCTGAGTTATGAAATGATTCTGTACATCCTGTTCCTCTGTCCTGTCGCAGTGTCCTGCTGCCACATTTTCTTCACTGATTCTTGGTCAAACATCTCTAAAGGCTCTGGTGGATTCGAAAAATGCAGAAAATCGAACCTGTTCTGAAAATTTTAAACGTGCAACAATTTCAGATGAAAAAAAACTGACTCAGTGTGCAAAGGCCTTTATTAGTTAGAATTTTAATTTCAGATTTCCAAAAATACATTATGGATATCTGGAATGATTTTTCATTTTGGATATCTGAAATAAAATTCAAATTCATAACAACTAGATTTTAGATATCTAAACCCGGCATTATTCCTAATAAGAATTCTATTGCAGATATTCAGAATTGTATTCTGGATATCTAAAATGATGCTGTGGATATCTAAATTGAAAGCCAATGGCAAAAGTGACATAATTTGTCCCAGCAAGAATAACATTGTGGATATCTGAAATGCTCATTTTGAGGAGGAAGAATTTAACTAAGGATATCTGCAATATATATCCACTCTAGCTATTAAATGCTGTTAAAAAAGCTTGCCATAGCCAGTGTCTGTTTTATCGATTCCAGGCTACTGTAGAGCACCTGCTCCTTATGTAGATATAAACAGCTCTTTCTAAGGCTACAAAAACACAGCAACTTTTAGTTTCAGGTGATTGTACACTAATGGAAATATAGCTATGAATATTATAAACCATTTCTGACATTATATCCCAGACTGGACCTTTAGGAATAATGTGAATAATAGCAGTGGCAGGTCTTCACTACAGGATCAAAGGATGCAGTGGTTACCTTGAAATGTTAGTGTGAATAAAAATGTGCAGGATCTTGGGAGGTGATCACAGCTCATGTATCTTTCTCTCCCTTTTAATTTCAGAAGATGTATTCCAGGAAATGTGTTTCTTGGGACATCAGGAAAGGTTGGAACCCCTTACAACAAACCTTATGAATAATATTTATTCAACATATGTGTCTATTTTCCCATTTATTTACCGCACCTCCCATAGAAGATATTTAACTATGTTTAAATCTATATTTGTCTTTGTGCAGCTCCATTGCAGGTCACTTGGTCAGTGGATGGATGCGAGACCCAACAGAAAGGAGCAAACCAAACCGAGTGCCTCTGTAACAATCTGGGTTACTTCACTGTACTTCGGGTGAGACATGCAGCAGACACTGCTATTTTTACACTAGAAACAAACAAATAAAAAAGAAAAAGTAACATGATGCAGAAAAAAATGTTCATACCCAACGTTGTTAACAATGTACAAAACATCTATACATAAGTTTACACACATACAAACACTGTAAACATCAATTTAAGGAGAAAAACATAAAAACAAAAACCTGTACTCATGTTTAGGTGCATGAAGGCTTTGTTGCTCATTGCTCTGTGCCCTCTGACAGCAAATGAAGCCTCGCCCAGTGCGCCACCTCCTGGCCCAGACCTTCATTACATCTCTGGGCTGTGCCCTGTCTGTGATCAGCTGTGTCACATTCATCATTTTTCTCTGCAGAAAGAGGTAAAGGCCTGTGTCCTCAGATTTTTTCTGAGTGCCATCTTATTTTTTCAATTGTTCCCAATGATGAGACAATGTATGTGATCACATGCATGAAAAAGCATCGCACCCAGTGTCTTTTTTCAGAGCACTCTGACTATATTTGAACTTTTCAGAGAGGTACTGGTGTTGCCACTGCTGTTCCTTTAGCTACTGTCTACCCTGAGCTGTATGATATGTTAGTCAGACACTATCACAGCAAAGCAAAGGTGGGATGAAGTCATTGTTTGAAGTCACAAGTAAGTGTCAAGTCCTTACATTAAAGTCCCAAGTCAAATCCTAAGTCAAAAAAGGCAAGTCCCAAGTCTAAAACTTTGAGTTTCGAGTTTTAAACAAGCCATAATCCACATAAAATCCTCCTCCACATATATAATGCCAATATTGAATTTACAAAAATCCTTAGTGCTTTTTAAAGTTTGCATTTATTTGATAAAACAAGTTTGCCAAAAACTTCCTTAGCTGTTCGGCTAACGTTAGCTAAGCATAAGCTCACTCACTATGTTAGCCTCAACTTGCCTCGACCTCAAATGTGGAATGAAGTTAAAAGTTGCGCAACCCGCACATTTTGCAAACTGAAATTCGTTTTTTGTTTACCAGCATATAGTTTTAGTACATTACCGAAATTATCTTTGGTGTCATTATTTCCTACCCATGCTCAGTAAAGTAATGTTTGTCCTTCATGGTTCTCTCCTGCAACTTGATTGGATGCTGTGTCAACTTGACTGGATGCTCCCCCAAACTTTGTTTGGTTCAAACAAAGTCGATCTGAGGCATTAAGTTTAAACTTGCTGGGAACAAATAACGTTTATGTAAGTTAATCAAGGATCTGCAGGGAAATGAACTGATTCTTAGCACACTTTTTTAAAATAACATACTTTTTAATCTTTGGGTTTGGGGGGAAAGGCATCAAGTCTTTTAAAGTCAAAGGGCTCAAGTCCAAGTGAAGTCACAAGTCATTGGTGTTCAAGTCCAAGTCGAGTTGCAAGTCTTTTTTGATTTTGTTGAGTCTAAAGTCATCAAATTTGTCACTCAAGTCTCAATCGAGATGAAGTTGTGTGACTCGAGTCCACACTGCTTCAACAAAGACAGAAAAGCCAATTTGTGAGAGCCGTGCGTGTTGTAAGCTTGTTAACAGTGTAGTCAACATTCTGTTAATGTAACCTTGCATTAGCTGCCTACCTGACGTTAATGTCAAGATGTTGTTGTCCTAGAACAAAACCATGCGCAGCACATGACCAAAAGAAAGAACTGGGAGGGCATTTTTAGGGCCCATACACATGCCATGTTTTTTGTGCACTCTTATTCATTGTTTCCAAATACCTTTTCTTCAGGGCATGATAGCTGCACCCTGAGATAAACAGAGTTCAACTTTTGGAACGCAGCAGCACACACCACATGTCATGACGAGGAACAACCAACCACAGATACCTTTCCCTTCTTCCATAAATATCAGTCTGTGATAAATATGGAGGAGAAGTTGATCATTTTACTGCAGGGCTACCCAGAGATTTACATCTGTTCCACTGACAATATTTAAGACTTAATACAGACTGAAGAAACAATGTGTGGAAGAAGATAAGCTCTGCACTCAGGATTTCTATTGAGTGGGATATGATATGGTGATGGTTATGGAATCGCTCAGCAACGTCAGATGCAACTTGCCTCTGTGCTCTTAAAAGTTGGCACAGAATAGGCACAAGAGTAGCTCCCAGTTTTATATATCTTTATTTGTCAAAAAAGATGCAAATTATTATGAATTAACTAACTTAACTACTCATTTTCATTCCACTCTCCCTTCACCAGGCGATCTAGGGAGCAGTCCATATTCATCCAACTTGGCTTAGCTTTGTCTCTCGCCTTCCTGAATCTGCTCTTCTTCTTTACTGGGGACGTGGCCAACATGGGGGAGAGAGTGTGCACCTGGGTGGGGGCAGGTCTCCACTACACCCTACTCAGCTCCTTCACCTGGATGGGAATAGAAGTTTTCCACACATTCCTGTTAATCTACGTGGGTTTCAGCCCCTCCCCAAAGCCCTACATAGGGAACCTGGTCGGCTTTGGTGAGCATATTAAAAGTAACATTTCTACAAATGTACTACATGGCACATAAGGGTAAACGTGATATTATCATATGACTATTAAAAAATCATTTTTTCAGGTCTCCCTGTTGCTCCTATAATCATCCTGGCAAGAGTCGGTGACATTTATGGAGTCAAAGAGGCCAGGCCAAATGAAGACACCTCCAATCTGTATCTGATGTAAGCAACATTATTTTATTAGATCTGATTTTTTTTCTTTGGAGGAACATATGCAGTAGTGCCTTTGTACTTTAAAAATTACAGCAAACACTGTAGCTGGAAACCTGCATAAACTAAATAACTGCAGACCAGTAAGTATATTACCAATCATCCCTCAAGTTGCTGAAAAGGTTGTTTGGAGCAACTAACTGCACACCCAAATACTGGTGATGTCACTCTTCATCCTGTGCAGTTTGGGTTCAGAACAAATCACTCAACAGAGACAGCTTGCTGCTACGTCTGGAAACCATCACATCCATGTTAAGAGGGTATTTGACACTGCCAGCACCATATTTTACTCCAAACTCTCTAATATTTACTTTTTTTTTCAAATGCCAGTATATGAATGGAACAAGATCACTCCTGGCTCACACTAAACATGAATAAAAAATGTCACTGTGTTTTGTTTTTCTTCCCATCAGACAAACTATCCAACAAAAAAAAAAAGGCGAAAAAATGCAGTGCCGAATCAAATTTAATACTCTGACGTTACTCTAGATCCAGGGAGAACTCTTAAGAAACACCTCAAAAAGATATCCAACACTTTAAAAATCCGCATTACAAACTTTAGACACATCCGACATTACCTTTCCCTCGAGGCCGCCGAGATTTTTCTTCTCTTGCCTGGCCTAGTGCACCACAAGTTGGTTCCAGGCCAGCACAACCTGAAGCCTCTCCTTTCCATCTATATGAACTCTCTAGACAACAAACCACAACGCCACTGCTCATTCTTTCATCATCCCTAACCACTTATCCTGGTACAGGGTCACAGGGGCTAAGCGAGAGGTGGGGTGCCCCCTGGACAGGTGGCCAGACTATCACCGGGCTGACACATAGAGACAGACAACCATTCATGCTCACATTCACACCTAGGGACAATTTACTTTAAGTTTACACAGAGACTGCACTTTAGAGTCGCTACAAAGTCCCTTCTTTATGCCTCCTTTGCATTTTTACACAGAATCAAACAGCAGCGGCATCATTCTGAATCATTGTATGACATTAGACAGCCGGCATTGCAGAAGCAAAAGAGGCATGACATGTAACAGTGTGCCATACACCGCAGGCGTCAGCAGTGCTTTATAAACAACAATGGCAAAACATGGCAATAACAATCATTTACCATTCCTGTTATATTCCTGGCCAATCCCGTCCTCTGCTGAGGGTAAGTAGCTCCCAGACCTCATTGTTTTCCCAATTTGCAGACATTTTTGGTCGGTGTTCTTCTTTAAGTTAGCAGTTAACTGGTTTTAAATCTCCCACATTAGGTTGCACACATAACATGTTGTCAAAACAGTCCTACTGGCTGTTCTTTTCATACAGATACAGTTTGGTGCTGTTACTACCTCCCATGGCGGATTAAAGGCGAGACCACTCTGTCCTCACAAATCCACAATTGTACCTTTTATACAGAAGAGTGAGGCAGTGTAACAACACAATATTCCCACTATGGACAGGCAGTGTAAAAGGGGATTTAGAGCTACCAATTAACCTAACACGCATGTGAGAGGAAGCCAGAGAAAATCCACTCTCACACGGGAAGAACATGCAAACTCCACATAGAAGGGCCAGTAGACTTAAACCCTATTACTGTGAGGGGACAGTGCTAACCACTGCACCTACACCACCACCACCACTGTAATATAGTTGAAAATGTCATACCTTTCTCTGATGTACAGTTAGTTTATAAAATCTCTCACTCAAATATTTTACTGAGCTCTGCTCAGAAAATGGCAAAATCAGAATTACAAGGACCTAAGCAAGGGGCGACTGGGTCATCCCTTCAAGGTCGCCGCGCAGGCGCTGTTCTTCTTTAAAGCCACAAAAAAGGAATTCCCTCCCGCTCCATATTAACACCTATCCAGATTTTTATTCTCTCCATATAGTACTAAAAAAATGGTTAAAGGAAAATGAAAAATGTAATGACCAATCTTAATTTATTAGCTTTTGTTAACTAAACAATAAACACCACATTGCTAATTACATAGTGATCAGTATTTTATATTGCTTGTTTTATTTTGTTAATATTTGTCCTTGGATAAAAATGATCTTTTAGCTATATCCCCATATAATGCATCAGATTTTAAGTATTGAAATATATGTATATTTTCATGTGCACTGACAAATAAATCTGTAAATAAATAAGTTATCACAAAGTCATGCATGTCAGGTTTTAACAGGTTTTTTATTGCAGGAGGATGTTGAAACATCAGTTTCTGAATTAATCTAAACATTACTCTGACATTTAATTTGTCCTTGTTGTGATTATTTGCTTTTCCTTCTCTGAGTGCATTTGGTGTTTCCAGGTGCTGGATGAAACAGACTCACAAGGCCTTGCTGGCCCACTGTTTCACCAATGTGACAATCCCAGCCCTCCTGGTGTTCTCAGGAATCGTGATGCTCTTCCTGGTCAACAGGGAGATCGGCACCAGGGATGAATGGAGGCAGAACCGTTTGGCTTTTCTCAGCATCTGGGGCCTCATATGTCTCTTTGGGACAACTTGGGGTCTGACCTTCCTGGACATTGGTCCCATTTTCTGCCGCTCCTGCATCTTCAACTCTTTTCAAGGTCTGTGTTAACAGTGCACTGTGCTAGCTAAACACATATAGACTTCTGTTAGACATGTTGTTATACTGCAAGTATGAGCTTGGCTATCAGCTCCTATTATCTTGTGTGCACTGTTTTGTTTTTTTCTAATTTATAAGAGAGGATACTAGAGAGATCTACCTCAACAGTACAGAGACTTACATTTTCAGGTATTATATTATCTCAACTGACACATATTTGTAACTTAGGCAAATATACTGATCTAAAGGGAGAAAACTGAAATAAACAACGATAAGCTACATATTTACATAATTTTATCATCATTCTTATCATGGCCACCTTCGACGACGGTTTAACTACATGTAGTTGGCGTATTTTTGTTGTTGTGTTGTTTTGTATTTGGAGCCAATGATCCATTGTATCAATGCTGAAATGAGACAACAGCTATGGTTAATCTAGACCTTCTGTTACTGGTGCCTATCAGGAGAAAAGACAAAAACATAGTAGCCCCATTTTTGCTGCATATTCATAGTTCAGTAAGAGAATTTTCTGTGCCAACCGGCTAACATGTTACAGTTTAAACATGTAACTGGTTAGACTTACATATAGGCCTAGGTGATATGACTTAAAATAATATTGCAATATTTTTAGGCTATATCGCAATACACAAAATACACTGCAATATCTAATACAGTAGACTATTAAAATACAAAATTATTAAATTAACTGCAAATACAATAAAGTTAAAAAAAGTAGCTACTGTCAAAGTATCTACTTAGAGTACTGTTAATAATAAAGTTAAGATAAACACTGTTGTAAGTGCAGTTAAATACAGGGCTGTTGTAATAAAGCTGAATAAAGTATTGTTATAAGTAAGTAAGTAAGTAATTCAAAGTAGAACCACTGGTGCTTTTATTTTGAAGCACCCAGCTGTGTTGATGATTTAACTGTGAACTTAAAACTTCTGGTCAGGTCAGCAGTTGTTGTTAGCAGTTAGCACAAAGTTAAACTGGTACTCCTGCACCTTTAAACGTGAGGATTTATTCACTGTAAGCTGGAAACACTAACATTTTTCCAGTTTATATTAACAGTATTTGCAAGTCACACTGGTGCTCCATGGTTGCAAAAAGTGACTAAATAGTTGCGGTCTGAAGCCCTACAGGTACAAAGACACATGCTTCCTCTGCTCATCCTGTCATTAATCTCTTTAAGTTCAACTGTAACTGTGGCACATTTGAATGTGATGATTTATTTACTTTAAGATGGAAACTCTCCCGTTGATATATTAATCATATTTGCAAGTTGCAGTGGTGATCCATAGTTGCAAAATGCGACCAAATAGTAGCAGTCTGGAGCCCTGCAGATGAGAGCGTTCACACACTCACACTTCGCCTACTCATACACTGCCGCTTGACAGAAAGTATTTTGGATTGGCAGGGGAGTGTGTGTGATGTATCGTGTTTGTGAGTCTTTCTTTATGTGTGTGTGTCTGTGAGAGGGAGAGAGCCACAGGAGAGAGCAAGAGAACCAAAATGCCAAAATGAGTCTCATGGCGTGATCATTTCAACTTGATGTTCCGTTAAAATTTTAAAGAAGGTGGATGATGTATTTTGAGTTTACTTTATACACAAAAAGTACACTAAACATGTATTGAAATTCTCAGACATTTTCAGAAAAATACACTTTTTTGCTTTCTTTTTAAGATGTAGAGGAGAAGATCAGTACATCTCTCTATACAGTTAGACATTCAGTTCTCTATTTCATGCTCACGTAGCACCAGTGAGCTAGCTAACATTACAGCTCAGCCCAGGAGGCAGCCAATAGTATCTACATCCCACAATGTTATGAGCACGAGCCTCTTGTCTATGAGGAGAGACTTCTGTGTGGTGATAGTGTTGTCAGGTGTGGTTTGGTAGAAAGAAAATAGTTCCTAAATGAAATTGCTCACAATGAGGTCTGTGGATTATTTTGAGTAATGGGGTCATGATTTCTGGACATTGCTGTTGAGGTTTTCAGTATTTTTACGCACCACAAGCCAAGTGCCATCTAGTTTCATTATATTGGAGAGAAGGCAGCCGATGCCTCCAAGACTCTACAACTGATACTGAAACAATCTAGACTAATGCATAGCACCACAGGTAAGCATTAAAATGTGGGCTGAACTGTCCCTTTAAGTTAGACTGCAATCAGTGATCCTGAAAAAATTTAAATAGAGAAAACAAAAGGATAACTGAACCTTGGTTCTTGTCTGTTTTCCCAGGTTTCATACTGATGCTGCGGCTCTATATGCTGGACTGGATGCAAGAAGAGACTGATGGCTCTGCTCTCGACAGCACCAGTACTGGGTCCACCAGGCAACACATGCTGCACACCCAGGAGATGAGTTAGATAAACTTAAAAAAAAAAGGTGTGACACATAAAACAGAGGAAAAATCAAAGCTGCAGCAGTCAAGCTTTTTCTTTTCTTTTTTTATATTGCATTTCTGCTTTTTTTTAATGCAGAGAGACAGGAAAGGCAAGGGAGATAGAGGAGATGATATGCAACAGAGGGCCTGGGCCGGAGTGGGACCTGTGTCGCTAAGCACTCACCCTTAGCACCCCACCCAGTGACCTATCAGGGCACCCGCAGTCAAGCTATTTATGTAAAAATACAGTCTACTTAAGTAAATGACAAAATAAAGAAGAACGTTACACCACTGACTGCGACGCTGTAGCTGCAGTGATGTTGTATTGTATTGTATTGTATTGTATTGTATTGTAAATGCTTAATCTGGCCTCGCAGAGGGCGTTAAATCTACCAACATTTCAGTTTGTCAGGTGTATGCAGCATTTCTGACTGGTTGTATGATGGTGCTGGTCAGTCTGTCAGCTCTGCATCACATTTTACTGAAAAAAAAGGTAATAAATTGCAATATATAGCAATATACTTTATTGCAATACTCAGTATATCGCAATATCACAATAATATCGTGCTGTGACCGTAGTATTGCGATAATATCTTATTAGGGATCCTCTGGTGATTCCCAACCCTAGTAATAGATCTGTCTGAGGGGTAAAATTATAATGAGTACAGAAAGTGTAAAGTGCCATAGGCTCACCTTCACTAGGTTTACGTTTTAATTGTGAAATCAGTGGATATTTGCCCTGTTCACAGAACTGTCCAGAGAAGTAATCCATATCCAGAGTCCACACAGCAGCTCCTCCCAGCTGCCTGCTCTTCAGATAGACCACCTGTGAGACAGTCAGACGTTACACAATAAAACTCACATGTAGGGAGACTTGCTGAAATATCTGCGCTTTTCCACAACAGTCATGCACTGAACCTTGGCATCATAGCTCCTCTGGTTATCAAAGCCAACCCACTGACTGCCTTTGACAGCGTAGGGAACTTTCTGACCATCAATCCACTGGACTGAGGTGCCTCTCAGGAAGGAGCACATCAGTTTAAGAAACATCAGAGTAGAGTGGTGTTTGTCACAACTGTTAAAAAAAGGTGTTCATGCTGATGAAGCTGGAATGGTACTAGCAGCACCTGTAGCTGTAGTGGTAAAAGCCACTGTAGTAGTAATAATAGTTCAAATGCACCAGGGACACAGTTTGAACTGCAGGTGACATGACACCTGTTGGCCCATGAAGACATATGCATAATATTTGACTCAAAAACTGTACCCTGTAACCAGATTTTGTAATTTGAATAGTAGTTTGCTGTAACATGTATTGTAAGATACTGTGAACAGTGCATAGAGTATGTTACTGTAAAGCAAAGCACTGTGGGAAAACACTCCTCTCTACTGTAAATCAACTTACCGTGGTGTGCCTGCATGAGAAACTGATAAATAGACCTTCTTCACAGCAGACATTTTGACATGTCATAGTAGGAAAAGTTAATATCATCCCCCTGCAGAGCCGGAGAGCCACTGTTTTAGACATGTGCACATCAACATATTGACAACTATTTTTTTTAATGTGGCCAATCAGAGGCCCAAAGTCCCCTCTCAGTCAAATACTTATCAGTTTTTAATGCAGCCAGTGACTTCACAGCAGTGGGAGTGGCCAACATTTCAACTAGCTAGCTATGTTCGCGCTACCTAGTGTCTGTGAAACTGGTCATAGGACACCTCGAACTGCACACAAGGAGAGTTATGACTCTCTCTATTATGAATTTTTGATCCATGTAGGTTTTACATTTATAAAACTTTCCTCAAGCCAAGAAAAGCATTTTAAAAATCTATGATGTCATCACAATGTAAGGTCTATGAGCACTCGTGAACTCGTGGGCAGAGCCAGCAGGAGACACACTGCTGCACATATTCAGTTAGCCACATACCACAGAAGTAAATCTGGAAGCTAGAAACTCTTTTTGGCTTATGTGCCTGGCAAGCAACTCCATTGGAATGAATAGGCTCCATCTGTGCATCTGACATCTAGACCAAGGATATTAAAAAGAAAAGAAGCCACGGCGTCATATTGCATCATATCATTGGGGTACAACAAATGCACAGTAAAATCTGGTCTGCACTTTCTGGGAGGCTCAATAGCTGGTGCACTATCTATAGAACATGGGGGATGAATGACTCATTTCACTGAGACGTCCACAGTCTGAAATACATTCAGAAGGATATGGATGAGAACTGCAATTTTGCGACTTCTGAAAAGATCCTGAATAAAAGACCATGGAGGCTAAAGAGAGCACACCCACAGAAGCATGAGAGCGGACACCATCTGTCTACTGTAGCATCAAGAACAGCATAACATCATCCTGACAGGGAAGAAGGGGAAGGGTTGTTAATGAAGGGAAAATTTTCTGTTTTCCTTTAGCTTTCTTGAGTTGTAGTTGTTGAAGGAACTCTATGTGAAATTCAGAGCGTATGAGTTGTCTGGACATAGTTCTCAACATGGAGGTGGCTGAGCTGGTGGCTAACAAGACAGGAGTGGGACTGTAGGGTGGGCATTATGCTTCCACGCTGTCCCGATATCATAACTGTTGTATGAGCACGGTGCAGAGCAGGGAACAGTGGATACTACAGTATATCTACCAGCCAAAAAACCCATTCAGAACACACCAAGTTATGTTACTGTCCCTTCTTCTAGATGTTTTTGGTATTCCTTATTTAATGACATACTGTGGGAGAAATGTCATACTGAGTACTATGCTGTGCTGTGTTGCTGTCTCCGGTGAAAACCATTGTTTGCTGTGTTTATTCGGTTTATTTAGATGTATGTTAAGTATTTTATTTGCATGTTTGTGTTTTGTTGCTTCTTTAGTTATTATTTTGAGTGCAGCATTTTCTTGATTTGAATATATTTGCATGCTTGAGTTAATTGACACAGCTGAACACAATGGAGATGGTGACTGCAGACATGGATCGACAGCTGCTTCAGCCAATCAACTGCTGCAGGCTGGCCACACCAGCCAATGGTGACTCAGGGGAGGGTTCCTCTATCTATACTAGTGCAGTGCCCGTAGGAAGTATGTTTTTCTATAGAAAAGTGGAAGCTTAAGTAGATTTTTCATGTATGGCCAAATGAGGCTGTGTTCGATGGTTGGATGTACAAAGAGGTGTACATACTCTTACATAGTGTTAATAGAGAAACTGTACATTGGGTAAGACATGAACGTACATTGAGATATGGAGAGACACGTAAGATAATTAGGTTTCCTAGCGTTCCGTAGGCGAACAATCTTGAAATGGTAGCTAGCAAGCACGTAACCCTGCACGCCTGAAAGGAAAAACAAACGTTTCCGACCTAGCCATACTTTGGTATGGGAAGTTTAGGCAATGTTTTAGTCAATCTAACCATGTTGTAGCCATGTCAGCAAACACCATGAGCAGATGAGAACAGCATGGTGAAACTTAAGAAATACTACTTACCGATGAGATTACTGAAACATGTCATGTTAATGCAAATTGCACCACTTCATCTATTCCTATATGGGGGAGGGACGAAAGGGAATGCCATAACCCCGGGTGTACACTGGATCCGTCGCGTGCGTGATCCGGCCGTGGCACGGACTCCTCCGTCCTGTGCTGGGCGTCAATGTCCACTGGAAGCGTATCTATAGTGGCGCGCACGCGAGCGGCTGGAATTGACGGATCGCGAGATCATGATGTCACGGGAGAATTTGCGGAAACACTGGAGGTAAAAAGACATAAACAAACAAAGAAAAGATTTCTCTATCTGCCGGGGGCCACAAACTTTGACGTCATGTTGTTGCAGCGATGTGAAATACGCTCAGGAGTTTTCATGGGTGTTTTTATTTTGAAAATTGACCGGATACTCTCGTCTTTTCTACGCCGGACTTCCTGTTGACTCATTTGGTCTGTGTGTGCTTCGTCGCGCGGCGTCCGTCAAAAAATAGACCCGGCGCGTATTTTTAGCGGAGCGGAGCGCCGAGCCGCTTCTGGTTGAGCAGTTTACATTGACTTGAATGGCCGCGATTAGCTCCGGCACCCGCGCCGTGGCTGAATCGCCCACTTGAAGGATCCAGTGGACACCCGGGGTAAGCATGTGCAAAGTTTTGGGTGACACAGAGCGGTATAGCAGTAGGATACTTTGATCTTTTATGCCTTGAGGCGTGGCTACAGCTGCGAGCGAGAGCGCGATAGGCTAGATTGGTTACACGGAGGTCTATGGGATTTTAACTTTTAATGATAATGTTGTGAATATGAATCCAAAAAAATTCAAAATGAAGGATGCACACCATCGTGCCATGCGCAAGCCATATCCGAAAGCTCAGGTTGATCTGACAAACAGTCAGAGAGATATGCGAGCCACAGACACACACACAGACATTTCTTGCTTTATAGATAGATAGATAGATAGATAGACAAAGCAGCAGGTTAGACTCGGGTTGTTGATTGAGCCCACCCACCTTGCAAGTTGTGGAAGATCCTCATGCAGACCAGAAGATAGACGCCACAGTCACCCTTTGGATGTGAGTGGCAGAGGTTGGAGCTTCTGCCTAAAGCTGGTCGGTGAATGCTACCTGGAGGTGTTGAGTCAGCAGAGGAGGCCTTGTTGAGGTGAGAGAGCAGGCCCGACGACAGA
Organism: Cephalopholis sonnerati; assembly: GCA_019142605.1. NCBI lineage: Eukaryota > Metazoa > Chordata > Actinopteri > Perciformes > Serranidae > Cephalopholis > Cephalopholis sonnerati. The sequence continues at coordinate 44,543,413 of JAGQAX010000002.1, forward strand.
CTAGCAGTGTACTGGAGGCCCTTGAACGCAGTTGGCAGCAGCAGCAGCTTCTGCCCAAAGCCGTGAGTTCCCCAGTTCACTGTCTGTTGGTGAAACTGCCCACAATTGACATAACCCGACTGCTGGCTATTTTTCTTGCTTCCAGGAGTGGAACACTGATTATTTTAAGATTGTTTTAACTTGCTCTTTTAAAGGCCTTCCCCCATTTTAAAGAGACATTTGCTACCCATCAATTTTATCCTTTGTACATATCTTTGCACAATAAATGTTTATTGTTGCAGTCTATAACTGTGGTTTATTAAGTACTGCTCACCCTCGTATCAAAGAACTCAAGTACCTTATTGGTGGTTTGTTTATTATATAGTTTAGCAGCTTTATTACAGCCGCCCTCCTTTTTACAGAAAGCATTAAACTGTGGGATAAATACTGATAAATAACAAGTGTAAGGAAGTATCTTTTAAGATACTGCATAGAATTTACCTGGTTGTGTTAGAAATATTGAAGCTGAATACTGATTATGGTGTAACTTCTGTGGACTGGATAAAGAATATTTCTCATTTATTTTTCCACTGAGTATACACCCAAATGCATTTGGATTTGGAAAAAGCTATTAAGACCTTTAAGTTAGCCTATTAAATGATTATAATATGATGTATGTATTTTTTTATTTTTTGGCTATGTATCTGTTTGCGTTTCTGTAAATGACTGTGCACAATAAAGAAAGTCAAAAAAAAAAAAACCTCAACCAGTCTGCACCCCAACTTTACTTACAAAATACTTCCAGTATGAGTAATTTATCTTTTCCTTTTAAAATACCCCTTAAGTACCAAGTACTTACAAAATAGCCTAGTTAAATTATAAGTCATGTCTCCTTTCCTCTAAAATATCCTGTAGGTACCCAAAACTTACAAAATACACACAGTATAAGTCGGTCTCTACAATTCCCAGTTGTTACTCCTTTTTTCTGTGGTACCTACATTTATGTACAATAGGAACAAAATAAGTCATTACATATATAGACACGTAATATCCTGCTTCCTCCTGTGTGTAAGGCTTCGTTGTACCTGTGAACTGTGTCCTTAGTTTTCATTTGAATATGAGAAGCTTGCTTTGTAGCTGTTCCCATGACAGTCATCTGTTAACTGAGGGCCTTGCTTTTGTGCTCTTAAGTTTTAATTATATTATGTGACTGAATCCGTGAATTTTTTGTCAGACCTACCTATCAGCTGAAAAAGATTGACTCTGTTACTATTGTGTTCTACCACTTTATTAAAAAACACAAGGGAAAACTTTTTTTTTTACTCTTTATTTGTTCATTTTTGCCACAATAAGTACCAGTAGGAACAGGTAAGTATTTTATAGGTACTGGGTCATAAAACAATGTTACACTGTATGTTAAAATAACTTAAGGGACTGTTCTTTACTTGTCAGAGGAGGGGGTGGCTGGGATGTTACTATGTTTTGGTTTTGTTTGTTTGTTTTATTTTGACCCTCCTGAAGCTACAGTTATCTTCCCTTGAGCCTCCCTGAGTGACTGGTGGAAAATGCATGACCCTCCCTCCACCATAAATTAGTTATATTTGATGTTTGAAAGTTAAAAGATGAAGATGAAAGTTGAATAAAGCCTTGTTTTTTTCCCTCTTGTCATGCATGCTATTTACTTAATGTAAGCGCTTTATTTTTGACTTTTTTTTTTTTATATTGAATGAAGTTATTTTAATGAATTAACATTTTAAGCTCAATTTTTTTGGTGTGTTTTGTTTTGTTTTGTTTTTAACTTTTTTGACTGAAGTTTGTCTCACATGATGTGTACAATGTGGCCAAAATAAAAACAAGTTCCTCCCCAGTGCTGAAAAAATTATTTGACATCTCCCCCTTTTTTCACCACCCCCTGCACTCTCATGAATAAGGAACAGTTCCTAACCGGTAGGTGTCGGGTAATCGCACTGTAAGCCATGTGCTTTATTATTAAGCGTTAGCATGTTCAGTTAGCTACGTCCTGTAACAGTCCCATATTCTCATTAGGTCAACGTCGTAGTGACGTAACCCAGCATGACGCCCTCACAGACGCACTGAGCGGAAAAAATAATAACTGTACCACACAAGCATAAGCCAACCACACTGAGCACTAGTATTCAGGATTCACAGTGCACACCGAGCTGTTTTATCATTTCGTGTCCTGTCGTGCTGCCTCACAGTCTGTTTACCGGGCCAGTGTCTGAAGTCCACCCTGGAGGGACAGAGCAGAAGTAACGGGAGGAAGAACACGGATTTACAGACTGACCGCTCCTGTACGGAAACTGTAAAGACATGGGAGCTGTTTTGGGGGCCTTTTCAGTCGCAAGCTGGGTAAGTTGTAACACTGCCGATATGATTTAGCCTATGTAATTTACAACCTCACTGTATGGACGGGAAATGTAGGATATGGTGACGTCATGAAGAGTAACGAGCAACAGGTAATCTCGCTCCACAGTCCAGTATGCCGCTCTCCGGTATGGAGAGCACGCAACGCCAAACTCCACTCAAATATCTGGTGTTTCAATTCCTAGTCCTTCTTTCTCTAAGTAAGGACAGTAGTGGGCTACTTGAGCTCGTGACTGGGATTCACTGATGACTGAATCGTTTCATTCTCATCCGCCGGAGAGTTTGCATTTTCAGGGGGGGGCGGACATCCGAACTCCATTCAATTATCTATCGTTTTAAGAGAGATTGTCTGTTTTCCTGACATTTGGGCAGAGACAGGATATAACAGAACTTTTAAAGTAATTGCTTTGGTTAAGTGGTTAGTTCGGCACTCAGCTGATCTACTTAGCAATGCTTTTCATTCAGTGGTGTTTGATCTTATTCAGTGGTTGCGCGCTGCTTCCGACCACCATTGTCAACGAACATTTTATCAACCGAACCTTCGTCATGTTTGAAATTTTATTAAAGATGCCGAAATCTGTGTTGACACCTAACGGAGGTAATACAGACTGTATCAGCATTTCATATATTCTTAAAATGTATGTTCCATGAAGCACATATGCGCTCAAAGTGTGTCTCTGTATTCATAAAGCGAAACGATAAGTTACTCAGGTGACTTGGTGACCGATTTACAATAGCCTATGTGTTCCAGTTTGCCTGTAGCCAACCTGCTTAATGTTCAGTAAAACGTCTGATATAAAGTTTTCTAACATGAGGGACAGTAGATAAAAGCCCACAGCAAAGCAAAGGGTTAATCATAACACACTTGGTCATCTGCTTACACGTGATAAATTGGATTAACTCGGCTTTGTTGCCTTGTTGTAGGAGCACAACAAACGCCTTCAGAAATATTGTTGGACATATGGATGCAGAAGATGATAACAGTATGGGCTGATGTAGGACAAAAGGAGAACAGAGCAGCATGAAGGCTGATGATCCATATCAGATAAACAGTGAACAGTTAAATCATGTGTCAGGACATTGAGTGCCTCAGGAATGAGTCCTAAAATCAAGGAAACTATATTAAAAAAAAAAAGGAAAGCTCAAATGACAGTGACAGTGTTCGAGGAGCCAGACTTTGGTGCCAGTTATATTAGAGTCACTGGGTTGGCACTGCAATGGGCCCCAGTGCACGCTAATATGACGGGCCCAATAGTGTACGCTATCATGCACATATCGTCTGGTGACATGATCAGAGACTTGACACTGGGTAACAAAAACATACATATTACTCAGCAATAATCACTGCATATCTGTATATCACAAAAAAATACCGAAGTGAGAAATTATTAATTTATTTGAACATTTTTTTTTTATTTTAGTTTAGTTTATTTTAGTTTATCTGAAATAAGCATATAATTTTTGTTACAGATGCTACTGACTGTTTAACAAAAAAAGAAAAAAAAACATGACAAATATTGGTTTGCCATTTTCAAGGCCGTACATAGCAAATGGCACTGTTTTTAATGTATTGAGAGTTGTTCACTGAAAACAGGCATATTTCCAAGGTGGCAATCACTTACAAGGGCCCATTCTCCACCAAACACGTTGTTGCTCCTGTGCCTGCACTGTCTATATTTACGCCCCTGCCATTATATTCAATTCAACTTCAGTTTTCAGTTTTAATTTATAAAGCCCAATATCGCAAATCACAATTTGCCTCAGAGGGCTTTACAGCATACGACATCCCTCTGTCCTTAGACCCTCACAGCAGATGAAGCTATATTTATATAGATATACAGTACAGGCCAAAAGTTTGGACACACCTTCTCATTCAATGCGTTTTCTTTATTTTCATGACTATTTACATTGTAGATTCTCACTGAAGGCATCAAAACTATGAATGAACACATGTGGAGTTATGTACTTAACAAAAAAAGGTGAAATAACTGAAAACATGTTTTATATTCTAGTTTCTTCAAAATAGCCACCCTTTGCTCTGATTACTGCTTTGCACACTCTTGGCATTCTCTCCATGAGCTTCAAGAGGTAGTCACCTGAAATGGTTTTCACTTCACAGGTGTGCCTAATCAGGGTTAATTAGTGGAATTTCTTGCTTTATCAATGGGGTTGGGACCATCAGTTGTGTTGTGCAGAAGTCAGGTTAATACACAGCCGACAGCCCTATTGGACAACTGTTAAAATTCATATTATGGCAAGAACCAATCAGCTAACTAAAGAAAAACGAGTGGCCATCATTACTTTAAGAAATGAAGGTCAGTCAGTCCGGAAAATTGCAAAAACTTTAAATGTGTCCCCAAGTGGAGTCGCAAAAACCATCAAGCGCTACAACGAAACTGGCACACATGAGGACCGACCCAGGAAAGGAAGACCAAGAGTCACTTCTGCTTCTGAGGATAAGTTCATCCGAGTCACCAGCCTCAGAAATCGCAAGTTAACAGCAGCTCAGATCAGAGACCAGATGAATGCCACACAGAGTTCTAGCAGCAGACCCATCTCTAGAACAACTGTTAAGAGGAGACTGTGCGAATCAGGCCTTCATGGTCAAATAGCTGCTAGGAAACCACTGCTAAGGAGAGGCAACAAGCAGAAGAGATTTGTTTGGGCCAAGAAACACAAGGAATGGACATTAGACCAGTGGAAATCTGTGCTTTGGTCTGATGAGTCCAAACTTGAGATCTTTGGTTCCAACCGCCGTGTCTTTGTGAGACGCAGAAAAGGTGAACGGATGGATTCCACATGCCTGGTTCCCACTGTGAAGCATGGAGGAGGAGGTGTGATGGTGTGGGGGTGTTTTGCTGGTGACACTGTTGGGGATTTATTCTAAATTGAAGGCACACTGAACCAGCATGGCTACCACAGCATCCTGCAGCGACATGCCATCCCATCCGGTTTGCGTTTAGTTGGACGATCATTTATTTTTCAACAGGACAATGACCCCAAACACACCTCCAGGCTGTGTAAGGGCTATTTGACCAAGAGGGAGAGTGATGGAGTGCTGCGGCAGATGACCTGGCCTCCACAGTCACCGGACCTGAACCCAATCGAGATGGTTTGGGGTGAGCTGGACCGCAGAGTGAAGGCAAAGGGGCCAACAAGTGCTAAACACCTCTGGGAACTCCTTCAAGACTGTTGGAAAACCATTTCAGGTGACTACCTCTTGAAGCTCATGGAGAGAATGCCAAGAGTGTGCAAAGCAGTAATCAGAGCAAAGGGTGGCTATTTTGAAGAAACTAGAATATAAAACATGTTTTCAGTTATTTCACCTTTTTTTGTTAAGTACATAACTCCACATGTGTTCATTCATAGTTTTGATGCCTTCAGTGAGAATCTACAATGTAAATAGTCATGAAAATAAAGAAAACGCATTGAATGAGAAGGTGTGTCCAAACTTTTGGCCTGTACTGTATATATGGAGACAGAACTCCCTCTGCACAGCCAGTCTCACGAATCAGGTGCTGGTCGGCCGCAGGAACATCTCAAATCAAATGATAAACAAAAAACCGCCGCACACTGAACTGAGTTGCTGTGATTTTATTAAGAGCGAACAACGCGTTTCGGTTTGGTTCAGGTCAGGAGGGAGCGTGGCCTGGTTGGTCATGTGCTGGCTGCGTGTTATCTGGCACACATTGCCATGGCCTAGTCTGTGGTTGTACTGAGCTGACCTTGTCTGGCAGGGGTATTAACTTGTTGTCAATCTTCCAGGCCTCCTTATCTCTTGACTCTGCTCAGTGGCTGGTGTAGGAGAGAGAGGGAGAAACATCTCAAGCAATGCAGTTAGTGCTTTATTGTAAATGAATACCCAGGCTATTGAAGCACGTCAGTGAGCTGTGCCTGTTTTCACTGAAGTCATTAAACATAGTGAAAATAGGCCATTATTAGTTCTCTTCAAACGGTCTTTCTCAGATATTCTCCTCCGTCTTACAATACATGTTTATCTATACTTTAGGGACCTTTTTCGGGCTCAAAATCAGTAGTTGTTGCAATTTTAGGGAAGTTTCCCCTTCTCGGCCTCTATAGATTGCATAACATTGTATTTACTACCACCAGCATGGAGACAGAGAATACAATCACTCTGGTGCTAACAACTTTACAGCAGGGCCGGACGGAGGCTCTTTTTAAATCCTATTTACACTGTCTTGGGTTTCTGTTATTTCTTAATGCCCATTTATGTCCTACGTAAAGCACTTAGAATTGCCTTGTTGTTGTTGTTTAAATATACTCTCCAAATAAACCTGCTTTTCCATACACACAGCCACTGAAGTTTATTTTAGGTTCCACATACTCTGTCCTGCTACTGGAATTACTTACTACAGCAGTAAATGTGTATTTGTCTGCTCCTGAAAGAAGTCCCAAATAAATGCATTATTTCCTCCTGTTTGAGTAATGTTTGAAAATTTAAAAGAACTACAGTGGCAAGATGTTTTTTTAAGGTGAAGTGTGTTAGATTTAGGGGAATTTGGTGGTGTCTAGCAGTGAATTGCGCATTGCAGCCAGCTAAAAACGTCTGCCGGCCAGAATTCTTTCAGTCTTCATGGTTTAAGAAGTTTTTATCTGGAGTCGAATCATCCACAGAGGTCTCTTCCTCTCCAAAACAGACCCGGTAATTTAAACTGGTAAAACACAGAACTGCGCAGTTTCTCGTTAGGCCCCGATCACACCCACTGTCCACTCAGATTATTTGAGAGGCAGGGCCCTCTGTGGTGGTCATGACAACAAGTTTACAGTTTGTGAACAATGGAGGAGATACTGGTGGTAGCAGTTGCTGGAAAACCATAGCTATATGACTTAACCTTCTGCCTGTTTATTTTAGTAAGGAGCTACTAATTACTGTGAAAATAAGTAGGTAGTCTTAGCTAGCCAAAATAAATGGCAGATTGATTACATGGGAAGGTTAGGGATAGGGTTAGGGAGGTGATGGGTTGGTTGCCTGGCAACAATAAAAGACAACTTTTTTGACTTGTGGCGTTCAATCTAAACAAACAAACAAAAAAAGAAAGGCAGTGTGGCATACCTTGCAGTTTGCAACCTGCATAATGTTTTCTGTGTAATGGGGGCCTCACAAATCCATGTATATCTGATGCCGTTTGACATGTCACTGCAGGCATCACAGCAAATGAACATCTCAGTGTCTGTCTTTAGACTTAACTATACAGCACAGCCTCCAACATAGCTTAAAGATTTTGAGTTCCAAAACATCAATACAGAGATAGGATGAATTTTGGGGATTTCATGCCTTGATTAGGTTTTTATGTTACAGTGATTTTTGTCTTCCTCTCCAGAGCTGCGACATACGATTATTACCAATTTAACCATAGTTGTCTTTGTTTTTGTTAACGGGCAGTGGTGGCTGGTATGCAATAAAGTTTAAGTTATAAGCCATGACTCCTATTGTGGCTCCCGCAACAAGACCACATTTTAAGACTTGTATGTAGCTACAGTCCTGTGGTGGAGAGTTGTGTTTTTCCCCTAGCTATTAAAATGACGTCATTTTGACGTTGGCCCTAAAAGGGTCTATACTATACTCTGTGCATCTGGGGTCACGCTGTGGTTACGTTACCTAACTAACGTCACTGTGGTAGTGATTTGTCAATGGACGGCACCCACCTGTTATTCAAAGCGGCCACCCCCTAATTATACATAACTCTAACCCTTAAAAAAAATGTAAATGAGTGAGTTACGTAAAAATTCAGAGAAATTAGTATTGTTTTGTATCTTTGTTTGCTGTGATCACAATCCACATGAGCAGAAGAAATATTAATACTGCAATATACAATACTGACTGCACATTGAAAAGAAAAGTATGTTGTCTGAGTTATTTGTTAGGTATAGTTCTTTTTAAATCCTTTAACAGATTAGTCTTTTCATGGCATACTTCTCTCCATTCCAATGAGGACTGTACAAGCAGGCTGTCAGAGTTTCAGTGTTTAATGCCAGTAAAACAGAAACTCAAAAGAGAACATCTTGTCCATAAATGTAGAGAGTGCATTTCCTCCTACCCATGCCCAGTCTGATCATCATGTCATTCTGTAAGCATGAGTGCTACAGCTGACATGCAAGGGAAGTCTTTACTGTTCTTTTTCCAACAAGAGATCTTGTTTTCTGCGTTCTGTGGGAACTTACTCCCCCATCAATGAAAAACTCTCTTTTGTATTTCATGGTCAAACTCTGCAAACAAACCATGTGCTGATTAGTTCAAGAACGGAATGAGAGAAAGACCACATTTGTTTTCTCTCATGTTGAATCTGATTTACCATACTTAAAAGCAGAGAAAAGCCATTAGCCTCAGCTTCCTGCTAATTAACCCAATGACATGGGAAAGTTTTTTATGCCCTGATATCTTTTACTGCTCCTCACATGCCTCACATTCTTAGCTTATTCTGTTCTCATACCGAGATAGGACACCACCAAAACTGAGTTAACAGTTAAAAAAGACTACATTTCCTTAAAGAAAATAGACATGCTCACTGCTAAAGGTTTGCTGTTGAAACATGAAAAAAAGTTTAAATCTGAAACAGCTGAAGTTGTAGTTGAAGTGGCATTAAAAGTACTGGAAGTAGTTGAATAGCAGTGCAAATAAAGAGCTGATATCAGTTGTGTGTAGGTGATAATTTCAGCTAATGGACGTGTCGGTTCAAATAAGTCCTGAAAGGAGCTAGTACCAGTTCAAGTGTATTAAGGAAGGGACAATGTCAGCTGAAGTGGAAGTAATAGGAGAAGAACAACAAGTTTCTTCTTCTTCTTGTTCAAATGTGATGATCTGAATCCTGAAAGGGTTTAAAGTGTTTGTCAAAGTGTAACTACTGAAAGGAGTTGAAATGTCAGTTGATGTGTGGTGAAAGCAGTTCAATTTTCATTTCAAGAGTAAAAGATGAAAGCATTTAAAGGTAGGGATCTGCACGATGAATCGAGAAGTCGATTTAACATTGCTTCCGATGCTAGCCAGCACCACAAATACCAGTTGGTTAAACTTATTATTAAAATTAGTATTATCTTATGCGATTGCGTTTACCTTTTTTTTTTTTTTGTCCCTAGTTGTAAAGCGTCTTTGAGTGCCTTGAAAAGCACTATATAAGTACAATGTATCATTATTATTAATATTATTATTATTACTATTGATAGCAATGCCGCTGTAATATTCAGCCATGTTTCCCATAGATGTATTTTTCTAAATAATATTGTTTTTAGTTGATGTTATTTGTTAAACATTATTTACTGAGATGTTGACATGTTTTGTAGGGTGATGTGCAATATTCTTAAGTAACACACATTTTAGCAACATATGATTTACTTATTGAAAAATGTGATTACCAATGTCAAATGACTCATACACAATAATTTTTTGGACAATTTTTGATTTGGATTGTATGTAGAGTGTCTTTATGCCTCTGCTCCAGTGAAGCCATGGTCGTAGGCATTATATTTTCAGGCTTTCCGTACATCCGTACATATATCCGTTCGAAAGAATGAACCAATTGGGATTTGTTGGTCAAAGGTCACTGTGACCTCATAAACATGCTCTTGGCCAGAACTCATTTATATGCTGTTTATAACATTTTACACAAATGTCTCATAGGATGAAAAGATGAAGTGATGACATTTTACATCCAAAAGGTCAAGGTCAACTTCACTGTGATGTCATAATGTTCAGCAAAAACAGAAGGAGACACATTTGGTTGGATACTGAATTGGTGTAACTAATGCTGGGTGCCCACTTTGAAACTGTGCTGTTTGTATAGATCATCTGTGCTGCAAGTTTGAAGATGTGTGCAAAGCATCTGGGTTTTAGATTATGTAGCTTTTTGCAGCAACATCTATAGCCTATTTGAAGCATGGTCAACTGTCAGGTCTATATATGAGTCTGGATTGACATTTATGTAAACTGTAACTGCAACTTGACTGGTTCTTGAATGCATACAACTGCAAGGCGGTAATTCTAGTCTTAATTTTAGATGAGTCAACTAGTCTAAGTTTTTGACTTCCCTTGAAACATCAGGGGAATTAGTTGTTAGAAACATCACTAGTTGAAGAGTTGCTTACTTATATCATACAGTACACCTGTATGGAAGCATCTGCATTTAATTATGTTTCTGTCCATTTCTGCAAGTTTTTTCCTGAATTTGTCAGCTGTTTATAGATGTTGCTGCTTTTACAGATAGATGCTGAAATGCATAAATTTGTTGGTCCCCAGGTGCCATGCTTGTGCAGCAGCGCAACCTGTCTGATGTGCAGTTGCTGTCCGAGCACCAGGAACTCCACGGTGACCAGGATCATCTACGCCTCCATCTTGCTGCTGGGGACCATTGTCGCCTGCATCATGCTGTCACCGGGTGTGGATCAGCAGCTAAAAAGGGTATGAGTGAACTGTGGAAATATGGTGAATGTATATGTAGAGCAGACATTTCTAGTCAGAGTTAAGCTCAAATCATATGTGTAACGAATGCATTTGTTTGATGAGTTTTGCTGATATTACACAGATGTTAAAGTAGCTAATGTCAGCTAACGCTATATACACAGGTTTAATTCTGCTGTAGCTGCCTGCTTAACAGCCAATGGAAATAGTGGGGTTGTAATAACGTAGTAATGCCATTGAACCTAATACTGTCTTTACTTAATGCTTACTAGTGCCGTTTAATATGAATATTTGATGATTCGCTTTTTGTCCCATATAAAGTTTTCAGGTTTGAGCGGGCTCAGCTGGACGTTCAGTGTGACAGCAGCATTCATGTAAAATTGTAAACAAGCTAACTGCGCAAACACTGCTTGACTTGAAGCAGGTCTCAGTCAAGGGGTCTCCGACTGATGATTCAAATCTCCAACTTTCAAGGGGCAGCTCTCATACATACCTGTTGGCAAAATGCAGATTAATCAAACTCACTCTAATTACCATATTCCTACATATAAACCTACGTCTGCACAGGACTACGTATATACTCCTTACCCTTGTACTTAGCTGCAATGTTTAAATAAGAAAAAGATAATTTGTCCAAAAATCAGCCTTAAATTTGGTTAAAAATCACTGTAAAAGGTCTTTAAAAGCATTAAATGTAAGTGTGTTACCTGTAGACAGACAGTTTGCATGACTCGCTTGTGTTTGTGGTGGCGTGACAAATTGCTCTTGTTCCATCTCAAAGCCACAACTACTTCCTGATGGTATTTCCATTTAGCTTTGCTCTGACCACATGACCAACATGGCCTGTTTTTTTTTTTATTATTATTAATCAGCTTCTGCACCGGTGCCCTCAATCGCAAATTCTGCAACAAATGAGTCATTTTTGTGTCTGAGATAATTATATTGTGAGGTGAACTGTTTATTGGCCTGAAGTCAGACAATTAACACAGGCACATGCTGACTGACAGTGCTCGATCGTTACTTTTAGTTAGATGTGTTTCAACGTTATAAATTCAGGTACGTACCTGACTTGACTTACATAAAGTCAGTTTAAGGTTCATGATGTTGTTTATTTAGATATTGGGTTCATGGCCAGCACTACTTATCATCATATGGAGTTCAGCCACTGCTCATTTGACCCTGTTTATAAATCCTTTGTTATGTTAACAAATATGTGACTTCCTGTGATTTGCTATAGATCCCAGGTTTCTGTGAAGATGGGGCTGGCTCTTCTATCCCCGGCCTGCAGGCTGGTGTCAACTGTGAAATGTTTGTGGGCTACAAGGCAGTGTACCGCATCTGCTTTGGCATGAGTATGTGGTTCCTGGGTTTTGCCATTCTCATGATTAACATCAAGAACAGCAGGGACCCCCGTGCTGCTATTCACAATGGGTAAGCACTGCAATGACACTGTCAACACATGCACTTCGTAACCAACACATCACAGTGGAGGGTGGGTTTGACCACACCCTGTATTGTGTCTTTCTAACTATCATTTATACGGGGAACATGCTTCAGAGGCATTTGTCCTTCACACATTACTGGCCGTGGCGCTCCACCCCATTATTCATCGTCATCATTGTTATTATTCAAATTACTATCTTTTATATTTGTTATATTCATTACAAACATGGACAAAAGCTAATGAGTAGGTCACATACACAACCCCGGAGCCAAAGCAAGAGCTGCTGCACAGCAACAGACTGTCATTTGTAGTCAAGCTGGAGGCACACACAGTCTGAAGTTGCACAGCACAAAACCCCCAAACCAGGGAACAAGAGCCACTGCACAGCTTTATCCTCTTGTTCAGCAGCTAAAAGCAGCTAACGTTAGCACAAACCTCACACCCACAGCAGAGAATAGAAACTGCCGGCAAGCTGGGTAGCTGATTTGGCCAGAAAGACTGAAAGGTCCATTAGTGATGACCATTAATCTTGTGTATATATGATTGTGACATTTAACAGAGATGTTTATTCATGTGTTTATTAGACTGAAAGAGCTCTGAGAGTTCATGAGATGGAGCAAACTCACCACTAACACACAGTGGGTGAAAGAAACGACACTGATGCTATGCACTCTAGTGTCAGTAGTAATGTAGTATTTATATAGACGGGTAGGGGGCATGTTGAGGATGGCTCCAGCGGCCACCCAAAAAATCCTGGACACAGACATGATGAAAAACAATTGAACAATCTAACTCCACAATTCAGTACTACACAGTTCTCAGTCTATTTACATTTTCAACAAGTATTTTTTAACAGAAATTTAGAAAGAAATCACAGATTTTTTTTTTTACTCAGACTTTAACAAGTCCATTTCAGCCACACTGTAATTCCTGCTTTATAGAAAAACAACAAAAGCCCAAATTATGTTAGTTTTCATACAATTAAAATTTTAAAAATCAAGATAATTTCTCTTGCATTTCTACTTTTTTGCTGTATCAAAAACGTACCGAAACGTGACACCACTGTACGTGTAAAACTGAACTGTCAATTTTTTAAAGCGTTACACCACTGCAAATGAGAAATCAACACAAATATACAGCTTAGCTAAAAATATAACAATAATCATGATTAAAAACAAAAGAACACAGCAAGTGCAAATTTTGTCTTTTTTTTCTCCACATACACTCCACTCCAGCATACCCATCAATGCGCTAGCATGTTTTGACTGATGATCACCCACTGATGAACACATTAATGTGACCTCCATCAGTAGGGCTGGAGGTGGTACAGTTATTACAGACCAACTGTTGGCATTATCATTTTTGGATCATTGACATTTTTTAAATCTATTTTTTTACCTTAGGTGGCTGCCTATAGGAAGATCCGCCACTGCCTGCACACACCTGTGAATTAACATATTTACAGCGCATTACTCATCTATGGATTCGATTTTTTATTCTTTGATCATTAAGTAAATAAAAGATGTCCATCGTGTTTTCAGAGCCCAAACTGATGTCCTAAAGTTTCTCACTTGGTCTGACCAGCAGCAAAAACAAGAAAAGTCAAGTATGAAACACTTTAATGAATAAATTATGATCCTGTCAGTCAGCATTTTCTTCAATGTGTATTTACTCATCCTTAGGAGGTTTTTTATCAACAGATGTAAGATCTACAGATAACCTCAAGGTTACTTAACAAAGCTGAACCTTTATGGCAGTGATTGTCAACTGGTGGTCTGAAGGCCACATCTGGCCCACCAGAGCTTTCCATCCACCCTGCAGAATATTAATTATTGCAGATATGTGAGCAGGAAAAGAAAAATGCATTACGGTATTTGGGATATTTAGGTCTTTCTGTGCTGAAGCAACCCCAAAACACTTAAAATGGAAATAATTTTATTAAGAATGATTTACCAACTCGTTTGACCCGCAGGTACTAGGGATGTTATCAATCCATTTGTCAGCTTATTAGAGGAGGTAGTGATGTTGTGGGTTTAGGTGAGTGTACAAAAAAATATATCAAAACATCACATGTCAAAAAGTTACCAAGCAGTGACCCAAGTAATTTATTAACAACTTACAGAAACATTGTGTGCAACAGTTCATGTTGTGCCTTCTTTTCCCGTCTCTCTGCCACTCTTTCCCTCTCTGTCTTTCTCTCTCTCACACACTAACACACACACATCCACACCACAGCGCTCAAGGTGGATTTATACTTGTATGTGGAGTCTATGCGGAGCCTACGTATGTGGGCTGCAGTGTGTGTGAGCGTTTATACTTGTGCATTGGTGTGTCTGTGTCACCCGGCAGTTACACCTTTAAAACACTTGTCGTCGATGGGGTTTCTGTGAAGTGATTTAAAGTTTGACTGATTCAGAACAAACCTAAAACGCACATTAAACACGACTTAATAGCAACAATTTCAAACGCAAGTACACAAATTGACTTCATTATAACGCACAGGATTCACAGACAAAACACATCTTTTGCTGGAAACATTTGCTAATGTTATTAGCAAAAGCCTTTTCCTCTACTCATATGAAGCCAGGGACAACAGCAACATTTAACAAAGGTAACGTTAAAAAATTGGGCTCCATTAAAACTCACAAGGTGCATCGTCCTAACAACTGTCTTATACTAAACACGTTTCCCCAGAAATTGACATGCTAACATTGTTAGCACAAGCCTATGGCATTTTACGCTGTATAAATTAGCCTAGCAGCTAGCGTAGCTAACGTAGGAGTTTTTCTCTGCTCATGTGAAAACAGGATAAATCACACACAACACTTAAAATGCTATTTTGTGGGGGCTTTATTGTCTTCACGATTTATTATTTCTTATCTGTGGAATAACTGTAAACAAAAGCCTTGTTTCCACTGAGGGAAATGGTTTTCATCTTTCAAAAGGCTATGACATTGTAGCTACGCCGTAGCTACAGTGTTGATTCAACACAGGAGTATAAATCGGCCTGTGTAAGTTTAAATGACACTAAACACGTTTCATCACCAAATATTATGAACCAAGCCATGCTAAAGAACAGACAAGAAACAGGCTTTACTGTACATTCTGCCTGTCACCTATTCTTGGAGTTCCTGTATGGAATATGAAGCACACAGTAACCACATCCTTCCTCTGCTGATCACTGAGCATCTCAGTTTTTTGTCCCACATTAAACCTTGTGGTGTGTAATTCTGTTGCTGAAATGACCCTCTTAGTGTTTTACCCAGTTGAAATGCTCTGGACATTGTTTGACTTTGAGGGTCAATGGATAGATATGCTCTTGATATAATGTAAGATGTATTTTTGTTACATTCCAGTGTATAATCAAATACTGACTTCTGTTTTCAGATTTTGGTTCTTTAAGTTTGCTGCCTTGGTGGCAGTAACAACTGGTGCCTTTTACATACCAGATGGGCCTTTTACCTACAGTAAGAACTTTATACATTTAAAACTTGGTATCTCAGATCATGACATCCAGTGTACACAAGAGTTGTGATAATATATGATTGGTGAGTAATTAAATGAACTGCATGTGTGTTGTTGCAGCATGGTTTGTCGTGGGCTCTGGTGGAGCTTTCTTTTTCATTCTGATCCAGCTGGTGCTGCTGGTGGACTTTGCCCACTCCTGGAACGAGTCCTGGGTGGAAAACATGGAGACTGGCAACTCAAGGGGCTGGTATGCAGGTCGGTGACTCAAGCTGTGGCACAATTACATGCTGTATACGGCTTCTGACTGTGTTTGCAGTGTACCATGCAGTGTTGGAGTCGTCACTGAAAAGAAGGAATGTATTTCACATTACTCATTACTTTTAATAAAAGAATAATGCATTACTTATAGATGTGCTGTAGAAAGTAGTTCATTACACTACTCCTTCAGTGTATCCTCATACAGCAGTTTGTATGATATCCTTCGAATCAGTGCCCCACAATTACAAAGTTATTGAGGTTAGTTTTAGTAAAAGAAACATGCTGAGGAAGTACCTTAAAATGACTCTTAAGCTCACACAAAGCTCACACAGTTCCAAACTCAATTTTTTTCTCCAGTCTCCTGGAGAAAAGTCCTGTGTTTTGTGACCCCTCCACCACTTCCACCACCCTCTGAGACTTTCCTTACTCCTCTCAGAGCATTGATCACATGATTGCATCCTTACAAAATACATGGTATACGCGCAAATTACTGGCCTATCATTGCGTGGGATATGTACAAATTTTGGTATATTACTTTTTGTAGCAAAACGTACGAAAATGCATGAAACAGCCAGACTAATTTTGCGTTATTCTACAACAGCAGTTCCCAACTGGTGGGTGGCAGCCCAAAAGTGGGTTGTGGATCCATTCTGACTGGACTGCAAGTGACTAGCAAATGTGTCAAGTCTGTAAAAAACACAGTGTATTTATAAGTACAGTGAATTTCCAGCACAGAGCTTTCATTTTGAAGTGCTGTCACCTGCTGCAGAGTGAGTGCCTAACGGACAGCTACTTGACAGAGAAGGCAAACTAGCTGCAGTATGATGTATGATGCTGAATTTAAACTGTGTGGACCTTGAACTAATGACTAGGGAGAAAGCAGAACCCCATTGCTGGACCAGTTGGGAACCACTGCCCTACAACATCAGCTGAGACACATTGTCATGCAATTATAAGGTGACAGTATGTTAACCTTTCATATGCCCACATATCAGAACAAAACAAGGAGCAGGAGAATTATGGAGCTAGAACAGTCTCAAAATGAATAAATGCACACAGAAATTAATAAATGCACAAAAAAGGATTCACAAATGTATTTAGGGATTTATATATATATATATATATATACAGTACAGGCCAAAGTTTGGACACACCTTCTCATTCAATGCGTTTTCTTTATTTTCATGACTATTTACATTGTAGATTCTCACTGAAGGCATCAAAACTATGAATGAACACATGTGGAGTTATGTACTTAACAAAAAAAGGTGAAATAACTGAAAACATGTTTTATATTCTAGTTTCTTCAAAATAGCCACCCTTTGCTCTGATTACTGCTTTGAACACTCTTGGCATTCTCTCCATGAGCTTCAAGAGGTAGTCACCTGAAATGGTTTTCCAAAAGTCTTGAAGGAGCTCCCAGAGGTGTTTAGCACTTGTTGGCCCCTTTGCCTTCAGTCTGCGGTCCAGCTCACCCCAAACCATCTTGATTGGGTTCAGGTCCGGTGACTGTGGAGGCCAGGTCATCTGCCGCAGCACTCCATCACTCTCCTTCTTGGTCAAATAGCCCTTACACAGCCTGGAGGTGTGTTTGGGGTCATTGTCCTGTTGAAAGATAAATGATCGTCCAACTAAACGCAAACCGGATGGGATGGCATGTCGCTGCAGGATGCTGTGGTAGCCATGCTGGTTCAGTGCGCCTTCAATTTAGAATAAATCCCCAACAGTGTCACCAGCAAAACACCCCCACACCATCACACCTCCTCCTCCATGCTTCACAGTGGGAACCAGGCATGTGGAATCCATCCGTTCACCTTTTCTGCGTCTCACAAAGACACGGCGGTTGGCAAAGATCTCAAATTTGGACTCATCAGACCAAAGCACAGATTTCCACTGGTCTAATGTCCATTCCTTGTGTTTCTTGGCCCAAACAAATCTCTTCTGCTTGTTGCCTCTCCTTAGCAGTGGTTTCCTAGCAGCTATTTGACCATGAAGGCCTGATTGGCGCAGTCTCCTCTTAACAGTTGTTCTAGAGATGGGTCTGCTGCTAGAACTCTGTGTGGCATTCATCTGGTCTCTGATCTGAGCTGCTGTTAACTTGCGATTTCTGAGGCTGGTGACTCAGATGAACTTATCCTCAGAAGCAGAGGTGACTCTTGGTCTTCCTTTCCTGGGTCGGTCCTCATGTGTGCCAGTTTCGATGTAGCGCTTGATGGTTTTTGCGACTCCACTTGGGGACACATTTAAAGTTTTTGCAATTTTCCGGACTGACTGAACTTCATTTCTTAAAGTAATGATGGCCACTCGTTTTTCTTTAGTTAGGTGATTGGTTCTTGCCATAATATGAAATTTAACAGTTGTCCAATAGGGCTGTCGGCTGTGTATTAACCTGACTTCTGCACAACACAACTGATGGTCCCAACCCCATTGATAAAGCAAGAAATTCCACTAATTAACCCTGATAAGGCACACCTGTGAAGTGAAAACCATTTCAGGTGACTACCTCTTGAAGCTCATGGAGAGAATGCCAAGAGTGTGCAAAGCAGTAATCAGAGCAAAGGGTGGCTATTTTGAAGAAACTAGAATATAAAACATGTTTTCAGTTATTTCACCTTTTTTTGTTAAGTACATAACTCCACATGTGTTCATTCATAGTTTTGATGCCTTCAGTGAGAATCTACAATGTAAATAGTCATGAAAATAAAGAAAACGCATATATATATATATATATATATATATATATATATATACTGTATATATACTGTATGTATATTTATACAGTACAGGCCAAAAGTTTGGACACACCTTCTCATTCAATGCGTTTTCTTTATTTTCATGACTATTTACATTGTAGATTCTCACTGAAGGCATCAAAACTATGAATGAACACTTTTGGCCTGTACTGTACATATATATATATATATATATATATAAACAAATCCCTAAATACATTTGTGAATCCTTTTTTGTGCATTTATTAATTTCTGTGTGCATTTATTCATTTTGAGACTGTTCTCCATAGAGAATCAAGACGGCCCTACAGCAAGCTATAACTACCTCAAAATGAAACTATAATAACATATAAAAGAGGCTGCTAACAATGCATAGAACAAATATTACAAATGTAACAAATTAGTAGGTCCAAAGAAAATAATACAGAAGACTGACTGTTATTTTACTTACTCACCGTTGGTCACTGCATCTCCCGACAGAACATCACAGTTGACTCAGTCTGCATACACGTTTTTCAGCCAAACACTGTTGAAACAGAGCAGCTGATGTAGTGTAGTAGCTGTAGTGAAAAGTTAGCGGAGTGAGATGTCCAGCCAGGCAGGTAATGTTACATTGTATTTATCTAATAATGGCATTGTTTACATATGGCATATGCTTTGTCTGTTGACCTCTATTTCCTTTATGATCGAAAATATTACTCTGCTGCTGATTTATACCCAAGTACTGTTACCCTCATCGTCTTTCTCCTGGCTGCTTGCCAATCGCCTGCTGCTGTTTGACGGTGAAACAGAATTTCAAAATTAAGGCGTAACCTAAAGATGATATGGATCGATGTTTTCACTTTGCATTGATGATAATGGATCGTTGATCATTGAATCAATATATCGATCCAGATTAATGGATCGTTACACCCCTAACTATACTGTGGAAAATGAGTATTGAAACTGTTGCAAATATTCAGAATCAATATGTATCAATAAGTCAATATTTTTGACAACATTATTAGGTATCAATAGTAATATACATTGTCATACATGTATAGCATATCCATCACATGCAGACTAGAATTGGTTGATTTTTGAATGTGGTGTTGATAGACACCACACTCCCACAATGCAATACACAATGAAAAACTGCTCACAGCTGAAATAAATCATCAAAATTTGAGGGTGGATTGACCAAACACTTCAAATGTAAAATATATTGATTCCTTATGATTCCTTATATGCTTCTTAACGAATGTTTTGGGCTATTTTTGTATCAGGTGTTTACCTTTTTACCCTTTTGTTTTTAGCTTTGCTGACAGTCACAATCCTCAACTACACCCTGTCATTTATTGCTGTCGTGCTGTCCTTCGTCTTCTACACGAAGCCTGATGGATGCTTCATCAACAAGTTCTTCATCAGCTTCAACATGTTGCTCTGCATTGTGGCCTCTGTTGTCTCCGTGCTGCCTAAAGTACAGGTACAGGACAGAAAATTATACCTGTGTGAAACTGTGCAAAAATGTGATGTGCTTTTGAGATAGAAAAAATAGAAACAATATCACGAACACCTGTGCAGTCTTGTATTCCTTAGTATACATGTAGGGAACATATTACAGTACAAAAGTAATTATACAGAACATATGTTGTCAAAAAAAGAGTTTAAATTACACCTCCATCACTCTCAAACACTGCTAACAGTTTGTGATTGCTCTTATCAATATCTTGTTTATTACGCTGATCAGAAACACATCATTCTTTCTCCATTCTTTTTCAAGGTCTAAGTGTGGGGAAATGTCATTGCATGGAAATAAAATGTGACTGTACCTTCGGGTCATGTTCAGAAAGACTTGAGTCCTGCTTGACAAAACACAGCCATCTCATTTATTCGGTCATCTAGTGGCACAGCAGGGCTGCCAATACAGGATGCTCTGGCAAAAAGAAAATGCAGAGTCGTCCAGCAAAAAAGCTGAACCAGGCTCAACTTTTGTACCCAAGCAATAAGACTCATCAGATGAGGCACTGCAGTGGCACATGCATCCTTGCCATCACCTTACAGATACAAGTGGCCGAAATGAGTCTGCTCTGCAGGGTGGCTGGGCTCAGCCTTAGAGATAGGTTGAGGAGCTCAGACATCCAGAGGGAGCTCGGAGTAAAGCCACTGTTCCTTCATGTTGAAAGGGGTCAGTTGAGGTAGTTCGTGCATCTGATCAAGATGCCTCCTAGGCGCCTCCTGTTTGAGGTTTTTTGGGCTTGTCCAAGTGGTAGGAGGCCCCAGGGCAGACCCAGAACATGCTGGAGGGATTATATACAAAATAACCTTAATATGTGTTTCTACCATTTTTTCCCCCTTCAAAGGGTTTTTTTGGGGGAGTTGGGGAGGACAGAGGGATGTCGTATGCTGTAAAGCCCTCTGAGGCAAATTGTGATTTGTGATATTGGGCTTTATAAATAAAATTGATCGATTGATTGATTGATTGATTGATTGATTGATATGTCCACTTACTGGCTTTATTCCATACTTTTTTCCATACTTACAGTTTTCATTAGTTGACAGAGTTTGCTCAGTTATCATGGAATATCATGCTATAAATGTATAGACTTCTAACTTTTGTATCTGTATGTGTCCCCAGGAGTCTCAGACACATTCAGGTCTTCTACAGTCTTCCATCATCACCCTGTACACCATGTTTCTGACCTGGTCTGCCATGACCAATGAGCCTGGTGAGAATGTTTATTGGTTGTCTGAAATATTGCTGCAGTTTTGAATTAGCAGAAATAACAGCCATCTGTGAGCTCCATGCAAGTAGCAGGACAATGTTTTTGTCTCTGGCATTATTATGCATTGTTGTAATCATTTTAAAGAATTACCATCCTGTTTATGTCATATGATTATGAGAGATTGCTTTTGTTAGTTATGCTTATGGTTGTTGTGTTGAAAATGCACGATGTATGCTATATGCAGCAGCGCAACAATTTGTAGTTAATTGATTCCTTTACAGAATGTGCATCGTGCACAAAGCATTGCTATTGATTTGTAATGGTTTAAGTATTATTTTCAAGCTACTTCCATGAATTTCATGTCTTGTGTTTACACGTCATTTTTTCCCAAGAACGTGTATTTAAGGCATGTGAAGCCCAGAACAAGTCTGCAAATGAGGTCTCATATTTTCTATCACTCAGTGGGTCTCATTCATGAAACAAAGTTGTGTGTAAACTGTTTGCAGAAGGAACTTTACGTGTATTTCGGCATTTATTAATATGGTAGTGGCTCTGATCTTTTTGTAGGTAGAAGGTATTAACAAAATCTTCCTGCTTCTGACTGCTTGTAGTGCTTGTGTAAATAAGGAATGCATATAAATATTGCTTCTCATTATTAGATATTACAGTTTGAATTCATATTGTGCTCTGTTATGTTCACAACAGGCAAGCATATCAAACCATTTTTGTTTAAATTCTTGAATTGTTCAACAGAGAACAGAGAACACAGAGTTAATGGCATCCGTTACCTCCTTTCAGGCCTGTGATTTACCTGTCCCTGTCACACTACTAATAATAAAATAATAAAATATTATACATATAATAAATTATTAAATATTTTAAATAAACTCCACCCAAAATAACTCAGTCTCAGCTTCAGAGTTTCTCTCTCTCTCTCTCTCTCTCTCTCTCTCTCTCTCTTTCTTTGTTTGCTCCATGTTCATGCTGTAGGTTGACAGGATGCACCTATCCATAATAATTATCACCTCCATATAAGGAAGTCACTGGCTATCCATGGACGGGGATGTATGCTATTACTGACTAGCAGGAGCACACTGAATTGATTAGCATTCATGAACATACACATGCCTACGATCAAATCCGAGTTTCCTGTGGTGATTATGAAACAGGTTTTTAATGTGCAAATCTACCCACAGATTAACCAACATTTTATGAATGAGACCAAATTTCTGTAAGCATTTGTACTTACAAACTGAGTTGTACATTCAAACCTGCTTTTTTTTTTTTTATCTCCTCCCCTCAGACCGAGAATGTAACCCCAGCCTACTAAGTATCATCCAGCAGATCGCAGCCCCAACACTGGCCCCTCTGGAGATGGATAACCAGACAGCTGTGGTAATCATCGGCCCAGAGGAACCTGTCCTGACATCCCCATACCTGCAGTGGTGGGATGCGCAGAGCATAGTGGGGCTTGCTATATTTGTCCTGTGCATCCTTTACTCAAGGTATGATCACTGGATGAGATAAGAAACAATGGGCCTGATTCACAAGATTTTTATTAGAAAATCTGTTCTTGAGAAAAGTCCTTAAAAAAAGTCAGATTCATGATGTGTTCTTATAACTATGAATCCCATTATCCTCGTAAGTTGACAGTGTTTGTCAGTTGATCCTAAATACCATAGTTTACCATAGGTTTCTACAACAGGACAACGATCCTAAACACACCCTGAAATCCACAGTGGACTACTGCAAGGGGAGCAAGCAGAAGGTTTTGTCCTAACAGTCCCCCAACCTAAACATCGTAAAAAAAAATCTGTGGATATACTGTTAACAGATTTACCCTTGGGAAATCAGGTCATCTCTAACTTGTGTAGCTTTTCACAGTAAACCAAATTTTGACCAGTGGTGCCCAAACTTTTGCATGCAGCTGTACCTGCACAGTAGCATATTCACATAGTTGTTACATTTATTTGCTTACATTTATTTACCATGCTGGTAATTTAAATGCTTAATATATTTAATATCAACAGGGAAAAAATGGTGATCACTTCCATCACTGGCGTTAAATCTTTATGGTGTTGGGTGGGAGATGTGAGCATATCTCTAAAGATATTGACCAAAAACATTATCCCTCTGTCGGTATATACTGCTGGCCATTTGAAGTTGAAGTTTTGTTTTTTTGTGTCCATGAACACATTTCATCCATGTATGAGAGACTTGCTTTGTTCCTGCTCTCATAGAAGTTATCAGCAAGCTCTGTCCTTTCAGCTGAATTAAGGCTGACTCAGTTATAACTCTTATTATTCTGTTTTATCACTTTATAAGATAACACAAAAGACAACTTTATCATTTAACTCTTAATTTGTTCACTTCTGCCACCACACCCTCCACACTTTAATACATAGCGTTTCTTTAATTTACTATCATCAATGTTTGGACAATATTTCTCCTACCTCTCTGTCTGTCTGCCATTTTCTCCTCTGATAAAGAAAGTGTTAAGCCTCAGTAGTCTTCATCGCTACTCCTAATATAGGGTTACATATATATATATAACAGTTTTTCACCTTAAGGCTAATTTATACTGCCATGTGTCTTTTATGATGGTATAGATACAGCCAATAGATGGCGCTTCAGGACAGAGTCAGAAGATTCACACAAACGAGGTGATGGTGGAGGAGGTCAAAATATTGGACCTTTTAACAGAGTTAGCACGGGGGTGGTCTGTGCAGCCATTAAATACATTGACACATGTGGACGGAGAATTATTTTCACTGTATTACTGATTTTTTTCCGTTCCTCCATTATTAGAATTCTTTGTCATCTCCTACAGTTGTATCGCCCTTGAATTACTCTATACTGCCTCCATGATCATCGTTGTTACTGTTCCGTTTCGTATGTATCCGTAAGCTTTCAGGGAATGTGCACAAATACAGATGAAAGTGAATGCAGAGTATGGAAAGAAGGCTCTGTCCATCTCTATTTCCGAATCTCGCGTTGAGCCCATAGGAGCTGTCATGAGGGCTAACGTCATACCTCTAATAATTTTCTAAAACACAGGGAGTCTCTCTTTGTACTGGGAAACTTTACAAACACTCAGGTTATGAAGTAATTACCTTTCAGTGTGAGACATATATGTGCCTTTTTTGTGTTGTCTGTTTTTTCATATGATGTTGTGGTTTCCACTGCAGGGCCATTTTAATAAATAAAACACAATTTGTCATATTTCTAAATGGACGTACAGTATCCATTTATCTCTGTTCTGCCCTCAGCATACGTTCATCCAGCACCAGCCAGGTGAACAAACTGACCATGGCCTCCAAAGACTCAACCATCCTGGCTGAGGGCGGCAGCAGCCCTGACCTCTCAGAGGAGTCGACAGGACCCAGGCGGGTGGAGGACAATGAGCGAGACATGGTCCAGTACAGTTACTCCTTCTTCCACTTCATGCTCTTCCTGGCCTCCCTCTACATTATGATGACCCTCACCAACTGGTACAGGTCAGTCCCCCCCCCTTCTAACACAGTATTAAAACAGTTAGTATTAAAAGAAAGTAGCAAATAAGAAAGTGTTGCTGCACCTGGCAACAAACAGGACACTCAATGCCAGATGTCAATCTGAAAACCCCATTTTAAATGATTTCATTTTTGTTAACCTAACACCACTAAATATTTTAAACTAATGTAGCTGCTGCCATTTGCTGCTAGACAGTTCATGCCTCTGCGCAGAAGATAGCAGTAGCCCAGGTCATTAGGTTTTTGAGTTGTATGTCTGTACGCATGTACGTCCATTTGTTCCATTCTTGTAAATGTGATATCACAGGAAAGCCTTGACAAAATTTCTTCAAAGCAAACGTCCACTTGGACTCAACAATGAACTAATCAATTACACTTTGGTGGTCAAAGGTCAAGATCACTAAAATCAGGTCTGTCCCATTCTCATGAACACAATATCTCGAGGACACCTTAAGAGAATTTCTCCAAATTTGGCACAAATGTCCACTCTGACTCAAGGATAAACAGATTAGACTTTGGTGGTCAAAGGTCACTGTTGACTTGCGTCTGTTCCATTGTTGACAGCTTTGACAGAATTTCTTCAAATTTAGCACAAATGTCCATTCGGACTCAGGGATGAACTAATTAGAATTTAATGGCTAAAGGTCAAAGTTACTGTGACCTTGCATCCATTTTATTCTCGTGAAAGCAGTATCTCAAGAAGGCCCTGAGGGGAACTTCTGGTTGGGTATGATGGAGTAGACACGCAGCCTGGCTCCTGACACTTTTGTGTATTTATTTTCTAGAAACCCATTATTCCATTTTTATTTGTGACCAAACAGTGGATATTTACACCTCTGGCAACATATCACTGAAAGATGGCATCAGATGGCATCAGATGGCATCGAGCTCAGCATGGCAACCATAGCTAATCTCCTGGGAGACCACCAAAAGCCAAAAAGCCAAAGTGACCCACCTTGAGTCCCACAGTCGGCGCAACATTATCAGAATCATTGGCCTGCCAGAGCCCATTGAAGGACCTCATCCCTCTACCTTTTTCTCTGAGCTGCCTGTGGAGGTCCTGGGCGAGGGCGTCCTGGAGTCACCACCAATTGTGCTCAACGGGCACTTTCTGACAAACCGAGGCTGTGACAGAGACCGAGGCCTGTCATACGGCTGCACAGATTCTGTACCAGCAGAGGGCTAAGATTATCTGCGAGGCCCGGACCCGAAGAGGCAAGCTACAATATCGAGGCAGTCCCATTGCCATCTACAAGGACTACACTCCAGAAGTGATGGAACAATGCAACAAATTCCGCGAGGTGCTGTCAGAGCCATCTGGGCCTCAAACCAGCCCTCCTGTCTCCTGCAAGGCTTACCATCATAACAAAGGACAGAGGTAGGAAAAGATTTTTATCAGTCATGGAGGCTTATGACTACATAGCATCCATCCGTCCTGATGCTAATTAGCATGGGTTTTATTTTGGCCTTGCCTGACTGTGTACAAGATAAACCAAGCTAATCTCACAGGCTGTTGTACTATTTTCAACTTTGACGGATGCTAACAGGGCAATTAGCCACGTTGGTCCGCCCTGACTTCATTAAACACCAACTATCTGCTCCCTGCCCACCCTGGGTCCACACTGAGACATCATCACCTTCTTTTTTCTTGTACATTGGTGAAACAAAACAACCACTCCACAAGCACAGGGCACAGCACAGGAGAGCCAGCTCCTCAGCACAAGACTCAGCTGTCCACTTACACCTACAGGGGAAGGGAGGACAGTAATGTGCACATCTTGGCCAGGGAGGAAAGATGGTTTGAAAGAGGTGTAAAAGAAGCCATCTATGTCAAACTGGAACGACCATCGTTAAACAGAGGAGGTGGACTCTGACACCACTTATCACCCACCTACAATGCAGTCCTGGGATCCCTCCCCAGACCACTTCGCACCCATTCACACCTGGTCCCACCTGACCCTAACACATGATGGTCAGGTGGGTCAACGACTCACATTGTGAACCTAACGACTCTGAAACTAGAGCTCACATGTGACCCTAACGATTCTGCCTGGGTTCACACCCACACAGAGCTTAAAAGCCTGCAACTCCGTACCAGTCGGTTGGAACTGAAGAAGCTTCTTGGATGAGAGGCGAAACGTCTTCAAGAAACGCAAGCAAGTCCAGTTGCCTACGATATAGCACTTAGCATTACCATGACCTGGATGACTGAGAACCTTCACCGACATCTTCTCTTTTGTTACTTTCTCTGGTTTGCTCTCAACTCCCTATGATAGTTCACAAAATTTCTCACAACCCAGTTGTCACCAGTACTGTGCTACCACATAGCCAGTACTATGCTTACATATAGTTTCAATTCTCATGCCTATTTTGAATAATCACCAATTCTCCCCGTCCTACTCTGACCCCAACTTCCGCAAATGGTCAGACAATGGTCTTCTAATAGGGAATTTATACTGATGCATGGAATCGCACCGTAACCTACGCCGTAGCCTGACACCCATCTCCCCAGAAATGTAACTACATGTCGCAGCAACACAGACCTCCTGTCTATTTTTGCAAGCTGAAACCATTTCCCTCAGTGAAAACAAAGCCTTTATTTACTTTTATTTCACAGACAGATACAGTAAATTGTGGAGACAATAAAGCCTCTGCAAAAATAGCATTTTAAGTCTTGTCTGTAATTTGTCATTTAGGGATTTATACTTAAGGATTTATCCTGGCTTAATGAGCAGAGGAAATCTCTGCTCATCGCTAGGCTAATTTATACAATGTAAAATGTCATAGGCTTGTGCTAATAATGTTAGCAGGTTACATTTTTTTGGAAAACGTGTTTAGTTTAAGACAGTTGTTTTGTCAGTGAACCTTGTGAGTTGTAATGGAGCAAAATCATGTACCATTACCTTTGTTTAATGTTGCTGTTGTCCCTGGTTTTATATGAGAAGAGGAAAAGATCACTAGCTAATTTATACAATGTAAAATGCCATAGGCCTGTGCTAATAACGTTAGCATGTTGTATTTGTGGGGAAAATGTGTCCAGATAAAGACAAGTGTTTGTCTGTGAATGCTGCGAGTTATAGTGAAGCCGATTTGTGTGCTTGTGTTTGAAATGGTCTCTATTAAGCCATGTTTAATGTGTGTTTTGAATCAACTAAACTTTACACCACTTCACAGAAAATCTGCCACTGACTAGCATTTCGGAGGTGTAACTGCAGAGTGACACAGACACACCACTGCACAAGTATAAATGCTCACAACGGCGTAGGCCATGTGCGGGGCCCGTGCTTAGGCTACAGTGTAGGGTCTGTGCACAACTATACATCCCGCTTAACACTTACTGTACGTGCACACCAACAGCTGCAAAAGCTGCAAAGCAGCCAAGGTCACCCAAGCAGTGCCACTGTCCAAAATACTTTTGGCAGCTGAAGTCGCTCATAACATCATACATTCGAACGTTCGATCATACTTGTCATTTTAAAGGATCTGCAAAGCAGGTTACTAGCTGGAGCTGAAGTGATAACTGCCTTGAAGTGACTCGTTTGTTTTAATTTATTTGCATTCTTCACATTTGCACAGACAAAACGGTCGGCAGACCACAAAATCATGATATTCACATGAAACAAGGGAGATTAGCATGCTAAGAGTTATATTAGCATGGATGTATTTGCCCCTAGTTTTAAAAAATCTTTCTCAATATCAACTCACCAGGCAAACCAACTACTCAGGACACGGCTTCCCACGCCTGCTCCTTTTGATTTCAGTCCCTATATATAAACAGGGTCGAATCACAAAGGACTCGGTGTCCAGCTACAGCAGTGATTAGCTTCTGTCTCATTTTGAAGTAGGAACGAATGTGTGGTAGCAACTAATGTTTCCGAGGACGTTCTCTGGGTTCCACACAAGCGATGGATATCTATTTTTCCATTGGTGGCTGGTCATTTGCAACCAAGCGCGTCATAGCTAATTTGCATAAAGTTCGCAACTCCCCAACTTTCAACTGACACTCTGGTTGCCAAAACACTGACACTTTGCAGCTTTGCAGCTTTTGGTGTGCACGTGCAGTTAAAGACCTGCACAACAAAGGAATAGTTTGACTTGCCCAAAAGTCATCTTTTCCGCCTTTTTCAAATAAGGCATTTTGTCCAAAAACAGTTCCCTTATTTTCCTAGTTGTCCCCCTGAATCACAAATTGACATATTTATCACCCTAGACTTTGATGAAAAATGGTTGATATCAATTATTTATGGCAAATTGACTCCCTACACCCAGCTCCCACTACACCTCTCAGACTCCTGGGAACAAGACATGGGTGTTAACATTTCTGACAGCTGGTGGAGCAATATTCTTGGCCTGGTGCACTCCTCATCACTATGTACCAGGCACGGCCTATTGCAGTGCAAGGTGCTCCACTTCACCAACACCACATTGGCTAGAATATACCCTGATCGAAGTGATGCATATAATAGATGTAAGACATCTCCAGCTGACCACTTACACATGCTTTGGACATGTCCCAGGTTAACTGACTTTTGGTCTAAGGTGTCTGACACCCAGAGACAGGCCTATAGCACAATACTCGTACCTAATCCACTGACGTCTTTGTACCACTCTGTTAGCCAGACGCTCCATTCTTCCTAAATGTAGATATACTTCTCCCCCAATACACGACCAATGGATACAGGAAGCCTTACAATGCATTCAGCTGGAGAAGTTAAGATTCTCACTGAAGGGATCCTTAAATTCTTTCCACAAGACCTGGAGTCCCCTATTAGCCTTTATTAATGACCTCACTATTATTCCTGATGCTAAGAGTGTTCCCTAGGTGGAGGCCACTGGAGGTGGAGAGATGTTTTTTTTTTCACTGTTCCTCCTTATGATCTTCTGTACCTTTTGCTTTTTCTTATGTGTCCTTCTTCCATTTCACCTGTTCTTAATGATTATTATCTCTGTACTCTTACAATGTCATGTGCATGTGTCAAGTAATTGTGTGGTGTAATCCACCACAGCTACTGCAGGCTTACTTACTGGTCTTTTTACAACACTTCATGTCTCAATTAAAGTCTTATCCAATGTGTGTGTGTGTGTGTGTGTGTGTGACCATATCCAACATGGGCTGGTGGGAGGGGGGTCGGGGGCGGTTCTTTTCTCGTTCTTCAGTTTTCTGGGGGGGGGGGGGTTCTGCCAAGACACTTTCTTAGGTTCTGTACTGCTGTATTGAACTGTTCATGTCTGCAGAAAAGCAAATAAAAGATTTGGAAAGGAAAAAAAAGGATTTGAGGGAATTTCCACAAATTTGGCTCACAGGGACAAAGCAATGACCTGATTAGATTTTGGTGGTCAAAGATCACTGACCTCAAAAAACATGTTATACTCCAATTATGACAAAATTTCATACAAATATCTAATAGGATAAAATGATGAAGGTGATGCAATTTTATATCCAAAAAGTCAAAGGTCAACTTACTGTGACATCATACTGTTCTGCAAAAACACTTTTCTGTCCATTTCTCAGTCTCATAACTCAGGAACAGAAGGGCAGACATTCGGTCAGAGACTAAATTGGTGACACTGATCTTGGGTGTCCACCTTGAAACTGTGCTGATTTTATAGATCCTCTGTGCTGCCGGATTGTTGGTGTGTAGTAGGCATCCACGTTTTAGAATATCTATATTCTTTGTGGCAACATCCATATTAACAGCATTGTCTACTGTCATAGCTACATATGAGTCTTGACAGATATGGACGTGAAGTGCAACTTGACTGGTTCTCACATCAATACTAGTTTGTTTTTACTTTGCTGTGAGGTTGTGGTGGATGTTATTTATGGCTAAAAGACCTATTTTCTGTTCTTGACAGCCCTGATGCAGACTACACCATAACCAGCAAGTGGCCAGCAGTGTGGGTGAAGATCACCTCCAGCTGGGTGTGTTTAGCCCTGTACATCTGGACCCTGCTGGCCCCCTTGATCCTCACCAACCGAGACTTCAGCTAATAAGCAACTCCATCTCTGGCTCCACTCTGTCCTCCACAAACCTCCACAGATCTCCTCCTCCTTTTTCTACAGAAATTCTGACTGTGTTGCCAACATGTTTCTTTCAAAATAATCTCACATTTTATACTTTAAGCTGGAGTTTAGTTCAGTTATTTATTAAAAATTAAAATCTGATCTGGTTCAGAGGTGCCATAACAGCTGCTTCAAGCACTGGTGTTTACTGTAGTGATTTCATACCAGCATGTAGCAGCAGCTCATTCGTTAGACATCTAAGGACAATTCTACATTTTCTACCAAAGCACAAAAACACCATGAAGAAAAACATTCCATTTGTTTGTGTAAATTTATGAGTTGTAAATCAAACACAAGGTCCAAAATAAAACCAGCAGCATATTTTCATATTGTGTGCTCTTAACAGTCTAAATGTATCTCTGCTGTAACAACAACAAATAGTCCGTTTTAGTTAAACCCACTGCTTAAAACTATGAATGTATTACAATATTAATGTTGGTTTGTGAACTGCACACAGTGGTAAGCTCATATAATTTGCTGCTATGCCTTCTAATGCCTTATATGTCTTAAATGTTTCAGATCCATAAATATATTGAATACATTAAGAGTAATATGAAGTGTAGTGAATCACTGTTGATTAACATGACTTAAAGTCAAGTTAAGTTTCTGCCAAATATTTTAAGATATTCAATGTAAGGGGGGTTTGGAGATGTGATGGTTTCAGGCTGTAAAATAAATCTATACAGTGGCAAGATACAATCAACATTATGATGTAATTATTATTTTCTGTGCACCATTATATGACTCCAAATAGTATGGAATATCTTTAATGTTTATTATGATTTTATTTGTAAATAATGCCATTTTTGTAATTAAAAGAAATAAGCTGTTGTATTAGAAATGTCACTGAATGGTTATTGAATGGTTTATTTTCCAAGAATATGAAATAAACCAGATTTATATGATACAAACACTGACCAAATGCCTTGTATGCTAAAGTGATGTGCTGTAGTTGGTATGTAATAAGTGGGCTGTGAGTTCTCAGTGCTTCTGCAGTTTCTGTTCACACTCATTTATAGCCATGTATGTTCACTTTGACTCCATTTTCACAACAGAGACTCAATGTGAAAAACTCAAATAAACAAATAAGCAAATACATCTTGCATCATGTTTATCACAGTATCATTATATATTTTCAACACTTAAATGTAATCATTGTTTCATGGTAAAATGGTCATTATCAAAATATCCTTTCAAATATTAGTGCAGTGGCTGATTCCTCATATTCAGATTGCACAAACAGCTGTGATACAAAGATCTTAAACACACAGAGAAATAAGTAATACATTCGTAAAACAGTTGGTAATCATATAATTAGGAGCAATTCAATATCCACAAATTTTAATTACAACTTGAAAGTAAACAAAAAAAACCCAACATTGTTCAGTAATAAGTCTTTGAACACTGCTGATATGAAATGTCTGTGCTGAAAATTCTCAAATAATATTTGGTTTTACACTTTTTTCTTTGAGTCGCCTGTAAATGTTAAACTTAGCAAGGCAGTTTAGTTGCAAGGCTTCAAGTCTGTACACTGAAACTCTGCTGTGACTTCCATCAATTGTGCAAATAATGAAAAAGAATAAAGTCGGATTAACAGCTGAGCTCTTGTCCTTATTCAATCAACTGTCTTTTTCTTACAATTCCATCCTGGCTTTATGTAGGCTGGAGTGTGCTACAAACAAATTAAAAAAGAAAAAAAAACATTTTGCAGCATGGTCCCTACCCACCCTAACTGGATCAGCTAACTTTCTGTTGCTGCTGCTACACAGGTTAGACTCAGCACTGCTGCTGGCCACCAGTCCACTGTGACACCCAGTGCTCTACTTGAGTAGCTACTGCTGCTAACTGAAGGTCCATCTACAGAGCTGCTACTTTGTCAAAGGACCCACACGTCAAAATATGATGCTCTGGGTACCCTTCTGCTTCACTTTTGAACATTTGAAACACTGTTTTTCTGTTTTTTTTTTCCTTAGGTTTAGGCAACAAAAGCACGTGGTTAGGTTTAGAGGTACACATGGCTTAGCTTAAAATAAGAACAGTTGTTCCCTAGCATCATGTAATGTTACATGACACAAGTTAAGTACCTAATGTATGTCACTAGCGTAGCATGCTACACATGCTACCACACTACAGTGGTGTGAAAATAGCTCCACTGATTTTTGGTTTCAGACGGGAAGCAAACAGCAGGCTCCTGGGTGAAAGTCAGGACTTTCTCTGCCTTTATACTATGGAATCTGCTGGTGACATTACAACCTGCTACCACCCGGTGTGTATCACACTGCTGTGTGACTTCCATGTTAGCTTGATTTTTCAGCCCCGGTGGTTGCTGCTTGGATCATACCAATGAAAGACAGTAACCACATACTCATACTATTTTTAGAAGGCCCACCATCAGTCCCAATGCCTGGTTTATCTCCTACTGATCTACATCCTAACTTTCACAGATCAAACTACTGTAGCTTGAAATGTAAGAGTTTACACAGTGAGGACATCAGCAGCTGTCTATCACATGCAGGTTGTGTGTTGCAGCAGGCAGTGTGAAGAGCCTCTCCTCAGGCTCCCTCTGGGCGCTATGGACCACCCGGCACCTGAACTTGGAGCCCTGGTCATTCTTGCTGGGGGTGAGTTTGAGGAAACTGAACATGGAGTAGAGGCCGTTGATGTTCAGGCTTGGGGGAGTGTTAAAGATGCCAGACAGAACCTTCTCTCCATCTTTAGTCCATGTCACTGACACGTCCTCAGGACAAAAGTCTTTGATACACAGGTGCAGGGTACACTCTTCATTCATCAGAGGACACAGTGGTTCACAGTCGATGAACATCACATTAGGAGGAGTTCCTGTTCAAACAGACAGCATTTTGACATGAATAAAGTGTCACTTTAATTTCGACATTAGTGTGGAAGGAATACGAGTGTGTGAATAAGGCTTAAATGTGGGTTGGTAAGGGAAATGTGGTTTTATTTTGATGTGATTAGAAGGGAGAGGGACAAAAACAGAAAAAAAAGAAAAACATGAATACTCTAGCTATTATAGTTTTTATTTTAGATCAGTTTTAAACAGGATCATGTCGGCAACGATATCTAATGGCCATGACAGACCAATATTGTGGTGTCACCCTGCATTTTCACTGTCTTTTGGACTGCTTGTAATAATGTAATGACATCATTGCATGTGGAAAATGTGATGGTGTAAAAGACACAGGTCTTGGCTTTTTGTTGCAAATGAATGATGTTCTAGCTCTTATTGTTTTTATGTAACATTAATTTTAGACAGGATCATAAAAACAACAACCCCCCCACTGTCACCTGCAGAAGGTCTGTTTTCAGAGGGTTCACACAGGACACAAACACTAGTCTCCTGGGTCAAAGTCCTGTGTTTGTTGGACCAATCCATCTCTCCTCCCACCTGCCCTAAGCTGACTTTAAGGCACTTCAGACTATGTCAGTTACTCTGACTATCTAATACTGACAGTGATGGGTTTACATTGGGATTGGTTGAAGCAGGGTGTGTCTCATTCAGACGCTAAGGCAACACTGCCCAAGTGGCATATTTTGACCCAACTAGAGTGAGACCAGGCTGATCTCAAAGACCTGGGACTCCAGTAGTAAAAAAATGAACTCAAATGGGTTATCTAAATGCAGGAAATATTCAGTGCTACTACCTTGAGTGTTGATGTGGTACAGGACATCTTTGTAACCTGGAGAAGGGAAGCTGGAGTGGTAAACTCGGCAGGTGTAGACAGCCCTCTCGTCCTCTCTGGCCATGACCAGCTGAATCTTACTCCACATGCTGTAGAGGCGGTTGTGGTCGGAGAAAGGTCCAAAGTGTGTGACGGTGCCGACTTGTTCCCCGTCGTTCCTGGACCACTCCAGGTCGATGTCCTGGGGGTAAAAGTTCTCCACCCGACAGCAGAGAACCAATAGCCTCTCCACCTTGGGGATCTGAGGGATGCTGGAGATCTGGAGGAAAGACGGCTCCACTGGAGGTGTGTGAATGTGTGTGGTGAGAGAAGAGGGCGGTCATGTTAGATCATATAAAGTCATTCACAGGAGATAATAAAAACAATCAGTACACTTTCCTCCACATGTGCCATCTGCTGAAAGTAGAACTAAGCCAGTTAAGGGCTTCCCAGATTCAACTGATAAAGATAATGGAACTGGTGTGTTCCCAAAATTTCACATATAATCTTACTGGTTGTTATGTATTTACATATGCACATTTTGCATTCAGAGATGTTTATGACTTACTTGTCCGGGCAGGGTGCCTTTACAGTGGCTATATAAATACTTTTATAATAACAATGTGTAAAATGTAGCGCTGTCAGTGTTAATGTGGTAATTCCGATATGATTGAGTACCAAAGACAGTGCTTTTTTGTTTTGTTTTTTTTTTTATCATCGCATGCTGCTATTTTTGCTACCGCCTGTCTTTCAGAGGTCATGGATGGCTGAGTTTTAAAGCCAGAGTGATGATACTGATATCACATGAAACTACAAGACCTAAGGAATCAAGTGAATCCATGTTATGATAGCTTCACAGGGGTCCCTTGACCTCTCACCTCAAGATACCTGAATAAAAATGGGTTCCGTGGGTACCCAAGAGTCTGCCCTTTACATGTCCACCAGGGGTGGGTGACATAGTCCTAAAGTAATATCGTGATATTTCAGGTGACATGACAACGTGAAAACAATGTGACAATGTAAAAGGGGTTGCTCTTAGACAGCAGGAAAACAGGTGTTGTTTTAAGTGCACTGAGTAACTTAAACATGAATACATTTCTGGATAAATGCATGACGGTTGTTGCGGTGATTTATTTTACAGTTTAAAGGCAGTAGATGGACAGAATACTTTTAAAACGGTGATTGTGTGTGTGGTGTGTAAGCCTCACAATGTCACATGCCCCAAGTGTGACAAAACAATATACGCATGCCCAGAGCCTTTGGCAATGAAAGTGGATGGGGCAAAATTAATGCCAAGTGGGGGAAGATTGCCTGTAGCCCCGCTGCAATCTGACTGGCTATTTGCAGAGTGCTCTCATCATGTGCCTGTAGTTGGCATATGTTAGTGTTTCTTTAAAGGTCCAGTGTGTAGGATTTAGGGGCATCTTTTAGCAAAAATATAAGTATATAATATTCATAACTATTTTTTTATTTGTTTATAATCACCTGAAATAGGAAATGTTGTCTTTTCGTTACCTTAGAATGAGCTGTTTATATCTATTTACAGAGTGGGTCCTCTCCAACAGAGTCCGACATGTTGTTCTACAGTAGTCCAGAACAGATAAATAAAACATTGCCTTCAGATAGGGCCATTAGCATTTTGGCATTTTCTGTAGTTCTCCTACATGCTTGGCACATGGGAAAAGTTTCAGTTCTGCAACCTCACCACTAGATACCACTAAATCCTACCCACTACATCTTTGAAGAAGATAGTAGGAACCATGATAGTGATGTGGATTATTTTCTACAAATCAATTTCTAATTGTCTGCCTTGTAAGAAAAACTTGAGACTAAACACCTCAGTGCCCACCAGCCATGGGCTGTTATTATAAACCAAACCGCTAGTGAAAAAAAAAAAAAAAGAAAGAAAATTCAGATTTAACATGGATTGGTTGTCAAAGACAAAATGGCTAACTGCTGTCAGAGAAGACTTGTCTTTGCTTCACGTGTGTTATTTAAAGGGGATAGTACGTATTCAAGAACAGGCTTTCAGGATCTCAAGCATCTTTCTGAGAGGATTGCCACACAAGAACACAGCTGGGCAACGCAGTAAAACTGGCCTTGCTCTCAAAGCCAACACAGCTACCCAAACTGACAGCGCGTACAGACGGGGAAGAGCAGAGTAACAGCAAGGTGAGAAGAACAGGTATGTGCCTAGGTTGGATTATAAACTGTGTTTAACTGTGTGGGAAATGTGTGCAGGTTCTTAATCTGTGCAATTCAGACTTTAGACTTATCGCCACCATGGGGAGATTCTTTTTCCCAGCACTGTACAATTTCAGATAACAGCAAATGCACAGCACACGGTAACAACATGGACGACATTATATAAACTCTACAGTGACACACAGTAACATTATGGACAACATCGCAGTAGCAACACAGATAGGAGTGAGCATTCAGGCCTGTTCAGCAAGGCCTATTATTTAAGGTAGCTATGGCTGCAGGTATCAGGCTCTTCCAACGCGCATCCTTCTGCACCTCAGTGCTCTGTACCTGCGACCACAGGGCAGTGGGGTGAGACTATGATTGAGTGGGCATGTGATGTCCTATATATTGAGGTAGTGATGCGTGCAATGGTCCTGATGTTTAACTCTGTAAGGTTGGGTGTGGGGAGACCAATTATCCTGGCAACAGTGTTTGTTATGCATGTGAGTTTGGCCCTGTTAGTAACCAAAAACATGTTAAACTAGAATGACCTCCCCATGGTTGTACACCTCCACACACCATTCAAGTTTCTCTTACAGTTTACATCCATGTCTGTGAAAACATGGATGCTTTACACACATTCTCCCCTGACGGCACAGAGGATCTATACAATCAGCACAGTTTCAAGATGAGTGTCACCAATTCAGTATTTGACTGTCTCCCCTTCTGATCCTGAAATATGACGTTGAGTAATGTCCAGAGAAGCAATTTATGCAGAACATTATGATGTCACAGTGAAGTTGACCTCTAACCTTTTGGATATAAAATGATATCACTTTATCATTTTATCCTATTAGACATTTGTGTGAAGTTTCATCATAATTTATAATAAGAACTTTTTCAGTTATGGCCAAAAATGTTTTGTGAGGTCAACTCTGACCTTGGCCTTTGACCT
Source organism: Cephalopholis sonnerati (assembly GCA_019142605.1). NCBI lineage: Eukaryota > Metazoa > Chordata > Actinopteri > Perciformes > Serranidae > Cephalopholis > Cephalopholis sonnerati. The sequence goes on from JAGQAX010000002.1 coordinate 44,581,195, forward strand.
TTGATCACCAAATTCTAATCAGCTCATCATTAAGTCCAAGTGGACTTTAGTGCAAAAATTGAAAAAAATTCCCCCAGGGTGTTCTTGAAATATCACATTCACATGAATGAGACAGAAAAGGTCACAGTGACCTTGACCTTTGACCACCGAAATCTAATCAGATCATTGTTCAGTCCAAGTGAACATTTGTGCCAAATTTGAAGAAATTCCCTCTAGGCATTCTTGAGATACTGCATTTGCAAGAATGGGACGGACGGACGTACAGAGGAATGAACGGACAACCCGAAAACATATTGCCTCTGGCTTCGGCTATCCTCGGGCATGGAGGCATAAAAAGCAGGTGGGACTGTAGAGTAGGATGGGCTGCAGAATGCTATGGTACAACAGTAGGAGGAGATGAGGGACGACATAGAGTTGTTCAAGCTTGCAGATAGCTCAGACTTTGATGGCTCCTTGAGTGGTTTTCAGTGGCACTGGTTGCTTGTAGTGATGAACCTGAATCTACAGCTCCCCATGGCTTTACAGAGCTTTATAGTGATTTTTAAGCTAATTGTTTAGCTGTCTGAACCACAACTGTACTGTTTAGATTCACTCTCACCCAATGGCAGATTGGCCATCGTGACGTTCGGGACGAACCCCGACGAGCCGGTGTGGGTCAGTGGGGCCGGCCCGGTGGTCAGAGAAAGAAAAAAAAAAAAAGACTAGTGAATGTCAAGCTAGTTGCTAGCTGTCAGTACTGCAATGCGCATCCCTCCCATGTTGTTTGTTTGCTGTGAGATGTTCAGAAGGAACGTAGGTGTCAATCTTATGTTTTGATGCTTGAAGGAGGAGATAAGAGCGGCCTCTTCCAATACGAAAGAGGCCCTCATTTTTCTTGAAATCTGATTGGTTCAGCCGCAGTCATCAGACATTACTCATGGCAGACCAGGCTAGTTTGACCATTAGTGCTAGCTACTGAGAAAGGAGAAAGACAGAGAACAAGGAGAAAGACAGAAAATATGGATAAAGCCGGTAAAAAAGAAAGGGTGGTGTGGAAAAAACTCAAATAAAAAAACTTAAATCTTTACAAGAGGCAGCAAAGTACTCCAAAATGACCGACCTGTTTGGCTGCGGCGTTGGTCGACAGGCTGAGGCTGCTGGTGTTGCTAACGATGGAGATGGAGCTGGAGCCGACAGTGCCATAGCAGGTGCATTAACGTTAGCTAACGTTCGTGAGTGTGTAATGTGCAAGGTTGGCTTTGGCAAATTGTGTATTTCTTCTAGGTGTCCGGTTCAAGAGGCCAGCTGGCCTACTAGGTATTGTATTAAGTCATTATAATTAAAACCTGTACTAAAAGAAAATATGTGCTTGCTTTTTTCCTATGGATGCATGCAATTAACCTTAGGTGGTGCTCCCAGTCCCAAGGACAATGAAGCTGAGGGACAGACTAACCCCAGTCGTGATGAGGAGGAGGATGAGACCAGAAATATGACAGGTGCAACGTGAAGGCATAGCCTACTATGCATTACATTTTAGCCAGATGAAAATCTTTTTAGTAGTATTAAGTGGGATTTTTTTGTTGTAGTAGTAAGTTGACTAAAAGTTGACAATAGGGCCTATTGCCCAGTTTATACCTCCTTAGTTCATGGCTGGGAACCATGGAGATATAAATTATGGCTTACAAGAGCAGGACTGGGCAGGGCAGACACTTATATTGTGCATAAAATTAGATGCATTAGGAAAGAGTCATATGCTCTTATTTTAAGTTAAATAATAAGCACATAGCCATTTGTGGCCACTTCATTATTGCATTTATTTTATAGTCTGGAATTAAACAATAACTGCTGATTTTCTTATGCAGTTGATTCTGAGGGCAGCGAGACTGCTGCAGGGTCCAGCACTGTTGGTCCTGATGATGACAGACAGACAGCAAGGTCCAGTACAATTGGTCCTGAGGACAGAGAGACCACTGCAGCGTCCCCCATACTGGCATGTTTTCTGTCCAGATCGACACCACACAGGATGTTACGTCCACGGACCAGTGTGCTATTATCCTCAGGTACGTGACAGATGTGACTTGGTGTCAACATTAACAAGGATTGAAGAAGATGACTCCATGACGCCACCTGTCAGAGCAAAAGCCAGGAGCTACACAGAGTCCCTCCTAAGGTTCGAGACAATCCTGACTTCTCAGATCTTCCTCCACATATTTGAAATCACATCATCCCTCTTTAAGTATCTCCAAACCAGTGGCATGGACTTACTGACTGCCCATGGGTTAGTAAGGGGGACCCAACAGAGGCTCAACAAGTGCGTCAGGAATTTTGATGGGGTGAAAAGAGCAGCAGATGTATTTGTGGAGTGGACCAATGCCAAGCTGCAGGAGGAGGATTGTGAAGTTGAGGTCCAGGCTGCACTCCCAGAGAAACGGGTCAGGAAAAAGAAGGCCATGCCAGGAGAGTTGGCTGAAGATGAGCCTGTATCAGATGCTAAGGCAAACTACAGGATCAAGGTCCACAATGTCATTCTAGACACAGTCACAGAGAGCATTCAGAGTCGCTTTGCAGCAAATGGACCACTTTCTGCAGACTTTGCATGTCTTGATCCTCGGAATGTCCCTAATATAAAGGAAGAGGGCCTTCCAACTGAAGCACTGCAAGAGCTAAGCAAACACTTGCAGAAGTATGATGAAAGAGCCACTGCTGGAAGACTGCAGGCTGAACTGTCAAGCCTAACCAACCATTGGACAAGACTTAAAATGCCCCATTTGGATGCATACAATGTCAGGACAACCAGTGGGGAGGATAAAAGAGAAGAAGACAACCTGGAGCTAGAGAATAAGTTGCAACTCCTGTAAAAACTGTCCTGTTTGTGTGTATCATATCTTGTCACAGTACAACTTGCTGACTGATGTCTATCATGTCATCGGATTGGGCTACAGGTTCCTCCTGTCACTCAGTCAAGTTGCCTGTGAGCGGACCTTCTCAACTCTAAAATATGTGAAGACTTGACTGAGGAGTACCCTGACCCAGGAGCATGCTGGTGATGTAAGGTAGGACACCCTCTATTTGTTTTGGGTGCCTGAGAAGGTATAAGCTTGTATGCCTTGAAGTTGGCTGTTTCAGTCTCTGAATATTAGCACTGATTTTACTGATGTCTTTGTATAATAATTAATCAGTGTGTTTTTATAGCGTGTACAAGCTTATAGAGGATTATAGGTAGAAACGTGTGGGCCAGTTCGTGGGCCGGTGTGTGGGCCGCTGTGCCTGGATGTCCCAGGCTGAATTTGTGTCCCAGTCCACCCCTGCTCTTACCGCTCTCATTGCATCATTTTTCTCAGTAAAGAGCTTTTAAAACCCACCATACACTACCTGCCCAGCACCATAGAGCAGACAGACACAGTTAGTGACTAGCTGGGGGACATGATGGAGCATTTAACAGCTAAAGAACCATTTATTTCCTTCAGCAGTTGCTAGAGACCTGATTCTAGATCTAGCTTCCTAGTCCAAAGAGTTGGTCCTTGTGACAAATTTCTAAGAAAATTCTTGGAATTATGATATTTTCTAAGAATTCCCCCTTAAGTTATGACTTGGTTTTGGTAATGATATAAGTTATTCATGAAGCATCTTAGCTCATAAAAGTAAAAAAAAAAAAACTGTAATGGGAAGGGAGGAGGACTTTTAAGAGGCTTAAGAGTTTCTCAAGCTAAGGAGATTACAGTAAAAAGACAAAGAAGTAGGAGAAATATTCTCCATGCCATGCATAACCATGACAATAAAGTTCCACCGGCATTGAATTTATGTCTCATCATATTTGGAAGGAAGAAAGGCAGTTGAGAATTAAAAGCAAGTTAAGAAAATGCTGTTTTAGATCAACAGGCTATAACCATTTTTTTTACCCCGATTTCTCGTAACAGCCAAAAGTAATGTATTCTCATGACCTGCCCTGCTCTATCTCTCTTTCTGTTTATGAAACACCTGCCCCTCCGCAAGGAGGCTACTACGGGAGTGCGAGCTCCGCACCGAGGACAGTGGGTGAGAGTCCACCCGAGCACATACAGTAACAGGGCTAACTGTTAGCATCACACAGCTAACTTTACCTAATGGTTATTAAAGGTATTAACAACAGAGTCGAGCTGTTTTGGTGTCGGTTTGTTTGTTAAAAATGTTTAACAGCTCGGTCCCACTGTTGCTGTGTTGCTCTTGCTAACTAGTCAGACATTAAACTGACATTCTGGAGGAGAGAGGCTCCATAGACAGTCTTTCAGTGCTGCATCTAATCCGTGTGACATTACTCGGGGTATTGCACCTGCGACCCAAAAACCATTTTCCCGTAGGTCACCATTTTAAAAGAGATGTCTTTAAAACTGTTGACAGGGCAGCTCAATCTGCAAACAAGATCAATTATGAATCTTTTTATTCTCTCTATCTATTATGAATTTTAGGGCCATTAAAGTTTTACATTTGTAAAACTTTCCTTGGGAAGAGAAAAGTGATTTAAAAATCTGTGACATTATGACAATCTAAAGTCTATGAGCCGAGCGGGAACTCGCTGCGCATACTCAGGTTGCTGGAAGCTAGAAACTTTTTTGGCGAATGTGCCAGGCAAGCAACTCTACTAGAATGAATGTTGGGATCTGGTATTTAGTTACTAAAATCTATGGTGTTCACTCTGGTCCTTCCCCTACTTTTGTCACTGAGCATTTAGGATTAGTACCAGAGTGAAGCGGCACGGTGGTGGTTAGCATTGTAGCCTCACAGCAAGAGGGAACCCTTCTGTGCAGAGTTTGCATGTTCTCCCTGTGTCAGCTGTTGACTGCAAGTGTGAATGTGAGCATGAATGGTTGTCTGTCTCTATGTGTCAGCCCTTTGATAGTCTGGCGACCTGTCCAGGGTGTACCCCACCTCTCGTCCAGTGTCAGCTGGGAAAGGCTCCATCCAGCCTCCCCTTCTTTTCTAATCATTTCAGAAAACATGACACAGTGACATGAATCCAGTGTGCAACTGAAAGTACTGTTACTCACCTTTTACTGGGACTGTGGTCTTTCTTCTGATGCACTTGCCCCTGCACAGCACCACACACTGATATTCAGTCAGGTCTTCGGTGATGCTCAGACACACAGTCAGGACAGATGTGTGGTGTCTGCCATCTGACTGGAGACAAGCCTGTTCACTCAGATCCTCACTGAGCAACAGAGGATCACATTCTGACTGGATCACTGAGTCTGCGCAGCTTCTTAATTTGAACCATTTCACCTTGAGCTCCTGCAGCCTTGCTCCTTGGATGGTGCATTTGAGGTCCGTCTGCACCTGAGCATATATGATGCTGGGTTTGCTGATTTCAGAAACACTTGGTGGAGCTGTGAAGAGAGGTGGAAATGCATGTTACTACACAATCAAGACAGTGACAATCAAGTATTTTCTCTGCATTGTTCAGTTGGCTTACACCTGACAGAAATAATGAGATAAAATGCATGTTGTTCACGTTGAGACATACCTTTGTCGAAATACCTGTAGATAAGCAAAGCACCTCCAATAACAGAGGTAACCAGCAGCAGACTGATGACACTGGTGACAGCTATCAGTGTGACAGCACTGTAAAGGGGCTGTGATGGAGCTTCAGGAAAAAGTGATTTGAGAGATTTGTATTATATATAGTAAATATGTATTTTAGTATGGACAATGACTTGGATTCCTATTTTAAAGGAACAGTTTATCCCCAAATAAAAAAATACATATTTTGCCTCTCACCTGTAGTGCTATTTATCAGTCTAGATAGTTTTGGTGTGAGTTGCCAACCATCGGAGATATCAGCCATAGAGATGTCTGCCTTCTCTTCAATATAATGGAACTAGATGACATTCAGCTTATGATGCTCAAAGCACCAAAAAATAAATTTGAAAAACTCAACAGCAATATATCTTTCCAGAGATCATGAGTTGGGTACTCAAGATAATCCACAGACCTTGTTGTGAGCAGTTTTATGTAGGAACTATTTTCTTTCTACCAAACTACATCCACTAACCATATCACTGTGCAGAAGGAAGCATGCATCTACTGCTAGTTCACCTTGCACCATTGAGGTAGGTAAGTCAGCTCAGATGAGGAGGATACCGTTAGTGTTTACATCTTGTGCTGTCACGAGCACAAGCCTCTCATGCAGGAGTAGATGCACGCCATCCTCTGTGCAGTGATATAATCAACAGATGTAATTTTTTATTTGGGAGGTAAACTGTCCCTTTAAATAATGACAGAAAGATAAAATGAGGCCCCACCCTGAACAGTCAGTGTAACAGATTTGTTGTGCGGCGGGCTGTAGGTCTGGTGCTCCACCTGACAGATGATGCGCATCTCTCCATCCTTCACTGCTGAGGAGTGCAGTGTGATGCCACTGCGGATACTGTAGGTGCCATCTGGATTGTGAATGGCCATTTCAGTGCAGACTCGGGAGAGGTGGCTTGCACCTGCGTGGACAGTGTGGGAGCCATTTTGAATGAGCCACGACACAGCCAGTTTCTCTGGATAGAAACCTTTGATGTCACACTGTATAGTCTTCTCCTCCCCCTCTGTCACTGCTGCCTTCTCTGGTAGCGACACTGAAGGTCGAGCTGGGGGAGAGGACAAAAACACATTTACACATGCACGTGGGAACATATTTTCGCCAAGAGGTGCTAAGCAGTAGTGTACGCGCAGATGGTGAGATGGCTGCCAGCTGCAGACCAAAGTTAGAGACCAACAAACAACAAAACTTATTTTTTAGCAAGATATCAGCAGCATTTTCAGTGGTGATAGTGCCACCATAAGCAGGTCTGTTAAGCCAAGACATTATCTGTTCCTAACAATAACCATGTGGTTTTTGTGCCTAAACATAACCACTCATAACCACATAAACAAATGTTTGTTGAAACATAAGCACAAGTTTCAACATATCTGCTACATAAGAAAGTAAAATGTTATCCATGGTTTGCAGAAACATACAATTCGATCATTTATTCTGGTGTTTGGGTTAGAGATACCGCTCAGGAAAACTGCTAATACATATTTGCATCAGTGGTTCTCTTAGTTCAAAGAATGTGCCCTCCCTCAGCTCTGACGCATTTTCTCTCGGAAGCACATGTGCTAAAAATTTTAATACTTCCTTTTGAAGGGTGTGGGACATCCAGTTGCCTGTTTGCTAAAGCCACTTGTGTTACGTCCGCTTGTCTGATGCTCCATCATGAGCTAATATAAAACTCCATTCAGATGGCTTTGCCCCAGCAGTGGAAGTCCCTCGCATCCAAGATATTTTATCTGTCTAAATAGCAGGTCCACAACTGTGCTGACAATGTTCTGGTCTTTCTCAGCCAGCCGCACTATTGATAACCTCTTGCTACTGCAGTCTCTCTCAGTCTCTCTCAGTTTAGGTGCCCCATGAGCTGACCCCGACCCTTGCACTGTGACCTGACTTGCTGATGTAGTGATGTCAGAGCAGAGAAATTATTTAAAAGTCACACATTGTAAAAATACTTTTTTTTTTTTTTTTTTTTTTTTTAAAGTCAACTTATCATATGCTGTTCAAAAGTTAAAAGAAATGTTCGGATAGCCCATGTGTTATAGTGAAATAGCCAACTATGTGAGATGTTCTATTTACCGACTGTGTTCCTCCACCCCTTGTCAATGGGGGGTGCTGCAGCACCCTTGTATGTATATGCTTTTATGGTAAAGTGTTACTCCCTAAATACTACAACACACATTCATACACTTTGCAACACAAATCTCACAGTGTAGAAAACTTCTGCTGTACTGCTCTTTATAAAACTTTGAAGTACGTTGCTTTGTTTTTTTTTTTTGGAGACGGCCCAGTGAATGACATGAACTTTGGTAGACATTGTGTAATGGAGCATTTATCAGCTAAAGAGCCACAAAAATAGAGCTAAAACAATAGGGAATACTGAACTGTACTGAATACTGCTAATATGTGGCTATAACAATTTTATACCATGTTAATAATACATCAGTATTGTGTCTGAAGCTTGTTCCGCTGCCCCCAGTTGCCAAAAAAATGTCTGTACAGTAAATATGAAGCTACCGCCAGCAGCCGGTTAGTTCAGCTTAACATAAAAACTGGAAACTGTGGGAAACTTTGAAAGCTTCAGGGATTTAGTAAGTGGGTTTTGTTATCTTTAGACATAGCTAGGCTCGCTGTTTCCCCCCATTTCCCGTCTATGTGCTAAGCTACACTAACCAGCCACTATTTGTAGCTTCATGTTAACCGCACAGATATGAGACTGGTATCATTCTTCTCATTTAACTCTTAGCAAGAAAGCAAATAGTGTATTATCCCAAAATGTCCAGCCTCCACACCAGAAATCCGATATCTCATTCACTGAAGGACAGAAAACTCTTACTAAACCTCTGACAGGGTTCTAAATCAGCAGTACATACTGAGTTACAGTATGTGAGACAGATTAGAGTAGAAACAGACAGAAGAATACCCAGCACTTCCAGTGAGGTGGTCTCTGTGTAGACCACAGGTGTGATGATTCTGCAGGTGTACAGCCCTTCGTCTCCCACAGTCACATTACGGAGCAGCAGAGATGCATCACTTTCTAGCAACCGCATTTTATCCACCACAGAGCCATTTCTGTTCACATGTGCTGTGCCGTCCTCGAAAGTGTACACAATGCTCTTCTCTGCACGTTTATTCACCATGTTCCACTCAATGGTGAGAGTGCTCCACTCCACCAGCTTGGAAAATTGATCAAACAGGCAGCTGAGAGTCATGTCTGCATTGATCAAGACGCTGAGCTTCCTTGTCGTGTCAGATGAGGAACCTGAACACAGAAGGGATTACAGGCTAAATGAGAGTGGATACAATTTTGCAAAAACACAAGACATAACCTGAAACTGTGCAGAGGACATACACATATCTTCCGTTTAAAGCTTGATACCGAAAAAATGATAAAATAAAATGTTTGACACTTACCTCTACAGTGCAAAACAATAACCATGACTTTAATCATAATGTTTATATTCTGTAGGTGCTCCATGTGGACTCAGATCTCACGTTTTTGGTGCATGATGAAGTGATTTCGAAAGTAGATTTTGACGCAGTAGTTTCGGCCGAGTGTGTTTGCACAGATCAAACAGATTCCCTGAACAGAGGATCACGTGGTGGTTAAGTCACAGAACATGGAGAGTAGGGCTTGGCTGGTAAACATTCACCTGGCTGCCCAGTACCTGTTAATCATATTGTGTTGTTCTAATGCACCTCCTCCTGGACTTTGATCTGTGGCTGACACCTCCTCCATGCACTCTGCAAAATTGCATGTGCTGTAAGACTCCTACAATAATCTGCAGTGGGAATCTTAAGCTCTCAGCAGCAGCATGTGCAGCTATGTACACTCATCATGATGTGACACACACAAAAGATGTGGTCACATTTTTGTTAATGCCTTAACTTCTTCAAGGGATGATAACTATATGTATTCCAGCTCTAGCTGATGATTTATCAAATGTTTTAAAGGAATTCAATTCAGTCATTGTGGACTTGTTTGTGTGGTGCAATACCCAACAATGTCAGCGAGCAGCAGCAGGATGTTGAGCACCTGACCAGAATTCTGCTTTGGGCTTTGTTGGCTCCAGGCCCCCAGGAAGTGCTCCAAACTTTAAAGCTATTTGAACCTGGGCTGTGTCCAAAATTCCAGAGTAACATACTATTTAGTATGCTAAAACAGTATGTGAGATTTTTTAAATATGTCCAAAACCTTAGTATAAAACAAACAGTTCATAATTTGCTTATTTTTTAGGTAAAATATTACAGGATGCAAAACTATACACTACTACTACTGGTAGAGGACAACAAGCGTTACAGACGTAACATCTCTGTTACTATAATAATTATAATTATTATAATTGTTATAATATAGTTTTAAAATTTTTAATTGCTGGTAGAGCTGAGGTTAAAACGGACTACTACCATTATACGTCCCCAAATGGCAAGGACGTTCTCAGGAAGTGATGATACAGCTCAGTGTGTCTGAAAAGATACATATTACTGTTTATTTACACAAAAGTATGTTGAATGATAGAACACATATTGGGTATGTACTGCATAGTGAAAGAGCAAGGGGAAGAAATTGTCATAAATAAGCAATGTTGTTCAATATAGGTATATTTTCATATTTTTAAAAATGGGTCGCTGGTTACCATGGAGACGACTTCAAACCTTTTGATGAAGCAAACTGAAAACAACACTTATCAACAGTTTAATTTCAGTCAAGCGACACTTATTAAAAGTGTTGGGTGACCTACCGTACATCAGCCTTAATATCACTCTCCATACACAGGTGCAGCTGAGGTTATAGTCATCTGATAGACTACTATCGGCTAAACAAAGTACCGCGAATGTTACTGCATAACCCGTTTCCTTGGCAACATCTGATGATGCTCACTTCAATTGTGGCTTTTACATTTGTGTTTTCTGTTAACGTGCTTGTGTTTTTGGAATTTGCAAAATATTTTGGATTTGCAGTACAGTAAGTTCCACTATTCCACAGTAACGAGCATTAAGGTGGTCTGAAATTGTTGCACGTCTAAAAATAAATACAACTCATGTTGTGTCAATCATGTTTGCACACACTGACTCAGAAACTTATGTCTATTGTTAAAGTTCCTATCAGATAGCTGACTTTCAACAGGTCAAATAGAAATACTCAGGTGGATGATGATGATGATGATGATGATGATGATGAAGAGGAGGATGTGGACCGCACACAGACAGAGACAGAGTGAAGACAGAGAGGGAGGACAGCTCGGCCCTTTCAGCAATGGTGCCAAATGCAAGACACAGCAGCTAGTGGTGATAGACAGGGAGGTAACCCTATAGTGGATAGAAGCACAGGAGCAAATGTGCCTTAACATTTTGTCTCATGTTTCAAATTTTAACAATGAATAGAACAATGAAAGGCATTAAGGTCGGTGTACAAAGTTTCTGTGCATACCATTTTTTTGCGGATGATGGATTAAAAAAATGCACACTGAAAAACAGACTCAGTGTGCAAAGGCCTTAAATCTATTCTTTACTTTCACCTCTGAGCAAAGACCTGCAGACACATACAGTGACACTATATGTGCTGCAGTGGCTTGTGTCCAGTTATGTCTGCTTTACAAATGGTACCCCAAGGCATAAAACCTACATGATAAATTAAAGTATGAAAAAGACCAAATACATGTTTCTATCAACAACTGTATGCAGACACTATAAAGCTCAGGTCAGACCAAAGATTTACAACGAGCTGAAACCGTTATAGAACATTGCAGGAAAAGTTGCAGCAGTGTGAACTGGCCGGTTGGAGCTCGACTTAAACTGGGTGATGTTGTCACCTGCAACTTAGCTTGTCAAATCGCCAGCAGCTGGTTTTAGAACATAAAGCTCATGATGATCAAGTCAAAATGATTGCAGACTGCATGTTCACGTGCTGTGGCAGGCGCTCTGTCCCCACTGAGTCCTCTGTTTCCATCCTCACGGTGTGCCAGTGTCAGATGGTGGGAAGTAAAAGTTTGTAACCAGTTTCTGAAACTAACCAGGGATCAGTGAAGAGATCTGAGGACAGGTGGGATATGATCATATTTGTTCTTTCTAGTTGGGATTAAGTTAGGATTATGGCATCTGCATTTTTGGAATAGCTGTACACTGCCCTGTCTTTTAAGGCAGACCATTGAGGAAGGCATTGAAGAAATAAAATGCATACACATATGTTTCAGCATTTACCTGAGACACGAAGCCTACTACTCTGTCCCTTAAATGATAAACTTGAGCATGGCGTTAGTTCAGGCAGGAAATGTTGTCAAGCTCAACTCACATCCCAGCTACATCAGCTGATCTCAAACAGCCCATTCAACTGATGGTGCAGCTAATTGATGAAAGGGGGTCAGCTGATAGATCACATGATTCCTTTCTATGCAACCAATTGGTAAATCTCATTCAGGGTGCCCTATTTAAACTGCTCTGACCTGCCTACTGTTGCTGCTTCCTCTGCAAGCTGTTCTGCAACCCGCCTCCACCCCAGCTCCTCCTTTTCATGTTGTGTCTGACTTATCAATGTCATTTCTGTTTGTCATTGATGCTGCTCTGTTCTGGTCCCGGAGGTCTTTGTAGACAGTCTGGCTAAATAATACGTTTGCTGTTAGAGGCGTGCAACGTTTCGCTGCGGCTTTTGACATACAGTACAGGCCAAAAGTTTGGACACACCTTCTCATTCAATGCGTTTTCTTTATTTTCATGACTATTTACATTGTAGATTCTCACTGAAGGCATCAAAACTATGAATGAACACGTGGAGTTATGTACTTAACAAAAAAAGGTGAAATAACTGAAAACATGTTTTATATTCTAGTTTCTTCAAAATAGCCACCCTTTGCTCTGATTACTGCTTTGTACACTCTTGGCATTCTCTCCATGAGCTTCAAGAGGTAGTCACCTGAAATGGTTTTCCAACAGTCTTGAAGGAGTTCCCAGGGGTGTTTAGCACTTGTTGGCCCCTTTGCCTTCACTCTGCGGTCCAGCTCACCCCAAACCATCTCAATTGGGTTCAGGTCCGGTGACTGTGGAGGCCAGGTCATCTGCCGCAGCACTCCATCACTCTCCTTCTTGGTCAAATAGCCCTTACACAGCCTGGAGGTGTGTTTGGGGTCATTGTCCTGTTGAAAAATAAATGATCGCCCAACTAAACGCAAACCGGATGGGATGGCATGTCGCTGCAGGATGCTGTGGTAGCCATGCTGGTTCAGTGTGCCTTCAGTTTTGAATAAATCCCCAACAGTGTCACCAGCAAAACACCCCCACACCATCACACCTCCTCCTCCATGCTTCACAGTGGGAACCAGGCATGTGGAATCCATCCGTTCACCTTTTCTGCGTCTCACAAAGACACGGCGCTTGGAACCAAAGATCTCAAATTTGGACTCATCAGACCAAAGCACAGATTTCCACTGGTCTAATGTCCATTCCTTGTGTTTCTTGGCCCAAACAAATCTCTTCTGCTTGTTGCCTCTCCTTAGCAGTGGTTTCCTAGCAGCTATTTGACCATGAAGGCCTGATTGGCGCAGTCTCCTCTTAACAGTTGTTCTAGAGATGGGTCTGCTGCTAGAACTCTGTGTGGCATTCATCTGGTCTCTGATCTGAGCTGCTGTTAACTTGCGATTTCTGAGGCTGGTGACTCGGATGAACTTATCCTCAGAAGCAGAGGTGACTCTTGGTCTTCCTTTCCTGGGTCGGTCCTCATGTGTGCCAGTTTCGTTGTAGCGCTTGATGGTTTTTGCGACTCCACTTGGGGACACATTTAAAGTTTTTGCAATTTTCCGGACTGACTGACCTTCATTTCTTAAAGTAATGATGGCCACTCGTTTTTCTTTAGTTAGCTGATTGGTTCTTTCCATAATATGAATTTTAACAGTTGTCCAATAGGGCTGTCGGCTGTGTATTAACCTGACTTCTGCACAACACAACTGATGGTCCCAACCCCATTGATAAAGCAAGAAATTCCACTAATTAACCCTGATTAGGCACACCTGTGAAGTGAAAACCATTTCAGGTGACTACCTCTTGAAGCTCATCGGGAGAATGCCAAGAGTGTGCAAAGCAGTAATCAGAGCAAAGGGTGGCTATTTTGAAGAAACTAGAATATAAAACATGTTTTCAGTTATTTCACCTTTTTTTGTTAAGTACATAACTCCACATGTGTTCATTCATAGTTTTGATGCCTTCAGTGAGAATCTACAATGTAAATAGTCATGGAAATAAAGAAAACGCATTGAATGAGAAGGTGTGTCCAAACTTTTGGCCTGTACTGTACATGTCAAACATGATACAGACTTAAAATGCCTGAATAAAAACAATTCAAATTAAAAAGGTGAAATACAATACACATTATTACGTGCATTCCCTCTGTCATAAATAAACGAAAAAAATATTTAAAAGGGGGCATGCAAGGGAGCTTTTTCTTGTTGGAAAAGTCAATGCATTGAACTGCAAAAATGAAAAACAGAGAAGGCTGCGCTTTGAATTTAGTGTCATCAGGCCCATGCTGCCCTCTGCCGGACAAGCCCTGCCAGGAGATTTCTATGTGTCTGGTGATACCCGAAGATTTCTTGAGGCCTAAGTACACACAGTACATTTGTACACAGGAATGGGCAGGAAAAATGTCTGTTTCAGGTGTTTCAGGATCTACATTGTATACACCTAGCAGCTGCTACACATTCACTTTCTACATTTATCATTTCTTTATAACAGGTAACCAAGAAAACAATGTCACACTGTGCACACTTGTAGTGGTCTATAAGTAAATACCCACTGACAATCAAAAAATCTTCACAGATTTTTTAAAAAAGCTGTTCCCTGAATAAAATAATCAACAAACCAATCTGTCCTCTAAACTACAAGTAGGCCTGTGCTCAATTACAGTTATCGGGCTTCAGGTGCCTTCTGCCCTCCTCTCCTCACTGTATTTCCACTGCTTTCCTCTGCACTCCTCATTTTCTTACCCCCCTTTTTCCTTTTCAAATAGCTTCATGCTAATTCTTACAATTAAATTCTAAATAAGCTTTACTTAAATAATTCTCGAGAACAGACGCGTACAGTGGCTGCAGCTTTGCGCTCTTTGCGCACGTTCATGCAGCACCAAAGCGCATGTCAGATTTGTTTAAATTAATAATCAAAGCCAATGTATGGGAGATGTGCACGATAATTATAGCTGAGTGTCGGTTTTTAATGACACGTGGAAGTGGGAAATCAGTTCGGCATCTGTGTCTGCTCGCCACGGGCAGCTGTTGACCCCGAATCTGCCGGAGAGTTAAATGGAGGCGGTGTGGGCTGGCTTACTTGTTATTAAGCTCAGTGGTGGGTTATTTCCTAAATTAGGCTGGCTGTATTGAGATGTTTTTATTGTGGATTAATTGCACAACAGTGAACAGCAGTGCCAAAGCTCAGGACAAACACTATCGTTACCTGGCTGTCCACAAAGGTCGGTCAGAGACGTGATGCTGCCCTGCAGGGCGCGCTCCATTTGTGTTCGTTCACTGTGGTGACTGTGACAGGAGAAGTTGTAGAGGGAGTGACAGGGTCTCGACCGAAATGCAGTTATCAGACATACAACACGCATTTAATCGAGAATTGATGCCATAAGCCAATGCCTTGCAAAAAGTGCACTTCTCTAGACATAGGGCAAAAGAGCAGAGGCTTGAGCACCATCTGGGATCTATCTGTGCACGTGCCTGTTGTTCATACATTATGAGGAGTTAAAAGGGGCGACATATCCCAGTAAACGCTGTTATGGTGCTATGCTGGTAGCCTATGTGCAACCATTTTTTCAACGAATGAAAAAAATGCTTCGTCTAACACTTTAATTTTTCAGCCAATCTCCACCTGTTTTTAACACGGACATCAAAACACACTTTGACTTTAGAAGCAGTGGTAGTTGCTATAATAAAGCAGCCCAGTGGACACCTGTCTCTGTAGATTCTTAGTAGGTGCAGCAACAACATCAGCAATAACGGATGTAAGGGAAGCTAGGATGTCTTACTAATGAGCACATAGCCTGAACTGTTTGTGACATTTAGTTGTTGTTTTTTTTTAACACAAACTTTTCCAACATCATTCCAAAGTCCATAATTTCATCAGCCTTCTATAAGATGAAATAAAAAAAGAAACAGTTATTACACAGCATTTTTACTATGTCTATTTATTTGCATGATAACAATTTTTTTTATGAGAACACATTTTTAGAAATATCATTTCCAGAGAGGCTTGTCCCTGTACACACCAATGGATCATTATCCCACCATCGACCTCTTCCTCCCTCTCAACCGGACCTCATCAAGCTTTTTAATGACAGCTGATGACTTCTTGGATGACGCTGTATAGCTCTTGAGCAGCCTCTCAAACAGCGCCTCTGTGTTGGGGTGGGTACTGAGGAAAGCCTTCTCCAGCACATACAAGTCCACTCCCTTATCCTCTGGCAGAGCGGAGATGTAACTCAGGCCAAAATCGATGAGGAACAGGTCGGACTCCCCGTCTTCTCTGCCAGGTCTCAACAGCATGTTGGAGGTAGTCAGATCTCCGTGGATGACGTCCTCGTCGTGCATTTTGGCCAGGATGTGGCCCACCCTGTCAGCCAGCCACTCCAACTCCAGCTCCTTACTGGAATCAGACTGCTGAGTGGAAACGATGTGGTCACGCACAGTTGAGGAGCCCACAATTTCCTCCAAGAAAATGCAGTGGGATGTGTAGTCCACAAAATAGACTACAGGGGCAGATATGCCTGAGTAGAAGAGAAGTTAAAGGAGTCTGATTTAAGAGAGTGTATGTTGGACTCTAAAAAGACAAAAGCAATTCATTACAACTCTAATCCTGTGTTTACTATTATTAACAAATAAGAATGACATAATTCTGTATTTTCCATGATGTAAACAAATCTCATGAAGAGATTAGTCCATCTCTACTTTCTGGCTCTACTCTATCTGTGGCTCTCAGCCCTAAGACTACTTTAATACAGAAGATTTAAATCTTTAAAAACAACAACAACATATATATACCTGTTGTTACATTTTTAAAAAGAATTTGGTTTAAAAAAAAAAAAAACGGTAACCACACAGGAGGAAACTGTTCATTGAAGACTACTTTCAGAAGTGTATTAATACACATCTGGTGCTTTAGTGAGTATTTGAGGCAACCGTTGATTTTCTGGCATGTTATAAACTAATCAAGCGTTGGCTTGGAGTCACGTGATCACGATAGGGAAATTACTGAAAACACCTTCTTAATTTTCATTAAAAACTATTAATGTAAAATAAAAGAACCACTAAAATCAGTTATAAAGAGGTGTGTCTCAATTGTCCACAGTAGTAATATGTGGTATGGGATTGGAATCACGTGGTCACTACCTGGAAGCCATTTAAAAAAAAGCAGAAATTTCATTCAAAATATTAATATAACAGAAGAAGCACTCAAATCAAATGAAAAAGAGCTGTGTCTCGTAAGACACGTGTAATAATACAATTCGGCATTGGCTTGGAGTCACTTGATCACATGACATGGAAATTACTGAAATAAAGTTATACATTTTCATTTAAAAAATGTGGACATAACACAGAAGCATTCAAACAATTAAAAGAGGTGTGTCTCATTTGTCCAGTGCAGTTACACAATTCGGCAGTGGCTTGGAGTAACCGGGTCACCTGACATGGAAGCTATTGAAAAAGTGTAATCACTGCATGAAGCGAGCAGAAATTTGTTGACAGTCATCCTCCAAAGGTTAAACGCGAGGCTGCGGGAGCTGTGTTAACCGCCCTCCTGATGCCAACACTGGGTGCAACGCAGTAGCTTCACTGCGGTCTCTCACACTCAGTTTGGTCAGCCCTTTACCTTCCAATGGCACAATTCGCGGTGTATAACACTCTCATCTTAAGGCTAGCTAGAATTTAATCGAGTTTAGCTACTTTTATTTAACCGTACGCAGACCTCTGAAGTTACAGTATTGGGTCCAGATCAGGTTTAACTTGCCTGCTCTCCGGCAGCGCAGTATGGAGCGGACCTCCTGCACCGTCCTCCGGTGTGTCAGTTTTTCGTCCAGCACTGGGTGTCTGTAACGTTTCGGGAACCTTTCTTTCACAATTGTCGGCTTTCCCAGAAACTCTGTCCGGTAGACCCGGGCTTCTGCTCCTTGTTTTAATAGCTCTGCTTTCCTGAGGAGCTCTGACACCGCCATGCTCTTCTCCTGGGCCATGTTTACTTCCGGTCTCTTTCTACTATCCGCTGTCCTACTGCTCCCTCAGCTCTGTCGCTACAGGCTGCCACCTATCGGCCACCAATGGCACACACAACCTTTAGAGGGAAATGTCACACTGACACGGCCAAATGAAAAGAAAAGTTATTCTTCTCACTGTAAACATCTCTATATACTAACGCTCCACTCATTTATCTGTGATGTCTACACTGTGTTCTCCTGGTTCATAACAGAACTAAATATATTATGTGTATGTGTTTTAGCACTATATCCAGTAGCAGATCTAATATTTCCCCTGTTGTTAGGTATGTTATTTTAATTTTAATTTATAATTTTATATACTTGAGAAAATGACTAATAATTGCAAATGTACATCCTTTTGCCCCCCAGACTAGATAGTACATTTACAATCTACCGATAGTATAGCCTACTTGATTTTTGATAATATTAATGTGAAAGCGTTATTAAATGGAAAACTATTTTTGCTGGAGGGACAGATTTGGCACACAGGCAGCTATCTGCCTACCTCTGTCCTATATACATTTTACTTTAATATCCATGTGAAAAATAA
Organism: Cephalopholis sonnerati; assembly: GCA_019142605.1. Classification (NCBI taxonomy): domain Eukaryota; kingdom Metazoa; phylum Chordata; class Actinopteri; order Perciformes; family Serranidae; genus Cephalopholis; species Cephalopholis sonnerati. The sequence goes on from JAGQAX010000002.1 coordinate 44,599,507, forward strand.
AAGGTATACCATTAGGCTTTTTCTTCTCAAGTAGATTCACTATCAAATATGGTTTCCCGAGATCTTTAGTGATCTGATTTTTGTTTTTCTTGACTACCATATTCCCTCTTTTTATCAGACACACTACCTATTATTATATTTTATTTTTTTGGCTGTCCTTAAGGAGGAACAGGAAGGACATGCTGCTGCTCAGTCACTCTTCTTTAGCTGAGACCCTAACCTCTGATCTCCCAGGAAGAAACAAGAGGACAGAGAATGTCACTGCAGAGCAACACATAAACTACTAGTAATGATTACTTTTATACATATTATGTAAAATGACAATTAACATGCTTCCCTGGAGTTACTGTTATTATTTAAGAATACAACTGCTGCTGTTGTATTCTCAGTATAATACTACAAATGTGCTCTGCTACTTCTGTTGGAAGAATTTTAACCAAAACTGTTTTATATGAAGGATGTACATGCTCTAAACTCAGGTGATGTTAATAACTATTTCTAGAGAGCAACTAAATCTAATCAAAGGTCTCATTTAAAGCTGTGAAAATGTGGGGCGCCCAGTAGCTCACCCAGTAGAGCAGGTGCCCCACGTACTCAGGATGTGTCCTTGCTACAGCGGCCTAGGTTTTATTCCATCCTGCAGTCCTTTGCTCATCCCCTCTCTCTCCCCATTTTTAAGCAGAATGTATACTTCTGCATTGAATCAACGACGTACCTTCAGTGTTTAACCAACACCGTAGCCTGACACGCACCTCCCCAGAAATATGACTATACAGTGCAGCTACGCAGCCCGCCTGTCTATTTTTGTAAGATGAAAACCATTTCCCTCAGTGGAAATAAACCTTGTATTTAGCCTACTTTTATGTCTTAAATAAGAAACAATGAATAAAGCCTCCACAAAATAGCATTTTAAGTCTTGTGTGTGATTAATCTTGCCGTCATATGAGTAGAGGAAATCTCTGCTAGTTGCTAGGTTAATTTATACAGTGGAAAATGCCATAGGCTTGTGCTAATAATGTTAGCATGTTGTATTTGTTTGAAAAACATGTTTAGAATAAGACAATTGTTTTATCAGTAAGCCCTGTGAGTTGTAATGGAGCCAAATTTTGTCACATTACCTTTATTGAATGTTGCTGTTGTTCCTGGCTTTATATTAGTAGAGGAAATCCCTGCTAGCTGCTAGGCTAATTTATGCAATGTAAAATGCCATAGGTTTGTGCTAATAACATTAGCATGTTGCATTTGTGGGGAAAATGTGTCCAGCAAGAGTTTTGTCAGGGAATCCTGCAGGTTGTAATGAAGCTGATTTTTGTACGTGTGTTTGAAATTGTTGCTATTTAGCCATGTTTAATGTGTGTTTTAGGTCTGTTTTCAATCAATTAAATTTTAGAGCACTTCACAAAAACCCCACCGCCTACTAGTGTTTTGGAGGTGTAACTGCAGAGTGACACAGACACACCACTGCCCAAGTATAAATGCTCACAATGGCACAGGCTCTGCATGGAGCTGACACACAACTCAACTCAACTCAGCTCAAAGTTATTTATAAAACACATTCAACAACTCACACTGACCAAAGGGCTGTACAAAAGGAATAAAATGCTAGTTAGTTAGTTAGTTAGTTAGTTTATTAGGATCCTCATTAGCTGCAGCAAATGCTGCCGCTATTCTTCCTGGGATCCAAGCTCACACATTTAGAGACACAACGCACACAGGCATGTGTCAGGGAAACCCATGCCAGGGGGACTCAAATGCTGATAAATAAAAGTAGGTTTTGAGCCTGGACTTAAATGAGTCAGTGTGCTGGCAGATCTGATTGGTGCTGTTCTACAGTTTGGCGGCAGACACAGCAAAGGCACAGTCACCCCTCAGCTTTAGCTTTAGCCCCAGGTCAGCTGACCTGAGGGACCTGGGCGTAGAGCAGGGGGTTAGAAGGTCTGTGATATATAATGTATAAATCTGCCTTTAAACTTAAGTTTTCATATCAAATAAAGGCAAAAAGCTTAAAAAAAAACTTTAAAGCTAAATCTAAAATGTGTCTCCAGCGGTTAGATAAAGGGTCTGGAAAAGTTCAATTAATACTTGTGAACATGAGCTACTCTCTCTCAAAGCCAGAAACCAGAGCTGTAAGTCTCAAATTGTGATATCATAGGAAAGTCTGGAGTTTCTCCATAGACAATGAATGGGAGACTGATTTTTTTGGACCCACAGAATGTTTGTTTTCTTTGAGCTTTATTCTGTTCTAGTGTTCTCAGTCTTGAACATTTTCTGTAATGCTCTCACCATCATCAAGAACATCTGTCACCATTCAGTGTCTGTGGAGCAGCTCCAGACCTGTGACATCACAATTTTGAGTTTTATCTCACTAGTTTTTGGATTTGGGAGAGCGTTGTTAATGTCCACTAATATTTTTGGACTGTCTCAGACAATACAGTAGGAATAACATACATGAATTTTGAAAATGGGTGTAGGTCCCCTTTAATATAGTGCTTGAGTAACTCTAGTTTACTCAGTAACTCCTACCACTGCTATTATGGTCAAATATGATACACAATAACTGCTTTTTCTGTACTGTCGTTGTGATTACCTGTAAATGAAATGATCTGAATAAAAAAATACCAACTGGTCTATCAATCGTGCTGTGTGCCCAGCTCTGAGCGGTGTGTTCAGCCTCTGTAGGACTTCTCCTTCCCGGGAAAGTTGTACAACGAGGTTGTCGACCTCTGGCGTCAAAACTTCGCCAACAAGTTTCTCCTCTTGCAACTTGACACTGCTGCCACGTAGCCCAGACTTCCTGAAGAGCCAGAAGTTTCCAGGAGCATCTCCTACGGTGAGTCCTTTTCTCTTCCCGGATGTTTCATAACCGAAAATATGCAAGTCCACAAAGGAATAAAGTGTCTCCAGATCTCAGGACACTGTTAAAAACACAGCGATGCAGCTGCCTGTTGTATGTGTCTGACAGCAGCTTGAAGTCCTGGACGGACAAACAGCGATGAATAACGGGTCTGTTTCGCACGACACCGTTAACTCTTATCAGGAGCTGGGAACAGGGAGGACTGGGGAAAACAATGTAACTGCTCAAGCAAAGAGTCTGTCTTTCTTTCAAACTAAAGGACAACACTGTAATGTAGCTGAGTACATTTACTCAAGCACTGTACGGTTTTGAGCACCACTTCATACTTTTACTCCACAGCAGTGTAGTGGGAATACTGTGCTCCATCACGTTTATCAGATAACAGTTACTGGTTCCTTTATTTCTGTACAAAACATAAAAGCTCATAAAATTATATACGAAACTGCATTAAATGAAACTGCTTAGCAGTATAAAAAGTACTTGAAAAGCTCCTTGACCTGCCACAACATTAAAGTGCTGCAGAAATAATAATAAAACACTGACTATATTGTAGGGCTGTGATCACTAATTTAACTAATTTACTTTAACTATTTTAAAACCGACTATTTTAGGGACTGTGTGTTATCTATGAGAGGGGAGGATGTAGTGCAAAAAGGGGGAGGCATGGCGAATGTTTTTAAGCACCGGGGAGGGACTGGTGATTTTTTAGTTTCTTTTTAAAATTTCGGTTTAACATTGAAAGGTTAGTTTTAAAAATCTACCAACTACTTTATGATGGGGCAGAGTCATGCATTTTCTGCCAGTCACTCATGGAGGCTCAAGGAAAAATGTTTGTAATTTGGGGGAGGGTTAAAAAAAAACAAAAAAACGCAACAACAAATAAGTCACTCGACAGCCACCCCCGTCCTCTGATAAAAATGAACAGTCCTTTAGAGTTACTGCTATCGTAGCCCAGGTATATTTGTATTTTTTATCAATACGTGATACCTTAAGTATATTTTGCTGATACTACTTCAAGTCCTTTACTTAGGGACTGTTCTTTACTTATCAGCGGAGGAGTCTGGCTAGGATGTGACTTATTATCATTATCATTATTGTTTTATTTTATTTTGAAACCACAAATGTTTTTCCTTGAGCCTCCCTGAATGCATGAACCTTCCTCCGCCATAAATGAATTACCAGAAACTTACTGTTTGATGTTTGAAACTTAAAAGTTAAAAGTCAAAATCCTGCAGTCACCAAAAGGGTCAGTTTTTCACTCTTGTCGTGGCTGCTGGTTAGTTTGTGCAAACGTTTTATTTTTGGCCAAATTTTAAACGAGACATGAAATTATAGGATTTTGATGAAATATCACTATTTTAAACTCAGATTTAGTTTTGTTCTTCTCTGACATAAGCGTTCATCCCATGTAATGTGTTTGAGGACCATCACAATTTTAAAAATCCAATGATAATTTCTGTTTTTACAGTTTCTGGCTATGATAAGTGGTGTATTTTGGCATCCAAAGTCCATCCAAAGTCAAATACAAAAAAAGTTGCACCACCCCTCCCCCCTCATATATGTCATTTAGGGGGGAGGAGTCCATTTCTGAGGGAGTTTTATTTGCGGAGGCAGGACTTTTATTTGAGTAAAGAATCGAAATGCTTGCTGCCCCACTGGATAAACCAGCTTCCACTCTTGACTTGACTCAGGGCTTATGTACAGTATGAGCACTGTAGCCTACAAATATTTGTCTTGTAGTTTCTGGATTTAAATAAAGCCCATTGTAAACTTGTTTTAAGCACTAAATAAACAGTTATATTTCATGGATTATATCGACAACCACTGTAATAACAGATTCACTATTCAATTCATTGACCGTGCAAATGTGAGACAGATCTGGTTAAACTTCTGAAATGTGAGAATTTTCTGTTTTTCTCAGTGTCACCAGTATATCACTGTGAGTTGAATGTTTTTGAGCTTTAGACTGTTGGTTGGATGACACTAGCCATTTGAAGATGTCACCTTGGAAATTTAGATGGCAGTGTGATGACAATTAGTGTAGTAATAAGTGAATTGGAAAAATAAGTGATAGATTCATCTGTAATGAAAAGAATTCCATGTTGTCACCTTAACATAGTCAAAACGTTATTGGAATATGACTATTTTCACTAAGTATGCTTCACAGTATTAGTATAAAAGTAAATAATCCTTTATCTGCATCAGAAAACATTAATAACTCATATTTAATTCTTCTTTATCTTAGGATCTGTTGAAGATGTGACTGCTAAGGTGAATCCCCTGATCAGTGGTGGGAACATCTGGATCCCAGACTGGGAGAGTAACAAGTAAGGCCATGAATGACAATAATAATGTTGTTGTTAATGAGAATAATAACAATAATGATACAGTGTAGTCTAATACATTTAATACAGTAGATGGTGGTTGGCGCACACTCTGTTTGGAGGAACAGACAGGACTAGCACCCAAAACGTTTTTTAGCCACTTAAAAGGCCTACCTGAAAAACTCAATATCAGTTAAGGTGGAAGCCATATTGAGAATAATTTCACCGCCTTACCTTGCCGTCAGTCAACCCCATCCTTTGGCACTACACTTTCCCAACCGTATAATATCTGTATTCCCTCACAAAAGCACGGCTGTTTGGGTCAGACTTTGAACAGTTTATGAAAGAGACAACAAATACAAAAAAAAAAACCTGACTAAAACCAACAACGAAATGCCGTTCACTGTGGAGACCAAGAAAAACTTTGTGAACAACAGTATAGAGAAAAAGGACTTTTGCTGAGGGAGACTGAACAGGACGAAAAAGAGGGGAAAGGAAGTGGAAGTATGAAAGTCATACAGTTGAGAAAATGTAGTGGCAAGGTATTCTGAGCACTTAGTGACCTCTTGGCCATGTTGGCTTTCTGAAAATTTGAATGGAAGAGCTGTTGCTTGAAGAGATAAATAACCTCTCTAGTTCATTTAAAAGCACATTTGTGTTTTGATAAACCTTTTCTTAAATCTTCTCTGACAAGCTTTCTAACTTTGTGGAAGTGCAGTCTACACTGCCATCATCAAGTCCATCCTGACCTCCTCCCTCACTATCTGCTGCCACTGCCAAGGACAAGGACAGACTGCAGCGTATCATTCATGTCACTAAGAAAGTGTTTGGCTGCAGTCTCCTGTCCCTTTAGGATCTTTATGCTTCCAGGACCCCAAGCCGGGCAGGAAATATCGTGGCTGACCCCTTGCAACCTGGACAAAAACCTCTCAAACACTCCCATGGTGGCAGGAGGCTGTGGTCCATCAGGACCAGAACCTAATGCCACAATAACAGTTCCTTCCTGTCTGCAGCTGGTCTCGTGAACAAAGCCAAGGATACCCACTGACATGGACTGTTACCCCCAACAAACAGACCACCGCTGAAAACTGCGCATCTCTTTCATTTTAATTCACACACACTGTACATATTCTTAAATATTTTTTAAAATATTTTTATGACATTATTCTTTTCTAAATTTCTTGATTTTTGCAACACTTGCTTTTATTTTTAATTTCATTTTCTCGTACTGTGTATGTCAATGTACCACTACACACTCTCGTGAAAACCAACTCGGTAATAAACCAGATTTTGATACTAAATCACTGGTTGCTGAGATAGGGGTTCAGAATCACAATACAGTTTATTACCAAGGAGGTTTTCACTTACAAGGAATTTTCTTTGGCTTTTAGTGTATACATTAAACATACAATAAACATAAGAGCACATAAAAATAATAAGACAAAGTAGAGCAACACTCAAGAACATAAATATAGATAGAAAAGTTATAATAAAAATATGACAGAGATACTTATAAAAGACATCACATAAAAATATGATCAATATAGTGGTTTCAGATTTTTAAAAAAGCTGTACAGTTGTGTAGGATGTGCAAAAATATTAGTCAGGGAATGTGCAAAAGTTCACAGTAGGAAAAATGTGTGCAAAATACAGAGATAATAGTCCAAGATGTGCATTGGTGTAACATGTATAGTCAGTGTCCATTGGGATGGGGGGTAAAAGTCTATGTCAGCAAGGTTTCCGCGGCGTTGTTGACGAGGCCCACTGCAGTCGAGAATAAACTGTTTTTGTGGCATGAGGTTTAGGTCCTGATGGACTGCAGCCTCCTACCCGAGGGGAGTGTAACAATGAGTTTGTGTCCATGGTGGGAGGAGTCAGACACCATCTTTCAATGATGGGTTATTTGGTGCTATAAGAACTAGGTGCATGTCATCAGGGCATTAAAAGTTATCAAATACATGTTAAAATCAACTCCAAAAGCAACTTAAAGTCACTGTAGGAACACAGTGATTGGTAAAATACTGTGAAGTTTCTCTGTTTGAGTTAAAATTGTCTGAACTTTGAACCTTTACAGTAAAAACTGATGGGAGATTTTGAGAGTGCATCCACATATTGTTTTGAGTTTTAAACATAGAAGTGAAATGAGATTATCATTATGTTTCAAAGGTTTAAAATATTCAGAGCTAAATTCCAGTCAGTACTGAACCAAAAAATAAAAAAGAGGAATTTCCTCTGTAATTTCCCCGTGTGCTTTAGCTTTCCATCTCTCCCATATATCCCAGTTTCCCTTTGATAAGTGGTGGAGGTGTTGCTTTTCATCTCACTGGTGTTAATTCCTCCTGTTGTTGTTTCAGATGAACACAAATCCCCACTGCTCTGTCATTATCAGGCGATGGGATATTTGGTTTTAATAGAAAAACGGACTGATTGCTACAGAGCCATGTATTTTGTTGAGCCCATCTCAAGTGGACTCCCTAATGAAATAATGGCAATCAACAAGATGGTTGTCATGGCGACAGGGCTGCAACAGGCTCTTGTTGGCCCCCTTGTCTTTTCTATGAGCAGGACACAAGACTCCCAGTGGGTGCCAGACCAGGAGAGCACAGTCCATATCATTATTATTTTCTGATGTTTTACTTATATCTCACAGAGAATGTCTTCCAAGAAATGAATCCAGACCGGCACTGCCAGACTGAAATGTGAATGTATCAGGACAGAAGCAATGGGTAAGTTATTTTCATTGTTAAGCAGTTTTGTAAATTGTTACCTTACAGAGTGTTCAGTTTTACTCTAATGTAAAGGAAGGAAATGTCAGTAACAAATGCTCAAGGTTCCCCTGTAGAGCTGACTATATGACCTGTTTAAAACCAGTGCAGATACTCAGTCTTCATGGTTGCAGCTGCTGACAGTTGACATTTTCTGCTGAAACCTTTGAAACTACATTTAGACCAAGAGAGGTCATTCAAAATCATAAAACTGTTAAAAATATCAAATGTGCAAAGATATTCTGCAGTCAGTAAGGAACTGTTTTAAGCTTCGTTTCCCCTCATATTAATGAAAGACTGGGTACTCTTAAATCAGTATTGAAATTCAGCAGCTTTCATTTGGGTTTCAGTTGGCCTCATTTACATTTCTGTCAATAGATAGTGCACATGAAAGACTCACAGGTTCATGTGAGAAGCAGCTGCAGAGCAGTTGGAGTGATGAATGTGGAACTAACCAAAATTATTCACACAAAACCATTTTGACATTGGATGTACTTTGCACAAAAGTTGAGCTTTGATACATCAAAAACAGGAAGTCTATAGACTGCAATGACTTTATTTTATCTGTTTGTAAAGGACCATGCACAGTGTCAAATGTATTGTGTGAATTCAATTACCATCTGTATCTCCAAAAGTTTTCATTAAAATGCAACCAAAATGGACACAGACATTCTTTGGATGCTAGGTACCACATTTTAAATGGTGTTCAGATCAGTTTAACGATGAGTCTGCAGTGATATTAGATATCTTGTTGCAGTTTGTACTGTATGCACAACATTTTCTATTCATTCTGTTCATTCACTCTCATTTTCAACCAAATGTCATCAAAGTATTTGACACCACACCTGAAACCAGTAGAATGATTTGAGATTTTTTTTTAGAATTGAATCACTAATGCTTTGATGGTTGTACATGCTTTAAGACTAAAAATATAATTAAAAAAAAGTTTTGCACGCGACATCATCCCCTCAAGTTGTCAGGAGTATAACAAGCCATGGCTACCTGATGGCACAGTGAGTTCTGGGGATACAGAGTTCAAAGATTCAAACCTCTAGTTGGGCCAGTACTATGCTTTCTAAACTAAAGCCTTAGACAGTAACCAGCAGGTTGGTGTGGGATTTTTGCAAGATTGTATCCCCAGCTGTGAAATCGTTGTGAATATTTTAAGTTGTGTGACCTCCCTCTCTCTGCCCTTGGCTTCTGACTCATCCTGTGCTGCTTATCGCCTAGTTGGCGAATGAGGTCATCAGGAAACTACATGCACCTGGGAGGATGACACAAGTTGTGTGCATCCTCCTGTTTCTGCCCATCTTTTATGGATTGTTGTGGCTTAAAAGTTGACGCGCATTATCCTGTGGTACTTAATCACTTCCCAACTAAACTTCCCAGTGTCCTGTGACAAGATACCCACTGATCAGGTGCTCGGTTCAGTAGTTTAGTGGGAAGGTGGATGACTTGTCGTGCATATTGAAAGTTCAAATCCTTCAGGTGGTCTGGATCCTTGAATTTTCATGTATAACGTTTGACACTTTTCACATAGTAGAATTATTTGTGTATAAATTAATAGACACATGATGCATTCCAGATCTTGAACAAAATGAAAATTCATTATAAACACAGTAAAGCATAAATGCTGCCTGTTGCTTGAATGAAACATGACATTTCTGTAAATACAGTGAACAAGCTCTAAAATGTACCCCTGTATGAGCCATAATGAAATGAAACATTTTTTGAATGGTCAGTAAGCAGTAAAATCAGCTATCTTAAAGAAAAATAGATCGACTTTGTATTTCCTTTGTGTGTCCTTTTTCTGACACACCATCTAGTGGCCATTAGTGGTATTGCAGCTTTAGGCAATTCTGTCCTGGCTGTGGCCTTGATTTGCCAGTAATGAATCACAGATGAGCTGATGAAAACCCCATTAAGTTGAAATATCAATATAAAATTCACAGGAATGATTTTGGGAGATATGTGTAAATATAAGTCATTATTTACTTTTAAAAAAAGTAAATTATCTGAATGTTTTCCTTTCTCCTAGGTAACTCCACCCTTCTGCTGGCCAGTGTGGTGTCTGCTCTGGGGGGCCTGGTCTTTGGTTATGAGTTGGGAATTATCTCAGGTGCTTTGCTGCAGCTCAAGGCAGAGTTCAGACTCTCATGTGTCCAGCAGGAGGCTCTGGTCAGCTCTTTGTTGATAGGAGCTCTGCTGGCCTCCATCGTGGGTGGCTCTTTGATTGATCATCGAGGCCGCAGGAGCTCCATCCTTCTCAGCAACATTTTGATCCTGACTGGCAGCCTGGTCCTGCTCATCAGCTCCTATGCTGCACTGGTGGTAGGCAGGATGACAGTTGGCTTTGCCATGTGTATATCATCCATGTCCTGCTGCATCTTTGTGTCTGAGATGGTTAGCCCGCACCGCAGGGGCTTCCTGGTAACACTGTATGAAGCTGGGATCACTGTTGGCATCCTAGCAGCTTATGCCATGAACTACATCCTGTCTGACTCTAAAAGAGGGTGGAAGTGGATGTTTGGATTAGCTGTAGTACCATCTGTGATTCAGCTGGTCTCTATCTGGTTTCTTCCATCCAGCACTCAGGAATCTTTAAGCCAAAGAGAACTCATGACTACCATCGAAAACCAAGACGCAGATGACTCAAAACTCAGCTCCAGCATGGAAAACAAGACGGTTAAGTTCAACAGCATGTACCTTTTCCAGCGTAAAGACAACATGAGGACTCGCACTGTCATTGGCCTCGGACTGGTGCTCTTTCAGCAGTTCACAGGCCAGCCGAATGTTCTCCTCTACGCCTCCACCATCTTCCACTCAGTGGGGTTTCAGAGCGATGCCTCGGCAGTGCTGGCGTCTGTGGGCCTGGGGTTGGTTAAAGTGATCGTTACTCTGACCTCCATGGTGTTTTCAGACAGGGTGGGCAGGAGGCCTCTGCTTATCAGTGGATGCTCCGTTATGGCACTGTGTCTGATTACCATTGGACTCCTCAGTGGACATTCATCTATGAATGCTAAGAGGCCCTGTATATCTGAGGACTTCAACGTTAACAGAACAGATCTACCTCATTTAACTGTTGGTAATCGGTCAGTTTTTGACATGCCTTTAGTTGAGAGCCAAAGACTCCTTGATAACAGAACACAAGATGAACATGTACTTGATAAAGTGAAACAGAAACCAGTGGACACTCCTCTGGCATCCTCTCCTAGTGTCCATGGCACAGTTGTGAACTGGATCATTCTCATGTGTTTGATGGCTGTTGTCAGCGCATACTCCATTGGATTTGGACCAAGTTTGTATATTCACTCAAAATGGGTCTTTTTAAGGTTTAAATATAACAATGTTTGTTCTGAATTGTGCATTTAGAGCAGAGTCCCGCACTAGTCTGATTTTCAAGACCTGCTTTCTCAACTAGCACTGCAACGTGCAATACGGCAACATAAACTCACACAACAGTTTGCAAAATGCACACAGTACACTTCATATGATATCCAATGAATTAGCACCTTAAAGATGAAGTCACATCCTCAACGTAAAGTTGTAATTACCATAAAGTTACGGAGGTTAGGTATAGGAAAAGAAACATGAACACTGGTCTCCTGGGGAAAGTCTTGTGTCTTGTGACTCATCTATCACCCCAACCTGCCTCCTTATGGACTGCTCAGAACCACTTCGTCCTTACTACCATCAGCATATTGGTCACGTGTTCGCAGCCTTCCAAAACACGTTGATTATGCACACCTTATTGGCTCATCATTATGTGGGATATGTACACATTTTGGTGCATTATTTTTCATAGGAAAGCATACAAATAGTGCATGAGCCTGAATACTGCACCTAACCCACCACCCCACCACCGGCACATATAACCAATTAGTTCTGCAACTTGACTCAGCTCGTTGACACAAGATCTGCGGCCCGATCCGAAAACACAAATTTGATGATGACCATGTGCTGTTCAAGTAATACGGTCAGGCAGCACATTTAAAATGATCATTTTGGGTCATTTCATATAATTGAACCTAAGGTAACATATTTCAAAATGAAGTTTGTTCAGGAAATACAGTTTAAATTAATATTTTTTGCAGCGCATCTCCAAAGTTAACATGCCAGTTAGTAATGCACCTGATTGAAGTGACTCTCATGTTCCAGCTGGCGTAGATGACAGAGCTGACGCACAAAATCAGAAACACTAAAACATTAAATTCAATTTATAATTATTGTCATTTCATTTTAAAATACCAGGGATCCAACCCGCATGCTCTTTGTTTAAGCCCAGAACTGAACCTGGACATAAAATGAAGACAAAATAAAACCTGCAAAAATCACCTTATTTCGGGTCAGCCGCTGGATACCCGACCCGATGCAGAACTTTGATTTAGAGCTACACAGGGCAAGATAATAAAACCATACCATCAGCCTACATTAATAAGCATTTTGGAGTTGCAAGCGTGCAAAGGGGCCGAATGTATCTTTACCATCTTTAAAATGACATTGTCCAACATAGAGCCTCACTTTTCAAGTGATTAAGATTATTGGAGCTGGGAAATTAAGCAGTTTTCTTTGTTTGTCTTTGATCAGTGACCTGGCTTCTCCTCAGTGAAATATTTCCAGCTGCTATCAGAGGACGGGCATTTGCATTCACCAACTGCTTTAATTGGGCCGCCCACCTGTTGTGCACATTCACCTTCCTAAATTTTGTCGGTGAGTTCCCATCTACCATTTTCACAGTGGACATTTTGACTAGTTCCAGTGAGAAAAGCTCAGGTGTAATTAACGACATTATGATGGTTCTGTTCTATTAACATTTCCCAGTAAGCCAGTGGGTCTACAGTAATGATACCAGGGCCCTGGAACTGGAAAAAGACACATAGAAGAGAGCCAAAGTGATTAATTACACAAGCCTTGACAACTCAAAATGTTTGCCATATCAAAGTCCTGTTAAATCTGTCTGATTACTAACTTTAAATCCAGCCTTGTATCTGGTGAACTTGTTCGTAAAGAGTCCACTAATCACACTCTTTTAGCTCAGTTTTTTGTCTCTATGAGAACATTTTCTGGCTCTGAGCTGCTAATTGCTAACTTTTTCACTGAAAATAGCATCCTACTTCTAAAAAAAGTTTCATTAGAGCTTGAACTGAACCAAACAGTGAAGTTGTGGGTTGCAGCATCATGAAACAATGAGCTGAAAGTTGCAAAACCACTCTGTAGAGCTGAGGGACACTGCAGAGATTGGTCTGTGAGTTTACTACTATAAGTATATGAGATACTTTTTTTCTTATTTTCAGTCATGTGATCAATTCTTAATAAAAGAAAAAATATTGAGTAGTGCAGTTTAATGAGAGCTGCCCCTTAAAGGTGCTCCAATCGGTTGGGCACGGATCATTATCCGCCCACACTGGCTCTAAGTAGTTTGATTAGTGGTCTTTATGAAGGTTGATCGAATGATGCATAACAGAGAGATGTCTGAACCCCATTTTAACATCATATTTTGCCGCCTCATTGTATCCTGGTGTGCACCGCAATACAAAGAGAGCTAGCTTTGTGTTTTTCACATTTTTTTCATGTATTTCTATGTTTTGTATAATCACATAAGCTACTGTAGTTCAGCATACTTGGCACTCAGAAGAAGTTTCAGTTGGTTGCAGTCTGTAACTTACCACGAGATGCCACTAATCACACTGAACCTTTAACTGAAAACACTTGTGTGAGTGGACCATTGTGTAGGACTTGGAGCTAAAAAAAAATGCAATGCTGCTTAAAAGTAGATTTAAGAGCAGTCTAAAAATCTAAATAAACATTTCTAACTGAGTAATCTTACAAAAATGTGATACATTTGAGGCCTTTAATAATAATAATAATAATGATAATAATAATACATTTTATTTAAAGGCGCCTTTCAAGGCACTCAAGGTCACCTTACAGAACAAGTAAAAGACAATTAGATTAAAAGGGGTAAAAGACACATCACACATCAACACAGTAAAATAAGAAATCTGCAGCAGAGCAATGGCAATTAAAGAGAGTAGGCCTGTTTAAAAAGGTGGGTTTTCAGGCGGGATTTGAAAATAGGTAATGAGTCAGTGTTCCTGATGTCGGGAGGGAGGGAGTTCCAGAGGCGGAGGGCAGAGTGACTGAAGGCTCTGGACCCCATTGTGGACAGACGGGCAGGGGACACAATGAGGCTGATGGAAGAGGCCGACCTGAGTGTCTGGGAGGGAGTGTTGATGTGGAGGAGGTCAGAGAGGTATGGGGGAGCGACGTTATGGATGGCCTTGAAAGTGTGGAGCAGAATTTTAAAGTCCATGAGGTATTTGACCGGAAGCCAGTGAAATTGTTGTAGGATAGGTGTGATGTGATTGATGGATGAAGTTCTGGTGATGATACGGGCGGCAGAGTTCTGAACCAATTGGAGCTTATGAATGGCCTTGTGGGAGAGACCAAAGAGAAGGGAGTTGCAGTAATCCAGGCGGGACGTAACCAGAGTGTGGACCAGGATGGCAGCGCTGTTGGGGTTGAGGGACGAACAGAGACGATTAATATTGCGTAGATTGAAATAGGCTGATGGGGTAATGTTACTGATGTGGGATTGAAATGACTGTCAAGGACGACACCCAGACTCTTAACCTGAGGGGAGGGGGAAACTGAGGAGTTGTCAGTAGGGATGGTGAAACTAGGAGTGTTAGTGAGGGTGGATTTAGAACCAATGAGGAGAACCTCGGTTTTATCACTGTTGAGTTTTAGGAAATTTGATGAAAACCAGGATTTGATTTCCTGTAAACAGTCACAGAAGGAGGAGGGCGGGAAGGTGGAAGTGGGTTTGGTGGAAAGGTAGAGCTGAGTGTTGTGCGCGTAACAGTGGAAATGGATATTGTATTTACGGAATATATGACCAGGAGGGAGGAGATAGATGATAAACAGGATGGGACCGTGGACAGAGCCTTGGGGAACACCTGAGGAGAGGGGAGATGGTTGGGATGTGAATGTTTTCAACTGAATGAACTGAGTGCGGCCAGAGAGATAGGATTTGAACCAGTCCAGGGGTGTGTCAGATATACCAATTGATGCTAGCCTGTTAAGGAGGATGGTGTGGGAGAAGGTGTCGAAGGCTGCACTCAGGTCAAGGAGGGTGAGGATGGTTAATAGGCAGGAGTCAGCTGCCATCAGGAGGTCATTGGTGATTTTAAGGAGAGCTGTCTCTGTGCTGTGACGTGGGCAGAAACCAGACTGGAACTGTTCATAAAGGTTATTGTTATGGAGATGAGCATGAACCTGTGATGCCACTGCTTTTTCCAGGATTTTAGAGAGAAATGGTAAGTTAGAGATCGGACGAAGGTTATTGAAGTTATCGGGATCTGAACCAGGTTTCTTGAGTATCGGTGTTACAGAAGCAGATTTAAGAGATGATGGAACAGAGCCAGAGGTGAGGGAGGAGTGAATGATAGCAGTTATTAGGGGCAACAGAGAGGGGAGGCAGGCAGTGACTAAGGAAGCTGGCAAGCAGATTTTTTTGATTTCAGAATGAGGTCCGAAATGACAGCAGCAGAGGGCAGTTGGAAGCTTGAGAGCGGTTGAGAGAGGGGTACATGGAAAACTGGAGGAGACTGATTGCAGGAGGTGTGAGGGGTCAGATGCTGGTGGATCTTGATTATTTTTGCATTGAAAAATGTCATTAGTGAATTGCAGTGATCTGTAGAGTAGAAATGTGGAGGAAAAGAGTCTGGAGGGTGCAGTGTGCAATTCAGCACTGAGAACAGGGCCCTAGTGTTCCCATCACCCTTTCTTACTTCAAACTCCCAAAATAGTTGAGTCATATTTTCTGTTATGTTCCTCCTCACAAGTGAAATCATGGTCAGCAGAGAGTAAACTATGTTTTGAATCAACAGATGCAATTGGTCTGTCGGGGATCTTTCTGCTGTACGGGATGACCGCTGTGGCAGCTGGAGTTTTCTTCTACATCATGCTGCCAGAGACCAAAGGAAAGACTCTGGAGGAGCTCGACAAGGAGCTGCGTTTAAACATGTAGGATCTGATGAAATACATATAATCATGTCAGATGGTATTCTAAGCACTGATGTGTGTTTCCTTGACCTTGTTTTGCAGGTTTAACCACAGGGAAGATTGCTGTTGCATCATCAGCTGGAGAAACACATCGCCACAGTACCAGAGAGTGCATTGTCACGTCAGCTCCTCTGAGTGATTCATTATATGGTATCACCATACTGACACGCACTGGTATAAAAACCATGACAGTTATAGACAGACAGTAGGTTTCACTCTGTTACACTGAATTTTGGAATATATGTGTGATGTCTTTGTGAAAATTTGCTTTGTGTGATCATTTGTGTGATGTCATGTTGCAGACATTTTTACAACATAGACCTTCCAGTTTTACTTCACATTACTGCAGTTTCACAAAGCAGAAAGCGACTGTAAAGGACATTTTGGGTGTGTTCATTTACATATTTTTGCTTACAAGTAATTCAGTTTGCACAATCGCCTGTGGAGTTGTTTTTTCACCTGTATGATCATTTCACCACTCTAGTGTGTTTCCCCTTCTGCAATGAAATTGCATTGTTAATGGGCCATATTACAAATAAAATAATGACCCTTTGAGTACTAAATGATTACTTAGCCTTGAGCCCTGGATTTTATACACTATTTCTTCTTCTCAGCATGGCCACATTGAGCTGTTAGGGGACGCAGGGGAAGGCATTCATTGTTGCTTCCAAGTTCCCGTGAAGTACAGTGTGCAAATTTGCAAATTCTAATATGGACTTCCTAAAAAGGGACAGTGGTGCGTTGAACACTCTGTTGTGTGACACAGGCTCACTGCCTTTTAATACAGCGGGGTTTCATTCAGTTCAGTTGAAAGGGGCTTTATTGGCATCATGGGAAACATATGTTACATTGCCAAATCAAGTGTGAAATAAACACAAGAACTGTACAATAAGTAAAGATCTACTAGAATTTGGTTTATATACACATTGCTGTTGATTGGATAACACCTCTGACAAAGTCACAAAACAAGAGAAAACATTCTTCAGAGCTTGTTTTACATCGTTTCACACCGTTTTGAGGAAACACGTCATTCAACTGGGAAACTGGTTTCCAGTGGTTGACCTTCGTTTTTGTTGAGCTCAGCGAATGGTGTGTCTGGGCCTTAAGATGCTCCATTTTAGTGCCTGTTTCTTTAAGCCCCCCTCCCAAAAAAACCCAGTCTGCTCTGATAGGTCTTCCACATCTCTTCTTTGCATCATCATCACTGCAGCCAGGGTATGACTGCAATGGAGAAAGTGGCACTTTGTACTGTGAAAATCACCAATAAAACTTCTAAACACAACCCGACATGTTCAAGCAGGAATCTGATCCGAAATCAGGGAGAAATCTAGAACATCGGCAACCAAGTTTACATTTTTCGTTAGCATGTAGCTATATGTAGCAGTGAAGGCTATGTAATGTAAACATTTGCAGTAGCGTACCTGGCGCTGATAACCATTTAGTCACACTATGATGTCATACTGTCGCCAGAGTAAAAGACACTGTTTGAAATGGTGTTCAGAACCGTTTTATGCTCACAGGGATCACTTATACAGTACATATGTTTACCTCATTATTTGAAACTTTGGCCACGTTTAAAATGAACATCCAACATTGTAACATTATACATAAGACACAAAAGACGGAAGAGCATAATAGGTCCCCTTTACTTTTATTGATCTTTGTAGTTAGTGATGGCCAAATGAAGCCTCGTGAATCACTTTCTTTATTTTCTGAGCCCATACTTTCAGTTCAAAAAAGGGTTGAAAGCACACTGACACTGCGTTCTGAAAACACTATGCACTGCTGCATGCAGTATGCACACAATCAGGACATACTACTTTGTCGTAACACGGCGCGCTGAACTTCGACCCTCTTGCTCATATGTCTATTACCTTGGAGATAAAACACCATTTGCCAAGCTCACCAGAGACAGAGATCAACCCATAGAGCTCTGCTGTTGTTTCTTTGCAATGTGTGTAATTTAACTTTTAAGTTAAAACTGCATGTAGTGGTTATCCTTGGTCCCATATAACCACTTCGGTGGCTGAGCAAAAATATGTCTGATCCGACACATCCACAAAGCTCAATGTCCACAAAATGTTTTTCCAAAAATCAATCATTATTTATTATAAACAAAAAATTAATACAACACTCAGAAGGTATAAATTTAAGTCTAAATAAGGATTGTACAGATAAATTAAGGATTCTATAAAAATCAAAGCAAGGACAGTCTGCATCAGGTTTTGAGGATGTGAGGTGGAAGACTTTCCTTCCTGCTCCAGCCACACCCTCTGCTTTATCCTCAGCCATACACAGCCACTACATGGGGTCAACTCAGACAACAGAAAAGGGATAGAGTTTGCTGATATAATTTTGGCTCCCACACTGCATACATTGTAGATTCTAATATTCAGTAATATATTCACAGTGGTAAAATAACATGCATTTCTTTGTCAATTATTCTCATAGTTATGTTCTTTTGTTGTTGGTTATCTTTATGATGATTTTGTTCACTTCAACAGTTAATATTCCTATTATTACTGTTTGACTGCTTATCTGTCAATGCAGCTTTTGACAGCTGTTAAGAGCTGTGATCTGTTTGCGGTTCTGACGATGTGACGCATCTTCCACTGTGCAGAGAATTGTGGGCCAGAATAGTCAGAAATGCATGTTGACTTGGATACTGCAAAATACAACCAGATGCAGTAAGACATCCTGGTATTTTTGGCATTCAGCATTTGACATACTATGCACTGGGACATACTAAATCTTTTTCTAGCATACTCTATAGTGTGGTAGTATGGGTATTGGGGCGCACAGTGACTTGCCATTCCTTGAGCCTTTTTCTTTAAACCAAGAGCAACATCTAGTGGGCTCAGAAAATAAAGGAAATGGTTCGTAAGGCTTTGTTTGCCATCACTATAAGGAATTGTTTGTCCTGTCCATACTGGCCACAAAGTAATCCACTACTCATGTGACTCCATGGAAGAAACTGGCAAAAAAAATCTACAGTCCTTGTTTTGTGCAAAAATGTATCCTTTAAATGCAGAGGTGATTTTTTAGTAAAAGACCATCTTGCAAGATATCAGTTTAATTTGTGTAACTCACTGCTGAAACCTCATTAGCTGTTTTTGTACGGAACAAGGACTGTGGATTCTGACATGGCTTTTAGGATCATATTAGTAGGGGGAAGCTTCACAGCCATTATAGACAGGAGGAATACTTGAAGCAAAAATAACTCTGAATGTACATTTGGCTAGAGAAACAATGTGTTTAAAGACTGTAGAAATCTTTTCTTTTAAAATGTAGCATTATTGTTTCTAAGGTCCAGTGTTGTAGGATTAAGGCAGAAGCATAATATCAAATGGTAAATGGACCTGCATTTGTATAGCACCTTTCTAGTCATCTCAAAGCTTTTTACACTACGAGTCACATTCACCCATTCACCCATTCACACACACATTCATACACTGGTGGCCGGGGCTACCATACAAGGTGCCACCTGCTACTCAGTTTTTAACACACTCACACACCGGTGGAAGCATCATCGGGAGCAATTTGGAGTTCAGTATCTTGCTTAAGGATACTTCGACATGCGGACTGAGGAGCTGGGGATTGAACCGCTGATCTTCCAATTGGTGGACGACCCGCTCTACCTCTGAGCCACAGCCTACCAGGGTTCCCACACATTTTAATAGACACATTTTCAAAACTTTTCCATAACCCTTGATAAGTTTTGTTTCTTGTCCCACTTGCCTGCCATTTTTCAAACATAAAAGACACAAACTCTACAACATGGTGGGAAAATGGAGAAATGTATGTGATAAATTGTATAGATTTGCCATTATGTTATATTACATGGAAGGTTATCCACTAAAGATTACTGTAACAATTTCATTACACACAACAAAATTTCGATGACTTCTCCAAAACTTTCAATGATTTTTACCAATTCCATGACTTTTCCAGGCCTTGAAAACAAGAGCGTTAAATCTGTTTATATCTACACTGAACAAAAATATAAACGCAACACTTTTGTTTTTGCTCCCATTTTTCATGAGCTGAACTCAAAGATCTTAAACATTTTTTTTATATACACGAAAGACCATTTCTCTCAAATATTGTTCACAAATCTGTCTAAATCTGTGTTAGGTGTGGCATATCAAGATGCTGATTAGACAGCATGAATATTGTACAGGTGTGCCTTAGGCTGGCCACAATAAAAGGCCACTCTGAAATGTTCAATTTTATCACACAGCACAATGCCACAGATGTCACAAGTTTTAAGGGAGTGTGCAATTGGCATGCTGACTGCAGGAATGTCCACCAGAGCTGTTGCCCGTGAATTGAATGTTCATTTCTCTACCATAAGCCGTCTCCAAAGGCGTTTCAGACAATTTGGCAGTACATCCAACCGGCCTCACAACCGCAGACCACGTGTAACCACACCAGCCCAGGACGTCCACATCCAGCATGTTCACCTCCAAGATCGTCTGAGACCAGCCACCCAGACAGCTGCTGCAACAATCAGTTTGCATAACCAAAGAATTTCTGCACAAACTGTCATGCATGTTTGTTGTCCTCATCGGGGTCTCGACCTGACTGCAGTTCGTCGTCGTAACCAACTTGAGTGAGCAAATGCTGACATTCGATGGCGTCTGGCACATTGGAGAGGTGTTCTCTTCACGGATGAATCCTGGTTTTCACTGTTCAGGGCAGATGGCAGACAGCGTGTGTGGCGTCGTGTGGGTGAGCGGTTTGCTGATGTCAACATTGTGGATCGAGTGGCCCATGGTGGCGGTGGGGTTATGGTATGGGCAGGCGTATGTTGTGGACAACAAACACAGGTGCATTTTATTGATGGCATTTTGAATGCACAGAGATACTGTGACGAGATCCTGAGGCCCATTGTTGTGCCATTCATCCACGACCATCACCTCATGTTGCAGCATGATAATGCACGGCCCCATGTTGCAAGGATCTGTACACAATTCCTGGAAGCTGAAAACATCCCAGTTCTTGCATGGCCAGCATACTCACCGGACATGTCACCCATTGAGCATGTTTGGGATGCTCTGGATCGGCGTATACGACAGCGTGTTCCAGTTCCTGCCAATATCCAGCAACTTGGCACAGCCATTGAAGAGGAGTGGACTGCACTGCATGAGGCAAATGGTGGTCACACCAGATACTGACTGGTTTTCTGACCCCCCCAATAAAGCAAAACCAGCACATTTCAGAGTGGCCTTTTATTGTGGCCAGCCTAAGGCACACCTGTGCAATAATCATGCTGTCTAATCAGCATCTTGATATGCCACACCTGTGAGGTGGGATGGATTATCTGAGCAAAGGAGAAGTGCTCACTAACAGATTTAGACAGATTTGTGAACAATATTTGAGAGAAATTGTCTTTTGTGTGTATAAAGAAAAATGTTTAAGATCTTTGAGTTCAGCTCATGAAAAATGGGAGCAAAAACAAAAGTGTTGCGATTATATTTTTGCTCAGTGTATAAAGGAAGCAGGTCCTCGTCTACACAGACCACAATATTTCACCGCCATATTTATGCAGTAAAAACACTGGCTCTAGATAGTGTCATTCGCATCGAACACCATACTTGCAGTATCAGAAAAATACTGTATACATATATTTATTATGTGAAGTTGCTTTATTCAGTTTTTTTCTGTTTTGAGTGGAAGAGACCTCGGTGGATAATTCGCATCCCAGTAAACACCACCTGAATGTCTGGATCTTAAGTTATCAGAGATAAAGGTAAGCACAAATTAGCAAGTGCTAAGGTAGCAGCCTGTCTTTGACATGCCAAGCAGCGGAGAAGAAAACCGATTTGTAACAACTGCTTTATTCCATAATTTTACCGATTTAAATCACCTGGTCTGTTCATTTTGGAAAGGAAGAGACCTCTGACGATAATTTGCCTCCCTGTAAAAACCTCCTGAACAATGAAATACTGAAGGAATTCTAAGCAGGAGAAGTTTCAGCTGGTTGAAACCTGCAGTCTTCACCACTAGATGCCACTAAGGGCTCATTAATGCTTACCATTAGATACTGATAAAGTGGAGGACAGAGCCTTCTGACCATTCACTTCATCAGTATTTGTGCACGTTTCCTGAAAGCTTGCAGACATGGACAAAACAGAGCAGTACCATCACAGATCGTGGAAGCAGTGTAGCATAATTCAAGCGAGAAACAGCTGTAGAGAATGACGAAGAAATTCAAATAATGATGGAGACAGAATCAGTAACATAGTGAAAAGCATTCTCTGTCCACGTTGGGATGTATATGATGGCTGCACAGACTGCCATTTGCTACAACGCTGCCTCTGTTTAAAGTTACAATAGTACAACCTCAACTGTCTCCTCCTTTGTTGTGTGAAACTTCACTCTGCCCTCTAGTGCCATCTATTGGCTGTATCTATGCCATAATAAAGGAACTATAGAGTGTAAAGGCAGTGACGTTCACAAACTCATCTATTTTCATATGTAAAGGGAGTATAAATGGGCCTTAAATCCCCCAGAATCTTACACACCGGACCATCTATAATTTGCATTTTGTAACATGCTGCAATGTGATCTGTGTATGTGAGATGGGTGGTCTGTGTGAACGTGACAGACATAAAGCAGTCAGATGTACCTGATAAATAAAACACGTGTTTATTTACACAAATATTTTCAAATACTAGTCTTCTACATAAGGACATAAAAATATATACAGTGATGTAGGGACTCAAACTGCTCCGTTCTCAGGTCAATGTATACATGTTCTGATTTATTTGCATTTTTCAGGTTTTGAAATGAAAAAAAAAAAAAAAAAAAAAAGATGCGTATGTACAGCAGGGTCTAAAACTTGCACTTTCAAACTCTGGCACTAAAACACTGGGGAAAACTCTACCCTTCAAGTGCTATCCAACAATTCAGCTCCAGTATTTCCCTCAACATGACGGTGAAGGCCATTAAGCTGTCTTACTCACCACAAAGCTTCCCTGTGTCACTACACATAACACAAGTAAACTTTCCTCCAACACTAACAGCACTTCAGTCACCTGCAGAGGATTATTCTATCATGTTGTCATCTTTTTTTTTACTAGAACCCACACTGTCAACCTGCAATACAGTATCTCCATGAGTAACTCCCACTAAACAAAACTAGGTTTGGTCAGTCTCTTCTTCCAACCAACTGAGTAAACTTTGGTTATGTCTTGAAGTAATTCAAGAAAAGCCACTTGAAGTAATTCAAGGAACTGGAAAGCAGCACGTTTGAGAAACCATTTCTTTTGAGAACCTGAATGAACCTTACCTGGCTTCTTAAGAGATCATAGTACAAGACTAGAGTCGATCAAACCACTTGATGGTGATGAACCTTATCCAGCAGTCCAGAACATTTCAATACAAAACTAATTAATAACGGATGACATGACGGAGAGTCGCATATCAAAAGAAGACTGGTGATCCGGTTTGGTAAGAAAGGCAAGACAAAACTACTCAGGCAGAGAAAGTGTTGAAGTGTCATTGTGTTCACATATACCTGGAGCACTGAACAGCACCAAACACTTCCAAAATGCTGTGATCTGGAGGGTGTTTAGACTCATCTGGGGAGGTAAATTAAGTGTCATCAGGTCTTGTTTTTGACAATGCTGCAGTAGTAAACTATACAGGATGTGCTCCTTTTGGTCCTGATAGCCAACATCTCTTTCTTTTGCCTTCTGCCGATGTACTTATTGACCACTGCCTTCACAATCCAAACTAAACACACACGGGGAGGGGAGGGGGGCTGTTGAGACCCCAAATCAGCCCTGGATGACACTCGCTCTCAGACTCACCACACACAAACACACACCTCTTTGTATTCACTACGGCTTGTGGGAAAATGAAAGGAATACCTGTATAGTTCAGTTACACAGAACATTCATTTCAGATGTCAGGTTAACAAGTTCATTCAAGGAGGAAAAGGAACGGAAAAACATCGTTCTCTTCTTAGACGACGGCGTCCTGCAGCCAGGAGGTGGGTGAGGCGCGGTCACACTGAGTTATGTTGGATGTGGTGAGGGCTGGTAGAGTGGCACCTGTCTAGTTTCTCCCCCCCAGGCTGGGTGGTGGTGGAGGTGGGAAGGGAGAGCCTGGGGAGAGGGGGCGGGGGGGATTGAGTGTGGGGTGGGGTGTCACTGTGGGGCGCCAGCAGCAGCGGGCACCGGGGCGCTCAGGACGTTGGTGGCAGCAGACAGGACCGGCGAGCCAGTGAGAGGGCCCAGGGCAGTGGAGGCTGGCAAGGCAGAGATACCTGAAGGAAGAAGAGCCACAGAGACAGTTAGAAAACTGATCCAAAACACTGTGTTCAGTCACCAAACAAACATGCAAAGAGGGTGTGGTCAGCTAGGGCTGGGCTATTAACGCTTACCCAGGGCTTGAAGCATTATGCATTGGGGAGGGGAAATTTTGAACATTGGCAATCTAAATGAATTAACCTGGTGCAATTTGAGAGTATCAATCACGTATCACATCAAGAAGTTGGAATGACAATTTCAAGGTTTTTAATAATGAAATATGGGCAGTTCAACAAAAAAAAAAAAAAAAAAAAAATCAGCTACTATAAAATTGTAGTTGATTTGCAGCATTTTGAAAAATGATTTGCTCCATAACTGAGAAACTAACATTCTTGCATTGCCTCCAGTTGTTAAAGGGATAGTTCAACATTTTAATTAATGAATGAACTGGATTTAGACATCTACTTTAGTGCTGTGCGATATTACGATATATATCGTAGTGCGATAGAAAAATGTCTACCGTACGATATAATCCTCTATCGTTTATATCGTAATTTTAACGTGTGGGCTGTGGTTAGCTCAGCAAATGTAACTGCAGCAACGCTACTGCTTTGCGGTAGCAGTTTACGTCACCTGCAAGAACTCCTTTACGGCACTGCTAACGTTTTCATCCATGCGTGTGAGAGCCAGTGGGAGCATGGATGTAAACAACGTAGCAGAGATGGAGAGCAGAGATGGAGAGCACAATGGACGCGGAACCAAAAGAACCCAAAGAGGAATTGGTGCCGAAAAGAGGTAACAGGAACTCCATTGTTTGGCACTGGTTTGGATTTAAAAAGGCAGACACCGACCAAAAAACGGTAATCTGCAAAACATGCCGCCAACAAGTTGGTACTAGCGACTCGAACACGTCTAATCTTTTCTATCACTTAAAGACACGGCATGAAGAACAGTACAGAGACAGCGTTAAATGCGACAAAGTACTAAAGTTAAACCACAAAGTGATGAAAAGAAAAACGCACACCAAACGAGCCTGAAAGAGTCATTGTCCAAAGGCACTGTCTATGACAAGCAGTCCCGCTTTATAAATAAAAGGAGAAAAGATCAGAGGAATTGGCATTCGTTTCATGTGTGTGTATATATATAATTTTAAGTAAAAATACTATATCGGGATATATATCGTTATCAGGATATAAAATTACCTATATCGGGATATAAATTTTTGTCCATATCGCACAGCACTAATCTGCTTCATTGCTTAATTTAAAATAAAGTATTTCCATGTGATTATATGAGTATTGGCTTTATCGATCTGTAGCACTACAATAAACGTTTATGAATTAGGTGGATTAGATCGCTGCTTTTTGTGTTGTAAACCAGTAAGATGGTAAAATGTTCTCAGGTGCATGGACAGTGTGGTCACAAGTTGATCTGGCTGCCTCCCAATTTGAAGACGCTGCTGGCTGTATATCGTTGGACATTTAGGGTATCTGCCGTGGCTTTGATGTGGTGACAGTGGCGCATTACATAAGGTGTCTGATTTTCATTTATTTTCCCATGACGGCACGAGTTCGAATCCCATAAAAATGTTCTTTTTTATATTTCAAAGGGCTGAACTTTTCTTTAAAATGGCACGTTTATTTAACAGGCCCAGGACAAAAGTGTGTGGGCCCATTTAGAGAATTTCGTAGACATACAAGTTAAATTTACAGGAAAAGCAACTTGCCCTCTTCCTGTTTTAAACAATCCGTCACATGAAGTGCGAGTCATACCACGACTGAGTGTCAGTCCGTGACTGGTTTCCTCTAACAAGAGTCCAAAGACGGATCGGGTTGGCTATGTTTTGATATTATGATGAAAAATTGAATAAAGAGGCTTTCGCGAGGACAGCTACGTCTTCTCTTCCTGGTTGAAAACAGCTGTTGTCACTACGACAACCACAGACACATTCAGCTGAAAGTCGCCAGTTAACAGGGTCGTGAGTAAATCCGAAACACCGGGCCATTGTGAACGAACGATCGTGTTCAGCTTAAAAACGCAGTCATACAAATTTTCTGTTCACACACACGGTCGGTCATAGATGTTGCTGTGGTACCTGTAGCCATTGCTCCTGGTAAGGTCGATGTGTGGGAGAGAGCACGCACGGACGCTATGTGACCCGGGTCTGAAGCCTGACGAGCTAAAACTTTTTTCCCGCTGCTGCCATACAGCAGTTTTCTGGAGCACGATACACAAAAACAAGCTCCTGGCTCCTTCAGTTTTTGACACAAGCTACCGTGAGGCTTTCCATCTGCTCCGGCCTCCTCTATCCAACCCCAGCGCCACTTATTTTTCACTCCTGTTTCCCATCTCACAGTTTCCTCGCCTGGTTTAATATACCTGGCATCCATGCTAGCAGTATACAGTAAACCAGCTCCTCACTGCTAACTTTGTGCGAGTTGCTGAAAACTTAAGGCCTGCCCTACTCTGCCTCTGATTGGCTAGAACTCCTTGGTTACCTTGAGTACCATTGGTAGTTGGAACTATCACTTTAAACGACTGGTTACAGAGAAAAAAAAACTTCACCAAAATATTCCTATGCCGGATTTCCGGCACCGTGCTGGAGGTCTTCAAGCCCTGCTTACCACACCAGACACTGCCAATCTAACTGACCTCATTTAAGTCACGTCAATATATTTGATACACGTGAACTTCAGACAGCCTGTCAACAACCCGTTAACCTCAACATACAACACTAGTTACATCTCACCCTATGTATAAACAAAGCACCACTGCATGAGGCTTCACTTTGCATTTTTTGGCTATGTGATTGACCATGAGTGCCCTCTATGTGAAGCTCTGCTGAGACCATAGACTGTAAAAATAATTCATGTAGCTACCGTGACGTCACTCTCATTTATAAGTCTCAACTTCTACCTTTCAACTGTTGCCGTCTTGGATTTTTGGAGCCAGAGGTGACCATATTTGGGTGAGAGGCTAGCACTGCAGAGGAGCGAGGGGTGGGTCTGACTGAGTGCCCAAGGACACTATCAACACAGAGCTTATCACTCAAAGCAGCACAGCACTTAATTATGCATAACTTAAAGCCTTAATAAAAATGAAAACGAGTAAATTATATAAACATTCACCCCCCACACAGTTGTCTCGAACAGGGAAGTTGGCAATAGAGACCAGAAAAGTTTTTTGTGCCAGGCTGTAAACAAGTTTATTTCTGTTATAAAGTTGGGAATTTTAACATGGGGGTCTATGGGGATTGACTGGCTTCCAGAGCCAGCCTCAAGTGGCCATTAGAGGAACTGCAGTTTTTGGCACTTCTGTGTTGGCTTTTTTCAGCCCTGGCGGTTGCCGTTTGGCTAAGACCAGAGTGTGGCTTTAACTACAGAATACCCTTAACAGAATAAGAGGCCACGTTAGTCATGCGGACACTCGGGACCACCGGTGAACCCTGGCACTGGGGTTTGGGGAGGTTGAATCTGAGTTGCTACAGGTGCTAGTGAAGGCCCATCCCCAGAGCTTCTGCCCATTGTCTTCCTGGCAAATAGTCTCCTAGCAGCAGGGAGTGAGACGGAGGGACCTCGGGGTGCACTAGTTAAGGTTAGCAAAATCTTGTCTCATTTAGAGTCTGATAAACAGAGCTAATCTGTGGGGGCTGAGCTAATCAATGTGATGTGCATGCCTCTACAATGAGATAAGAGATCTTATACAGTTTATTAGTGAAAAAATTGT
Organism: Cephalopholis sonnerati; assembly: GCA_019142605.1. Taxonomy (NCBI): domain Eukaryota; kingdom Metazoa; phylum Chordata; class Actinopteri; order Perciformes; family Serranidae; genus Cephalopholis; species Cephalopholis sonnerati. Next base: position 44,627,501 of record JAGQAX010000002.1, read on the forward strand.
GGCAGTCGATTCTGGTACTGTGGCAGCTACCACAAATAAATCAGTGTATGGGGAAAGACTTCAATAGCTTGATAAGCAAGAACAGCTAAATATAAAATTTTAATTTTACTTCCAAAAGTTTGTATTTTATGTTAATTCGAATGTAAATGTAACATACATTTTAGTAAGTAAGAAAAGTTAATTTAATACAGCACCTTTCACAGATAAGGGTCACAAAGTACTTCACTGGACTAAAATTATTTAAACTTAGGCCAAAAAATAGTTTTTAGTTTATTTACCATTTTTTTATGTAGTAAATGATGCTGCTGAAATAACAAAGACTCACTGATGTGTGATGTTTTGTGACATTGTTTTTAGAAATATATCGTATGAAGTGAACAATACAACTTACTCCCAAGGTCTAGTGTTACAAAGAAAACAAAAATCTCAGGAAATTGTAATATCAAATGAACTCAGCCCACCTGTGGAGGTGGTCTTAGTTCAGTTTGCTTCAAGTCTGCAGTCTGGTTCACTTAACCTGTGCTTTGTGAACACAGCGCTCCAGGTTAGCTTTGCTCTTTGTCATTGTATTTGACCATCTAGATCGCATGCTATTGCAATGGAATGCTTGAAAAACAGACAAAACCACGTCAGCCTGTACTGTGTGCAAGGACACAGGACAAGGAGTATTTTGGTCCACCGGAAGATACAGCACATCTCTAGATGTGGAATGTAGAATACATCACACTCCTTTAAGAGGACTGAGTTCAGTTTGTTTTAAAAGGACAATATGTGAAAACAACAAGAGTCCTGTGCACTGATGTATTTAGTAGGGGTGGGAACGACCAGAGGATCCACGACACAATATTATAAAGATACTTGCGTCACAATACAATATCATTACAATTTTAAAAATGTTGTGATATTGGACACCAAATGGCTTAGAAGGTAGAATAGGCATCCCATATTCAAAGACAATGTCCTTGCCACAGCAGCTGTGGGTTCATTCCTAGCCTGTGGCCCTCTGCTGCATGTCAACCCTGCTCTCCCTCTTTCATACTTAGACTGTCCTATCTAATTAAGGCAAAAAGCCAAAAAAAAAAAAATCTAAAAAAATATTTTGTGAAATTCTGAGTACTGCGATAATATATATTGCGATTTATCACCTTTTTTTCCCAACTGTGAACTGTGTACCCAAGGGAAAAGTTTGCCAACATATATTTTATCCATTAGGTTTTCTGTCTGTTCATCTCACTTCAGCCATTTTTTTTTTGCAGCAAAAATGTATCTAGTGGACTGAAAAAGCAATTGATGATATTATTTGTCATAAATTTGTCATATTAATAAAAAAATTTTTTAAAATCAATACTTGGCACTGTGTGAGGATACAATATTGCCACACAGAAGTATTGCTATACTATGCTGTATCATTTTCCCCCACCCCTAGTATTTACCATTACTGAGGAGGTAATGTGACCATTTATCAGGTGATTGCCTAACTCTATAATTATCTTTCTGAAACCTGTGTAGTTCGCTCCAAATTAGCCCAGTTTACTCTAATTATATGAGCCCCTTACTTAAATAATAAGATAAATGTAATTGTGACCAATATGCACATTATTATTTATCCATCACATTGTGTGTGATCAAAGGCAAACCAGGAAACGGCTCTGCAAAAACTGAAGGATGTTTTTAAAACATTTTTAATGTTAGCCTTTGTTCTTACTTCCAGATCAGTGTCTTAGACAATCTGATTAAATAGAGGAAATATCCCAACCCTGTCTGACCACTTGTGTGGTTTTCCCTGAGTAATTTTTTGTAAACCTGTGCTCCAAGATCTCAGTAAGTTGGTAGAATTAAGTATTTTTACATAGGATGGAATTATGAACACATGGCATCAAATCTTAAGAACAACATTTGCAGCAATATAAACACATCATGGGGTGATGTTGTTTTCTCTAGACTGCGGGACAGTATAACAATTTTATGATGTGTGTGTGTGTATTCTCACCAGTGATCATGCTGGCTGTGCTAACAGCTGTGTTCCCACTGGGCAGGTTGGCTGATCCGGCCACACGAGACTGATCTTTCACGATGGGGACTGCAGGAACAACAAAAGAAAATAAATTATTTATTTTGTCATTACTTTTACAGGTTGCAATTTCATTCTTGCTGACAAGAATACACTGGCAGTTTATCAGGGCTTACAGAAGTAAGGGTGATCCATGGCCTCGCGGGCAGTCAGCCGGGCCTGGTGGTCATAGCGCAGCAGCTTGTCCAGGAAATCCAAAGCCTCAGGGCTGACCAGGTGCTGGTTCTCACTGTGGACAAACCGCTCCCACCGCTTACGAGAATGCCTGAGGGCAAAAGTCACATTTAAGATTATGATAATCTGATTAAACGTTTTTGTGAAATTGTGTCATAATTAGCAAATTAATTATTTAATTATCAATTAGGTTTAGCCAAACAGGTGTTTTGTGAGGTCAAAGTAACCTTTGACCACCCAAATCCAATTTGTTCATCCTTGAGTTCAAGTGGACGCTTGCGCCAAATTTTCCAAAGTTCAAGATGATCTTGAGCTATCTTGTTCATGAAAATGGGTATACACATGTACATAGACAGATGAACAACCCAAAAGCATATTCTGTCCCTCCAAAACGTTGCAATGGCAAATACTGACATAAATTCAGCCAAATCTCCATGAATTCTGTGACACCTTGTAATTTTGTCCAATCACAGCAACTTAATCGCAGTTTTTTTATGGCTAACATTACCCAACAGTTATTAAAGGGTTTAACAACAGAGTTAAGCCGTTTTGCCATTGGTGAGAGAGCGATGGCTCAGTGTTGGATGTCTGCCCAAGCCCGAGTAGTGATGAGATCACGCTGTGCTGTTAGTTCATGTTAAATGGGCAAAGAGAGCAGGCTATCAGCTGTCAGCACCATCCCTATATATAAATATATATCAGTGTTTCCCCTATCATTATATTAGGGGGCGCGCCTGCACACACACACACACACAGGGGCACACTCCCACCAGCAGACAGAGAGCACGCGTCGCAAATATGTCGCATCAACCAAAGCAGACAAAAATATCTGCGTTTTTTTCAACGCTCCCAGGGTGGTGAAGAAGAAATGTTCCAATGTTTAGCTCAATGTACAGTTCAAATAATTGTTCGGATGTTATATTGACTGCTGTCATTACAAGAAACACATGAACACCATGATTCCTTTAAGTGTTAGGTCAATTGCCCCTGCAATTTCATTGTAAAAAAAACAACTTTGCAACATGCATCACAATTTTTAGAAAAGCTGCCTTGAAATCAGGGATCTTAGGCCACAGCAATCCCAAAAACAGCAAACAAAATCCTGGATAGACTGCATAATGCCTCTGGCCATGCCTGTTGCCAGCACAGAGGTGCAACAATTGCATTCTGAAAATTTACAACAAGACAGTGAACAGCGGACACAGACAGAAAGTTCAATGATCACAACCACAGAGCGGCATGCCATAAATAATGTAAACATAAAGCAGGTATGAACTCCTGCTGTTACAGATGCTTAAAATACTGTAATTTGAGCCAGCTTTGGGATCACTGTTGATAGTATGTTGATCTTTTTCCCCAAACATAAGTGCTGAGAACATTTACAAAACAAAAGCCTGCATAGCAAAGACCCTATTATTATCATGCGATAGTGATAACAGCTCTCACCTTCCCAGAATGTCATTGAAGCGGGGTTCCAGTTCAATATTGTACTTGTCAATGTAGTCGTAGAGGTCCTCAGTACCCAGAACCTTGGCTATTCTCACCAACTACAGAAGCACAAACAAGGAACAAACAATTTGTTAGCTCTGTAAGAGAGAATTTAACCCTTTCAGACACAAATCTACTCAAATGCACTCAAGTCAGTTATAAAAAATATTGGGTAGTCATCACTCAAATGAGATCTGTGGCCAGAAAAGCCATTCCATGTCATGTGAATACTATTAAAAAAGCAACCACAGTAACAATCATAGTTTGACATATGTGTAATTGTGTGTCAGCCCATGGCCTTCAAATGAAGAGAAATGTGTTGTGCTGCCTTAACAGTAAAGAAGCTATAGACAGCTAGTAGGAGAATTTGGCCCTGCCAGCAAACCTTGCTTTGTGTTTACCTGGTCATAGTTGTCATGGCCATGGAAGAAGGGCTCCTTCCTGAAGATCATACTTGCCAACATACAGCCCAAGCTCCACATGTCCAGACTGTAGTCATACATCTGAAACACACACACACACACACACACACACACACACACACACACACACACACAGTTCAAGTGTCAAAAGATAGGATTAAAGCAAAGACCAGCAGATACAATTTAAATGAAGACTGATGTATCATGGACAATGCAGTTCCTCTCTGGCAATCAGGAACAAGCATATAACCTTGTCTGAGCCTTCAACTGCAGCAGGGTAGTTCAGGTAGTGTGGTTCTGATAATACCCAAGACTCACGCCGGGTGTCCACTGGATCCGTCATGTGTGCGATTCAGCTGCGGCGTGGATGCCGGAGCTAATCGCGGCCATTAAAGTCAATGTAAGCTGCTCCACCAGAAGCGGCGCGGCACGTCCTAGCCGCATTCTAGAAGCGGCTCGGCGCTCCGCTAAAAACACGCGCCGGGTCTATTTTTTGACGGATGCCGCGCGACGACGCGTCAATTTCCACAGATAAAATGAGTCAAACAGGAAGTCAGGAGCAGAAAAGACGAGAGTATCCGGTCAATTTTCAAAATAAAAACACCCATGAAAACTCCAGAGCGTATTTCACATCACTACAACAACATGACGTCAAAGTGGGTGGCCCCCGGCAGGCAGAGAAATCTTTTCTTTGTTTGTCGATGTCTTTATACCGCCAGTGTTTCCGCAAATTATCGTGTGACATTATGATCTCGCAATCCGTCAATTCCAGCCGCTCGTGTACGCACCGCTATAGATACGCTTCCAGTGGACATTGACGCCCAGCACAGGACGGAGTGAGTCCGCGCCACGGCCGGACCACACACGTGACGGATCCAGTGGACACCTGGCGTCAGTGGATGTGGTGCATATCACTAAGGTTGAGCTGAATTCTTGGACAAAACCAGTATCTGGTACAGATAATGTACTTTTTACAAGTACGAGTACCATTCATTTAAAATGTGTCAATATCCATACTTGTGATGAGGGTAAAATCTTTATTTGCTTAGCTGTGGTCAGTCTCTTAACCTTGTGATCAAAAATGATCTGAAGCTCAATCCTAAACTTGTTCTATAAATAGATTTATACTAAATAGTAAGCTAATAGCAAACTCTGATCAACCCATGTCAATTTCAGTTTTATTAGCTACTTCTGGTTAGGTCCCACCCATAATTATTTTAAACCCCACCCACTTCCAGATTAAACCTGCCCATTCAGAGTACAGATAAAAAAAATGGTTGAACAGATACAGACACAGATACAGATAATGGTGTACTCACCCACCCCCACATATCAGAAAGATTAATTTTATCCAGTGCTTCCCCAACACATAGCCGCCTGTGTTACACTGACACACATATTATGGCTGCACTATAATCATAAATGATCTGATTTTGAAATCTTAAATCAACTCATAAAGGTGAGTTTTTACATGCAGGAGTAGAGGACCAGGACTGTTACAAATATTGTTTCTAATGCTGTGTTCAGATGGTTATTTTTTCCTGAACATTACCATCAACTTCAAATCCATTGAGACAGCAACAACTAACTGTATATCATCAGCAATAATGTAAGAATTATATTTTTAAGTGATCTGTTATGGACACCTTTTCAAATACATACAAAAATGTCAATAAATGCAAGGTCAGTAGGTTTGAGATGTACCATCTGCAAACCCCTACTCCCCTCTGAAACAGTGAAATCTGACCCAGCATTGTCTCAGACTGTTTAGCCCCCTTTACACCTTGCATTAACATGCGTTTTTTGCAATCGGATAGCAATCGCATTGCTCGTGACCACATGAAAGTACAGGTGTAAATACACTCTAAACGCACTGAGGACATATTGTTATCCAATCTGCCAAACCACTTCTGAAGGTGGTCAGAAATGCATTGTGACCCCATCAAACACAGGTGTAAATGCAAATGCGTCTCCAATCCACTTGCAACAACTCCGTGGACTAAAACACTCAAGCGAGGTGCACCAGCTGGACACAGGAAGAAGGAGGAAAAAGGTAACAACACTCACCGGATAATGACCGCAGAGAAAAAGAAAACACCGTGGTGAAGATAGTTTGACGTTGGATATTCGAGAGATATCCACATATTCTTTTTGGGTTCAACACTGATTTCCACCTCCATGTCATAGGCAGAAAACAATGCACAGCACATGGTAAGGCTATTAACACCACCAAGAACTACACTGGCAGAACTAATGTCTTGTTATAGACAAATGTTTAACAAGCAAATGAGCAGTTACCTAGCAGCAGGTATTTCCTGCTAGGTAGCATACATGATGACAGTAAAGAAACGCAAAGTTGGCAGCAAGGGCTGGCACTTTCAGAAGCATTGGAAAGTTGAATACTTTTTCTCTAAAAGACTAAACAATTATGGTTGTGTACTTTGAATGGGATTGTTATTTAAATAACCAAATGATGCGGAATGCAGTTGGTCCCCAGGTGTTTTTTTTACATGATCAAATCTGGCCCCCATTCAAAAAAGTTTGGACACTTCTGACCTAAAGCATAGTAGCCCACAGCTGTACCTCTGTGTTTCCCCTGCCATTATATTAGGGGGCAATCCCCGCCCCCCTTGAAGGTCAAATTAATCTTATTCAATTTTATTTTCTATATAGCACAAGATCACAACAGAAGTCATTTAAGGTTACCTTTCCTATAAACCAGGTCTATACCATGCCCTTTTATTAAACAAACTAAATAGCCTTATGTTATTTATCTTATTTACACCACAGCATGTCATTTCTGTCTCTACATGGTTGGGCGTTTACAATTCTCCTCTGCTCTCTGTATCTGTGTGTGTGTATGTGCAAGCATCGGGGCAGAACTCCGCCGCGCGTACACACATACACACACGTATACACACACGTATATATACACACACACACACGTGTATACACACACACGTGTATACACACACACGTGTATACACACACACGTATATATACACACACGTATATATACACACACGTATATACACACACACACACACACACACACACACACACACACACACACACACACACACACACTAGAGCGCGGCTAAGGCTGAGACAGTTATAACTGAACCTGACCCGAGTCCGACGTAGTTTCTTACCTGACATAGTTATTGTTCTGTCAGTGTGTAAATGACCATCAAAAGACTGCTGTTATGCATAGTCAAACACGCTGCTTGCACAACAGCACAGCACAGCACAGCACTGTACACACACACGTACTTGGGGCGGAGCCTGTGTTGCGTTCAGGCGATGTCACGTAAATAAATTCCAACCCTCCAGCAGCTAGGGGAAACACTGTGTACCTGATAGTCCACCAGAAGCTCAGGTCCTTTAAAGTAGCGGGAGGCGACTCTGACATTATACTCCTGTCCTGGGTGGTAAAACTCAGCAAGACCCCAGTCAATAAGGCGCAACTGTGGACAAAGAAAAGAATAAGTTAGCAACTACAAGCAGTATTTCTGTTTAAGACAGAAAAGTGAACAGTTACTTATTCATCACACATTACTGAACTAATGAGTACACAATGGGAAAAGGGAAGAGAAGTAGAGACACAGCAGCACAACAGAAAGCTACATAGCAGCAGCAATAACCATTGTCTTGTGGCTAAGGTTGACAGTGACTGACTAGATCACTCACCTTGCGGTGTTCATGATCAATCATCACATTATGTGGCTTCACATCTCTATGCATGATTCCCATGCTGTGGCAGTAGTCCAGGGCCTACACACAAGCGCAAAGAAACTTTGTTATTCATTGGCCACACAGTTTTTTCTTACCAGTAATTCCAAAATAGCAACAGATCACAACAAGATGGTGCCTTCTAGACAACACACACAATGTTGATGGGCTAAACAGAGACTCAGATTATACGAGAACCCAATAATGAACAAAAACCCAGTGAAAAACAAAGTAGAGGAAAAACAAGGACGTCTTTTAAAGACCAGCAGTCTTGTTTAAGAACGTAATGCCGGGGGGGTTTTGAGTTGAGAGGCAGCTGAACCTTGAACCATAGAGGACTCACCTTGAGGATCTCGTACATGTAGAATCGGATGTCATAGTCTGTCAGGGTCTGGTACAGTTGCTGGAGACCAAAATAATGTTATCAGTGGGAAAACTTGTATAATTTCACTACTAAATATCATCATGAAAATTTACTTTTCTGTCACAAAAAACTTAGAGAGTCAATTTGTGAAAGTCTGGTCGGCATTCATAAACAGGCAGCATGCATTCATGGATGTTCCATCGCTCACATCAACCTGTGGAAATGTGCCAGTGATTGAGGATAGAACCAGAAGATGGTTGACTTTCTGGCACCGAAGACATAGCACTGGACTTTCATATTCCTCCATCACATACACACACGTGTACAGAAGAACAACGAGTATGCCAAGAAAAGAGGTTTTCATAATCTTACACAGCAACGTTTTATAGAGGACAGACAAAAGTTTAATTCCTACCTTAAAGTCTGTGTTGTTAACATGCTCAAAGACCAAGGCAGGTGTCCGAGACTGGGGGGGGAAATAAAGGTTGTGTATTTAATGTGTTGCAGTCTTAACCAACAATATCTACCAGCAGGCCCAGTTCATTTTATCTGTTTGACTGTAACAGCAATACTGTTAAAAACGTATGGCCCTAATGCAAACTCTGAACAAACTAACCAGGCAGCCACTAACTACAGTGAACTACAGCTACAACTAACCAACCAACTCTCACCATCTATTCATTGGTTTATATTCTACTAATCAGCCTCTAAACTCACAAGTTGCCAGAGCTCAAGTGGAGTCTTAAAACCGTTTTGTTTGTCTGAGCAGCAATCAAAGGGTATTTGAAAAGGCATTTAATTAACAATGATGCAAAAAGAGGAAAGCTGAAAATTTCAAAGTGTTTTAACTTCATGAATGCTTTGTGTTTATCGGTTTTGAGTATGTTCAATTTATCTTCAGTCAACTGCTTAATCAAGTCATTGTTTTAGCATTTTAAATGCCTGACAAAGGGTGCTTCCTAAAACAGGGCTCTCCCCAGGATCTTTTATTACAATGGGGGAAGACAAAGAGTCTAGGGTAACAACTAACAACTGTAAATTGCAATTCTGTCAACTGTCAAATTCATGGTCTAGCTGATCATTGGCAGAAGATTGTTTAAAAAAAAAAAAAAAAGAAAAAGTCCTTTAAAGTTCTCAGAGTCCAAGGTGAAGTCTTATAAGGTTTTATCAACTACACAATCCCCAAGATATTTAAACTAAAATGATATTAAACAAAGAGTAGCAGAAAAAAAATACATTTAAAAAGCTACAGCAATAGGTTTTTGACATTTTTACTTTAAGAACCACTGAATTATAAAAACTGTTGATTAATTTTCCGTAGATTGGCTAATTGTTTTGGCTTAGAGCACATGTGAATTCAAAATTTATTTGCTGATAGTTTCATTGGGGTAGGACTGCACGATAATGGCCAAAATGATGATCATGATTATTTTGATCAATATTGAGATCACATTATTTACCACAATTAGGGCTGGGCAATATGGACAAAAAGTCACATCTCGGTATTTTCAGGCTAAATGGTGTTACATGATATATATCCAGGTAGTTTCTACTAAGTAGGTTACATGTTCAGTTGCAAGCTGATCCAGAGGTGAAGTCCCCTGTTATTTTTGCTGCATGTTTTTCAACAGCAGGGCAGGTAAAATAAGTTTACTTCTTGGAGGTGAGCTGTTTGCAGAGGCGCAGTAAGTACTGAGAGGTGAACACAGATTTTTTTAAAAACACCTTTCTCACACATGGTTGTTTGAGGGGGAGAAGCGGGGTGGTCGAAGGTTCGCTGCTGTCAGAGACTCCACGACTACCCACTTGAGGGCAGGCGGCCTGGCTTTTGGACATACTCCGGAGAAGGAGTAGGTGTGCAGCTCAGCGTGGCCTGGCTGATTAAAGCAGGATTTATAGTTCTGCATCGAGTCAACCCTGTATCTACGGCATAGGCTTTGCGTAACCTATGCAGTACACTAACGTGCACCTCCCCAGAAATGCAACTACACATTATGGCGATACAAACCTCCTTCCTATTTCTGTATGGTGAAAACCATTTCTCTCAGTGGAAACAAAACTTTTATGTACTTTTACTTCACAGATAAAGCAATAAATTGTGAGGACAATAAAGCCCCACAAAATAGCATTTTCTTCTGTGTGATTTATCTTGGCTTCATAGGAGTAGAAGAAATCTCCGCTAATCGCTAGGCTAGTTTATACAATGTAAAATGCCATAGGTTTGTGCTAGTAATGTTAGAAAAAAAATATTAGCATGTTGTATTTTTGGGGAAAAAGTGTCCAGCAAAAGACAAGTGCTTTGTTTGTGAATGCTGCAAGTTATAGTGGAGCCGATTTATGTACTTGTAATTGAAACTGTGTCTATTAAGTCATGTTTAATATATGTTTTCAATCAACTACACTTTACAGCACTTCACGGAAACCCCGCTGCTGACTAGTGTTTAGAAGATGTAACTGCAGAGTGATACAGACGCACCACCGCACAAGGCTTTGCATAGAGCTAACGCACAAGTATAAATCCGCCTTAACAAATCTTGCATCAAAATAAGACTTAAAATAAGAGTTGCACACATTTTTTAACAGCGATGACATAACGCACTGCAACATCACTGTTGTGAATGTCGAAGCTAGACAAGAACGAGGATTAGTGGTAACAGTCCACTAACAGTCCAGTTAGAGACGTCATTCTTCACGGCCATCATGCATTCACCGTACTGTGGATTGTGGTGTTTTTTAAGGTGGTTTAACAAGTTTGTTGTGTTGCTTTGTGGCACAGACACTTCTTATGCACTCTTTGTATTTGAATTGTTCTCACCCATGTCCAAACAACACATGATGATGGTTGATGACAGATCATTTCTGTTTTGCCTGTCTGTAGCCGCAACATTCAGTAAGGTTTTTCACGGACTAAGCTGCAGGGTGCATGCCTAGTGGCATGGCAGCTCTTCAAAAGTGGAGACTGTCTGCTAGTTCAGGGAGCGCGTAATTTGATATGTGGCAAAGGTTTCTATAAGCTGAGCACACATTTTAAACATCAATGTTGCAGTCGATCATGTTCATTTATGATTAATTGATCAGCCCTACATTGCAGTTACCTTTTAAAGCAGAAATATGCTGTGGAGACAGGTGTTTGTTTTATTTCTCTTTTTCTACAATTCCACACCCCCATTTCATTAATTCACTAATCCAGTCAATCATCATTGCCTAATCTTTGTGTTTCATGAAACTCACAAAAGGGAAATTTACGTCTTACTTCAGTTGATGACTTCACTTCCTGTGGTTTCATAGAGTCTTGGACTTGGTGACAGTAAAGGAATAATGAACTTTTGCGGATCACCCAACTGAGAAAAAACTCTGGGTTTTGTTCTTCCCAAAAGTTTGACGTGCAGTTCTTATTCACCATGAAGCAAATGCATGACAATAGTAACTGCAAGGTACGACTGCAAGTGTCTGAAATTAACTTTGACTCAGTGGTCACAGGGACAGGTAGATTAAAAAACAAATCCACCAGCCAAGCATATTTTATACCGGTAACTGTTAGTTCTTTTTATTTCAAACATACATATTTTCACTGGCCAAAATGTATGCATATTGGGCATGACTTTAAAATATATTAGAATTGCAGTAAAACAATTTCAAAAGTGATCACAGTGGTTCAACCTGTTGAACAACATTATTATGGGGTTTGCTGATAAGTAACATTTTTAAAACCTGTCAATGTAGAAATGACTGGGATGTGGTTATGATTTCAGTATCTAATCATTAATTTGTTGTAGTGAAGGGACAAAAAAATGAATGACAGATGTATTTAACAAAGAAAAACAAGAAAAAAATAGAAACTCTCCAGTTTTTAACAACTTTTGTGGCCATTCGAGAATAGATGACTGAGTTCACAAGGTGAACTTAAATGAACTTAAAGGTCAGCATCCACACGCTTTGCCATACACAGCAATGTAGATTTTACAAGGTTTACAATAGTTTACAAGGTGCACCTATATGTACCATGAAGTCCCTGTCGCTAAGTGTCAAGCTTGTCTCTGACACTAGCCTCTTTTACACTGCCTGTTCAAGGCAGGCGTATTGCGCCTTTATGCCACCTAGCCGTTCTGTATTCAATGTACGTGGAATGGGGGAACAGAGTTGTCTCTCCTCTGTGCTGGGAACAGGAACCTTCAGTGATGTACTCACCAAACATAAAGTATATCTGCATTTCGCACGTGGCGGCTGTAAATTTCGGACCCTGGGCACGACGTACATAAACTGGATCACACAATCATCTGCTGAGGTGAGGCTGAGAGATTCTAATGCAGTATCATTTATGTCATCAATGTAGTTAAAGGTTCAAGTCAACAAGTCTTGATTTTTAAAAACTGGATTCCTGCATAAAACAATATTTTCTTAAAGATCAAAGCAGAAATCTTAATTGGAAACACATTTTAAATCATGACGGCACTCCTGTATCATAATTTGGGATGTTCGCATCATTTTTTTTGGCCCAGATCCCGATCCAAGTCATTAAATATTGAGAATCTTCCCATACCAAGTCCTGATCCGATACTTCTATTTTCCTAGATAATACAGCCGCACAGTGCCTGTATGCTTGACAACTGAATAGGTCTGCAAGGCATTACGAAAAAAATCCCTGCATCCAAGCTGTTCCTTCGTGCTTTTTTTTTTTTAAACAAAATATATTTATCTCTTTGGCCTTGTCACTGTCTCAGAGGAATTTCTCTGTCCATTTAAGAAAGTATGCTCAAGTGTTTGTTGCTTTGGTGCAGCCTGTGTCTGAGCCACCTGTATCAGCTGTGTTCTGTTTTGCAGGAACAATAATGACATTAATGTTATTGGGTTCCTGGTTGTGGGGCTTTTGTTGAGTTTGCAGTGGTGTGGTGAGTGTGGTTATCGTCAGCCCCCCCCCCAAAAAAAACAGGGCAGGGAAACACCATGCATCATAGATGACAAACAGGCAGTTTCTCACATCGAGCTGAAATAACTACTAATAACTTTGGTAAATAACATATATAACCAGTGTTATGTTGCCTTTTGCTTTATGACATATAGCATGTAGTGTTTCGCCGCAGGTGGGGCTCAGCCCCTGCTTGTGCACAGGAGCTCAGCAGATTGGAGGAGAGACAGGTAGTGGAGACTTGGTGACAGCTGCACTCATTGCTGTGCATGAAAGCTTCATGAGTTAAAAAAAAAAAAAAAAACGACGCAAAACAAAGGATCGGATCGGGCTCTATATAGACCAGTAGCCAATCCCAATCAGTTAAAAAAAAATGCCTTGAACGACTCTGATACCAATCTTTGAGACATCCCTAATCATAACATATTCAGTGTTGCTCCATTCTTTGGAGAGAGCCCTGAGATTGGAATACAAGGCTGTGAAACTGCTTAGACACATTTATCTAACTTACAGCCATAGTTGGCCAAGTACTTACAGACACATACTTCCCAAGCAAAATCGATAAGCTTGCACAGGTGGTGGGCTCGCCACGCTAATGGTACAGTAATGATATTTCAGAATCCCCAACATACAAGTTGTTTTCAAAAAATATAACTTATGTCATCAGGAAAACAAAAATAAATAAAATACGGCCTCTGCTGTACTCATGACCAAAGTGTCAAGTTTTCTTGCCAATCAATATATTATACTTACTACAGGGTCTTTCACGATATCAATGAGGGAGATTATGTTAGGACCTCCACGTAGGTTCTCCAAAATCTTGATCTCACGCTTGATTTTCTTTTTCTTCACAGGCTAAAGGGAAAAAGGAGGGGGCAGAGGTTGGCAGGTGGGTTTAAAGCATTGAATCATTCAATCACAGCCATTGACTTGATCCATGCCTCTGTGTCTGTATAGATTTACCTTAAGTATCTTCACAACCACTTTCTCATTATTGGTGATGTTGATTGCCTCAAACACTTCACTGTACTTGCCACGCCCAAGCTTACGCACCAACTGGAAGTCATCCTGGTTTCTGTAAAGGAAAAAAAAACGCAGTGACCAGACATAAGCTGGGTTGAAGAGTTGTCAAGCAGCATACTGCATATGATGTGTAAGGATTGACAAGGTATTTACCCCCATTCAACCACGTGGGACTCATAGTCCCAGTACTCCCTGGGCCGGTGAGTGTTGACCTCGGTATACACTCGGGCCCGGCTCGGCACGGGTCCTGACATGTCCGACAGCTTGGCAGAGATGGTGGGGCGATCTCACTGCAGCGGAGGACGGTTGGAGTACAGGGAGGATGGGTGGGTGGGAGGGAGGGAGGAAGAGGAGGGAAGGTAGGGGTTGAGGGGGGTTGATCCCAACAGGGCAAGGGGTTTGGGGGGGGGGCTTTGCCTGAGGACGGGGGGAGGGGCCACCAGGGGCACGGTGGGATAGCTGAAGAAGACAGTGACAGAGAAGATTAGGGATTAGAGAAATTAAATTCCTGATTGATACTGATGGACCACAGGTGTCTGCAATGTAAAAGGACATAGCTCCAGCCCACAAAGTCACAGACACTAAAGACTCTTGAGTTGTTGTCCATGACTGCGGGTAATGCATGGCCTATACTGACCTAAGTGTCCCTGGTCAAGCTTTGTGCGCCAGAAAATGACATTATTACCCCTTTAGCAGCGATGTTGAAGGCCCCAAAACTTGTCGCTTGGTCTTGCATCTCTGAATTTTTGCAACTAGGCATCATATGAGGGTCGACTGGTAAAGCAGGTTCGCCTGTACAGACATCTGAAATGCTCTTTGGTAACAACTCTTCATTGAGAGACCACAGGGTCAGTCAAATAGCCTTAACTTTTTGGATAGAAATAGCCACCATACTGGGGAAAGATGAAGCTTTAAGCTGCAAGTGGAAGAACATGAGAGATCACTGTAAAAGCTAGACAAATACAATTTTTGGCAGTATGTTGGGGTTTACTACTGTTGCTGCGCAGCTTGGTATTTCAATAATTTTCTACCAGTGACACTCATTGACTTCTTGCTTGTGCAGGAAATACTTTGTTTGTACAGTACCTGGCTTTTTAGAGCATATTGTAATGAACACTGTGTTAGCCATTAATGCCTCTGTGCATGTTCATAGCTGGTGCACAACTACAGAGGCCTGTGCCACGTTGTCTCGCACTAATATGAACAAAACTTAAAATGGAGCATCAGATCAACAGGCAGATTGTTGCAGCATACACAGGCACTGTGTCAGGCTGTTGTAGTGAAGAGGGAGTTGATCCTGAAGCTCACAAAAGTGCTCTGACCTTCACCTATGGTCATGTGCTCTGGGAAGCAAACAGACAGAAGAGGCTAAAATGGGTCCAGCTCTAGCTGCCTGTTTTGAACATCACCACTGACCCCCAAAAGTATTGACAGTCTGTTGAATTACTAGGGCAGGGATACACTGTGTAATTATTGATCTTGTTCTAACAGACAAATCCATTCTTTAAACGACACCACTGACAGACCCACCAGGGCAACTCAACACTTAAATTTATTTCTAACCAAGGTAAAGTAAGGAAGAATGAACAATGGAAATCTTTTCATACACATCTGAAACACTGAGAAAAGTAAGTGTGGTGTCTGACCTGCATACACCAAGCCAAGTTAGTCCTTGGAGCTAATACGAGCTAACTATGTTGACGATGGATCGGAAATGTGCAACAACATATCTGGCCTCAGTATCGGGGAAAAAAAAAAAAAAGCCGGAGAAGTAGTATTGTATGAAGCTTCTGTGAGCTATAAATTTACCACTCCTACACAGAGAGCAGAGGGCAACATTATCTCAGAGTCTGACAGGCCAAAGCATCTCTTCCGCCGGCATCTGTCTCACCCAGACTCCCCCTAGGTCTGGGTGCGCAGCAGCCTGTACCTTAAACAGCAGCAAAAAAGCAAGGAGTGCTCACTCTGATACTAAATCTGGCGACCCAAACGTGCCCAGAAGTACACTGCATACTGACTGACAGAAAGAAAAAAAAAACTCAGACTGCTGGAATTGAAGAATCTCGGTCAACTGAGGGGTGTCTCACTGATGATTCAAATCTTCAGCTTTCAGGGGGCAGCCCTACATTCAACAACACCAAGCTAAAACCAATGCAGTCTAATGCAACATTTCTGCAATAAATCCTACCTTCAATGAGGTTAGTATGTTCAATTTTTGTTGAAACTTATTTTGAAAGGCATTTCTATTATTTTACCAATTCCATCTTAATCAGTGATGGTATGCTAGATAATAGAAACACCTCTCTGTTCAATTCAATAAAATTCAACAGCTCCAAAATTATCATACAATTGAATCAGAGCCTCTCTAACAGTTTCAACAAACAGTGAACAAAATTATCTTTGTGAAGCGGTTTCCTGCAAATAGAATTTACTTAGGCCTGCTATCCAGGTATATTAACAACCACTAGAGTATATGTGGTCACCCACTTTTGCATTTTGTTATGTTTTGCTTTTTCCGAGAACACTGCCATCCTAATCCATTAACAAGTGAACCAGTTTCCCTTGCTCTATCCCTCCCGTACCTTTCTGCTGCGGCGGCTCAGGCAGAGGCACCAATGTTGTCTCAAACTCTGTTCCCGCATCAAAAATATTTTCCTTCTCTTGAAATAATGCTTCCTGTAGTGCCCCCTGCCATGGTTGGCATTACTATTAGCGTTTAGTTCAGATTTACGAAGAGGGAAACACCAACGGGGAAATAGTCATAACATAACATAACACCAGCTTGTGATCTGATGCAATAGTTTTGGTTTTTGGTCCATTTTCTCTGCTAGCTGATCTGACAAGTAAACACATTAATAATCTAAACGATATGAAGGATATATTAAACATGATATTAATGATACAATTGTGATAAATGATGAACTACACATCCCACAGTTGCCAACCATTTTGATGTCCTGCCCCTTTCCCTGCTGTTCTCCTGGAGTTTCAATTCCCCTGATTTTTTACCCACCACATGATGAAATTTCAAAATTTGCTCATCCCCTATATTTATTACAATTAACCCAGTATCACTGCTGTTTGTGATCGTGTTTTATAAATTACACACTCACACTTACACACAATTGTGTCTGAACAGAGACAAATACACACACACACCCAAAGACAAAGACAGACATGTCAGATTATCTCTACCTGTGCTTAGAAAAGAGCATAGTGATGTACTGCATGTAAAATAAACAGAAATATAAATCAATATATTGATAAAGGTCACATGTTGTCATCTTGTTTTCAATGGCCTTTGGTTGTTTGTAGTGGTTTTAAGATTTTAGTATTGTATACTGGTTTTTATTCTGTTCTATATTGTGTACATTTTATATTGCTATATATTTGTGTGTCATTCTTTTATTCTGTACAGCACTTTGGTCAACTGCAGTTGTTTTTAAAAGTACTATAAAAATAAACTTAGACTTGACTTGACATGTATTTAGTATGTGTAACGTGTATTAAATCATTTATGTGCTGGAAAGTAATGCCAGCCCTTTCCACCAGCTTTCATCACAAGTATATTTCAGACCGGTGGAAAACACTGGTGTAAGTAGAGTTTATTGCAGCACTGGTCAAACTGCATTAGTCTTAGCTAGGTGGACCTAATAAACTGGCAGCTGAGTGTAGATCTCTAATATAAATCTAACATGCAGCTTCCTTTGAATTGTCCTTTACATTTCATCTTTCCACTAACTGTTATTACCCCGCACATTAATCTTACACTCGGCCAACACGATAACACTGACATTTTACAAGAACATGAGTTTCATGTGACAGAACCTTGTCAACCCAGTGTGGCTTTCTACTCGGTCGCAAGAATATGAGGCTCGGTGGGGCCAAGGTGTCAAATAATGAGACGTTTGAAACGCCAGATGTTAACTTTGACGGGTTACCCGCCAGCATTAGTAACGTTAGCTTAACCATCTAATTTCCAGTTCAACTTGACGCAAACGTTTACGTTTCATGCGCAATTTTGTCGTTCTGTAGGTCGTTAGCCTCGTAGCGTTTGCTACGCTAGCTGTTAACAGCCGATTCGCACTGTAGCTAATGTTACTTTATTGAACTGTACATTGTTTACTGTTGATTGACATTATAAAATATTATGCTATCCCCCTGACTGACAAGTCTTTGGTTAACCAACGTTAACTAAAAACCCACCGTTAACCCCACCCCCCCCAATCAACAGATAACGTGAATACCTCCACGATACTGACTGATTTGGCAATATTTCCTGAGTCTTATTCTTCCGGTAGGAAACGCAAGGACGGAATTGATCGTCAAGTGTACGTTAACGTTAATAGCGGAATACTTTTTGATTAGAATCCTCAAAAGTACCCGTCATGCAACGTGAATAAAAAACCTTCATCGAATCAATTCAGCATTCATCTAAGTGAGCTAGCTAGCTTACGTGAGACCAATCAGCAATACATTTAATCGAAACCTAGATTCTCCACAGTCGTCTTAAATCAAAAGGCACCATGATGCTAAATTCAACGCTATCCTTAACTTGACGTTACAGTTATTCACTCGAAATTGTGCGACATCCATAATGTTAATGGTGCGTCGACATTCGCACGAAGACTGAAGAATTAACGTTATATGGAGTTTGAGAATTTGTTCAGGCAGTGGCTTAAATTAGCTCTATTTTCAGATAACTTATTAGTTAGTTAGACCACCCAACTGGAATGGCTTTCGGTGTGAGCAGAGGGTGCTGGTAACTTATCGGCTCTAGGCGGGCCCAAATTGCTAGCCTGCTAGCCTTAGCATGGCTAACGTGAACGCTTGCTGCTTCCCACAGACAACAGGAGTCTATATTATCAAATGTAGACAGACACTGGAGTGAATATTTACCCCCTTGATCAATTCGACGACCGAAATGCTTCCCAGTAAGCTGAGTTTCGTCAAGCCAACGGTCCTCGCCTCCCTCCGTCGCCGGTGTGTCTGTGCCAGTGTGTGATTTCTGCTGTATCAGAGACAATATGGCTGACCACCGCCACCTACGTCTCCGAGTGCTGCCACGGGGGCCGTGGAGGGACAATCTACTGCACATTCGCCGACCAATGCGATCAACTGAAACTGCCACTGTCATGTTTGCAAAGCTGCACTCCAGCACACTGACCATGTTTTTATGGCCAAACTTTGGAGTATTCTTCAATGGCCAGGTAAATCACCAAACCCGTGTTCAACCAATTCTATCCCCCCTATGATTTACAGCCAAATATTGTATACAATTACTTTATTTAAGCAGTGGTGGATAAAGTACCTGAATGCCATACCTGAGCAGAAGTACACATGGAAGTACAGATATCTTAGGGACTGTTAAGTTATTTGTGAGAGGGGAGGGGGTGGTGCAAAAAGGGGTGAGACATGTCAAATATTTTTTTTTTTTGGCTAAAGAGAGGATCATTCAACTTTAAATGGCTGTATTTTGTATTTAGTTTACCACTCATTTTTAGACATGTTTTCTTTAAAGATTGCCAAAATTACACAATTTATTGTAAAATAAATTGATAAATCATTAATTTCTGATGGACGTTGAACATGTTAGACGAATGCTCTGTCAAAAAACCCTAACCAAATCTGATATTAAAATAGTGACATTTCATCAAAATCATTTATTCACTGATATTTACTGTACTTAAGTATCAAAAGTTATTTGTAAAGGTTATTAAGTTTCAAACTTAAAAGTACAAGTAAATGCAGTTGATAAAAAAAGCAAGCTGTCAGAATTTTGAGAAAGTGTATTATTAAGTTTATTTCTCCTTAACATGCACACCACCTTAAAAATGGAGCCTTTCATTACACTTGAAGAAAAACAAGATTTTTCTCACAACTGAAAGGATTTAAAGTACAAAATACAGTTCCTTCTGTCCCATGCCTTCATTCATCCATCCATCTCTTCCTCCCTTCCTTTATTTTATAGTAAATAACTAAGATGCTTGGGGGAAATTCATTGGAGTAAAAGTATACATTTTATTCAGGAAATGTAGTGGCGTAAAAGTGTAATTTGACAGAAATATAAAAACTCACAAAAATACTTTAGTATTGTTACAAAGTATTATTACTTGGTTACATTAGGTCACTGTATTTAAGTTTATGTTGACATATCCCAGGGGTAAAAAAATCTTTACTATGGCTAATACGTATGATTCACAGGCTGTATCTTTTGGTATGGTTGTGGCCAACAAAATAATTTTGTAAACGTGGATATCTGACTCTGCACCAACGTATGAGACGTAGCTTAGAGAAATGGGGAATGTGTTAAGTCTGGAAAGAATTAGATACCATAATAAAGGTAAACTGAAATACTTTGCTAAGATTTGGGACCCCTTCCTACAGTACATATGTCTGAGTAAAGTCTGACAAGCTCCTAATGATTTGTATACATGCTATTTTGGTCACTTTAATTATTTTAAATCTTTTGATGTCATATTTTGTATTGTGCCACATGACATTCTAGACTGTGATTGTTTGTATAAGTGCTTTTTTCAACTCATCACTAAAATAATAAAAACATTAAAAAAAAAAAAAAAAAAAACTTTACTATGTCCAGAAGGGGGAGCCCCAACATTCAAAATGAACACTGTACTTAGGTCTGCTCACCTTTTAGCAACCCACTTTGAAGACTATTGGAAACATGCATTCACAACACTATACTTAAACACTGCAACATATAGTTGTAATATAAATAAGAGGTGACCAGGCTCTGCCACACTGGCTTCTTGTGAGTTCTTGGACATGCCTTATGAGCTCAATCCTCATACTGCCATCTTTGACATCATTTCTTAAGACATAAAGACTTAGTTTAATGTAATCATGTTTTATTATCCTCTACTCATCTTGTACTCCTCCACTAATTTCCTTATATTTCTAACTCCACTGTTCCTGATTTTTGCTCTGTAAAGTATGAAATGTATTTTTTAAATAAAGAACAATACTACAACTACTACTCTGAGGTATGAACTTGAGTCACATTACTTGGACTCATGTCAGACTTGAATCACAAATTTGATGACTTTAGACTCGACAAAATAAAAAAAACAAAAAGTCCTACAACTTAACTTGGGCTTAAACGCCAATGACTCATGACTTTATTTGGATTTGAGCCTTTTGAATTAAAAATACTTGACACCTTCCCCTAAGCCTAAAGATTAAAATATATGTTATTTAAAGAGTGTGCCATGAATCAATTAATATCCCCCCATTTCCTGAATCAGCTAAAATTAATGCTATTCATTCCCAGCAAGCTGACATGTATTTCCCCAATGTGCCAGATCCAATGAAGCTGCAGGAGAGAACCATGAACCTTTCGTGTCTGAGTGCATACAGTATGAAAAAAAAGATACTATTGATCATTTCGTTCGAGTACAAAAACTACATGGTAGTCAACAAAAAACAAATTGCAATATGCAAAACATGCAGGTTGAAAATTAGAGATGGAGACACAACAACTTCCAACATTGTTTGACATTTGAGGTTGCACAAAAAACAGCAGGCTGTGTCAAGGCTAATATAAACATATCTAGCGAGCTAATGCTACACTAAGATATGCTAAACAGTAACTTTTTAACTTGTTATAACAAATGAATAGAATCTTTTAACAGAATCCATGATTTTTGTAAGTTTACTATTACTCTGTTGTTAAAATGGCATCAGATTTGTTTGGATTCGAAATTCAAAGTTTAGGACTAGGGAACTGACTTAGGACTTGAGTGCAAAAACTTGAGACTAACTCCTGATTTGCAAAACAATTGATCCAACCTCTGTTACTGTTACTACTACTATGACTGTCATTTCCTGTTTTTGTAGTTTGGTTTATGCTATTGTGGTCAGCTGATTAGCTATACATATATGTCCATGTGTATTTATGTAGGTTTTTTTTTGTTTTATTCTAATCTATTTCAATTTCAACTATATAACTATTCAGCTATGACTGTAAAGGCCCAGACACACCAAACCAACTTCAGAGAATTTGCAGCAACGAAGGCCCTCTGTTGTGTCCCCTGATGTTGCAGTGTCTTGGCTCAAAAAGTTGCAAATAAACAAACCGCAAAGACAACAGCAGATGGCCAACTAGCACGTATGTTCTGTGCCAGCATGAGAGAAAATAACTCTCCACACCAGCAGACAGTGGTTATCTGTATTCATTTTTAAAAAGGGAAACAATAAGACTGTCTTGATGCTAGTTAGCCAGGTAGCACATTAACAACACAATCCAATGTTGAAAGAACAGAGCAATAACACAAACCATCACGAAACATTTCTGCTAAAGAGCTCAGTGGCTAAAGAAAAATAATCTTACCTAATGTAACAAGTTTGTTTTGGTTTCACTCCCTCTTGACTGTAGCTCTATGTTTACTCTCCTCACTTCCGTTTCTCTCCTTGTGCCGTGATTTCATTCACCAACGGGCTCTGTCATTTCCGCTGACAATCCAACATGCTGAATTGCCCCAAAAAAGGCGACGGGGCCACATGGGGCAACAGTGCAACCATCATGGCAAACCGTCAGCTTGATGTGTCAGGGCCTTTAAGTCCAAGATTGTATCACCAACTGGGCAATGTGGACAATGGGCCAAAAACAGATTACATGTGATTAATTGCAATTTTTTTAAGGAATTTGCAACACTAAAGCGCAACATCACAGAAGAGGGGCCCTGCATTTCTACTGATGTTTGGGTCTTGTGTCAAAATCTAGTTGTAAATTTGGAAATATTTTAGTTTATATTCAAATGAAATGAAATCAAATCAAATGTTATTTATATAGCACATTTCATACAGAGTAATCTCAATGCGCTTTTACATACAACATGTGTAAATAAAAACAAATTAAGTCCTGAGAGTAATTCATCCCTGGCCCACACACCTGCACAGACATACCCAATCACACATCCCCAGAAGAAACACCAGAGAGGGGAAGAAGAGACAGACAGAGAGAGAGAGAGAGAGAGAGACAGAGGCACTAACTATTCATAGGCCTGGGAGAACAGGTAAGTCTTAAGCTTGACTTTAAAGGATGACACAGTTGCAGAGAATCTCAGATCATCAGGCAGTTTGTTCCAGAGAGTGGGACCATAATGACTGAATGCACCTTCAACAGATTTATTTTGGATCATGGGCACAGTTAGGAGACTGGTGTCTGATGATCTGAGGGTTCTGTGGGGTATGTAGGCTGTAAGCAGGTCAGAAATGTATTGAGGAGCCAGACCATTAAGTGCTTTGTAAACAGTGAGGACTATTTTGAAATCAATTCTGTATTTTATTGGAAGTCAGTGAAGTGTTATTACTCTCATATGGAACATATTCACACAAGAAAAATCTGGGGGTAGGTAGTATTTCGGATAGCCGCTGTGAGGGTCCAAAGGACAGAGGGATGTTGTATGCTGTAAAGCCCTCTGAGGCAAATTGTGATTTGTGATATTGGGCTTTATAAATAAAATTGATTGATTGATACCAACCAGATGTACTGAGCAAGAAGAAGATGCACAGTGTAGTCTGCAGTGTGCACTGCACTGAATGGGAACCTGGAAGGGACAAGTTACATACACAAAAATGACGGTGGCAAGGTAGTGGCAGTTGTAAATAGGGGCCCATGTACAAATCTTTGCCCCTGAGACACGTATGAGTTAACAAGCTATTCTGGCCAAATAACAGGTTAATCTGACCGTGTGTATTAAAACCACAGCAAATTTAATCTCACTGTTTTGCTAGCAACCACTAAACCATTATCAGATGAGTGACATGTTTAAAATGGCAGGAGACTCCCTTTGGCACCGCTTAATGAGAAACAAAGTTCACGTCACTGTGGTGTTGTGCTTGGAGCGAGTACCGGCACACTCATTCTTCTCCAGCACACAGTACGCAGGTCGAGGAGGTTGTTGGGGGCAGCAAGTTTCTGTCAGCGAGACTACTCATTGTGCTCTTTGGGGCCTTGATTGAGGATATCCTCCAAACAATTGCCGTGGGTGTTGAAACTGGTTCAAAGTTTTTAGACGTATATTCTTCCTCCCATCCATCTCCCACTTACAGGAGGCTCCAAGCAGTGAACAATTGCATTTATTGGCCAACATCATTCTTCATGCCTTGTTGAGACGCACATCCACAGGCTTCCTTATACCTACAAGAGTTTTTCCCAGGCAGTGTCACAACTTAATATATGTTGCTTTGTGTGTGTGTATTTCTGGATAGAGGGGACAGTTATCTCCTATGAACCACTACCAAACATAGGCTAACTGTGATTACACTGCAGCAAACCTCAGGGTTGAAGGGAAGTGCACAGTACAGTTTAATTATATGTTGGAAAAAGCAGAATGGGAATGCATTGACCCCTCTGAAGAATCAGCGTTATTGTTGGTAAAAGGTCTTTTTCAGAGGCAAAATATTTCACTGCAAGATAAAATCAGGAAAACACAATATCTCAGCTAAGAAAGCTTTTGGGGCTGTGATGGACGTCAGGCTGCTGTGGAAGTCTGCCTCTTTCCTCCCTCAGAGCAGTCTGTATAGACATACTGTAGTATTATTTTGACAAGAGGGGAGAAATCAGGCCTCAGATTTGTAACCTTTCACCTCTGCATTCAGGACCACCGCCCTAAGACTGAGGTAGAGTGCAGAAACAGGAGCCAAGCAGAGAGCAATCAGAGCCCTGCCCCGGTGGACTGATATTGTCTGTACTAATGTTTCAGGTCATTCCACCACTTCCTCCCACTGCATGTTGGGAGGGAAACAATACTCCCAAGAGTGTCGGCTGCTGAGAGGAGTGTGTCAGCTCATACAGAATACTCGCCCACACACTCATCTGCTCTGCTAGACCGATATATCAATGATATTGGCCGTACTGGACCTCAGCAGGTGGGGCTGCCCACCTCTAATATACCGTAGTGGAGGTTCATTTCTGAACACAACTTGTAATGAAATTTAATTATTTTCCATATTGTTTGTTTTTGTTTAATTTCATTTATGTGACAAAAGCATGTCAACTCAAAGATTTACTCAGCTTTTTTGAGCTCTCAGCCACATCTCCCAGTCCTCATTAGAAAATGTTGATTTGAGTAATCATTATGTTCTTATTTTTTGGCATCCAATTTATTTAAAATGATTTGTAAAGAGTATGTCTTGTCAGCTTTTATATGTGTAGTCCACTGTTTGTGTACATGCAAGTTAACTTTAACTTTAAGTATAGTTAAAGCTATATTTCAAGGACAAAATACAATTATTCATTATCAGTAACCACTTATACTGTGAAGGGTCAAAGGGGAGGCTGAAGCCTATCTGAGTTGACCTAACCTAGTATAGAGTGCTCTGGGAATTATGTATTTTAGTAGCTACAGTATAATGTCACTTTTAATATAGTTCCCAGTATAGTTGCAGTCCAAAAAAAACTTAGATGTAAACTAGTTAAGGTCAACAATGACCTTTAATGATCAAGTTTATCTTATGTTTTTGGTTATTAAGGGTATACTATGCAGGATATTCCTAAAAACAGTATGTAGATTCATACAGAAGTAATCCCTCCCGGTCATCACTTATGACCCACTCTCAATGTGTGGTGGTGTATTTTTCTGCACAGACTCTGCCCCTTTGGCTGTATTTGCTACTTTTTTTTCTGTATTATGGACACTGTGGGCGTGAACACCCACAGTGCTCAGGTGAGGTTGGCGTTTTATGAAAAGGTAGCAACCAGCTGCCAGACTGCCAGAGCAGTATGCATCCAAGAGACACAATGCCGAAAATATGCAAAAAATAATGGGCAAAATGCCAAACGAGAGTAAATTTGGGGCTGGCTTTTACTTCACGTTTGCTGGCGAGCATGTTTACAGACCATAACCTACAAGCCTTCCTTCAGTTTAGTTTATTTAAGTTTATTTAAAAGTATTAAAATGGTCCAATAAGCAAATGTTTCAATGATGAACTAATGCACTGCCTTTCCAATATCCTAAACTTTTCCCAGTTTGGGATCAATAAAGTACTATCTATCTATCTTTTTAAATACCCATTTACAACAATTATGCACAGATGTGTAGAATTGAAATATTTCTGACTTTTGCATCTTTTAGCAGTAGTATCAAAAAAGATACAGAGCCAGAGAGCAATGCATTTTGCCACCCCACTCTCCCTTCTCTCGTGGATCAGACCTGACAACACTGAGATAAAGCAACACATATACTGCATAAACTTACCTTTCACCAAAAAAAGCAGATGCAGATATCAAATTATTCTATAGTTAATTGCATATTTTATTTCTTACCTAACACTGATTCTGATGCAAAGACCAAGGGCCGCCCAGCAATGTATTTGCATGTATTTGGTGTGGTATACACAAAGTAAAATGTAGGTTTGCATGTTTGCACAACCTAAAAGATGCACTGTGATACACCACAGTCATTGCAGTGTTATAGGCTCAGCATTGTCAAATGGGCCCCACTATTGTGTTACTTTTAATTGCACTAGGAATTTTTTTGCATATGCTCTTTGGGCCCAAACGGCAACTACCACAGTTCAATGCTGAGTCCAGCATTGCCATGAGCAACCTCGCCAATAGATGCTACTAAACTCTACACACTGATCATGTAGCAGACATTTGTGAAGACTAATGACATAGTTGGGGATGTGAAGAGTTTGAATGTCTGGGGTGATGGTAGACAGAGCTACTCTCAGATCATGCTCAGTGTCCAACCTGTCCCTTTGCTTTCACTTTAACTGGACTAAAGTCAGGAAGCCAATTCACGCCAATCACACCAATTACATTGTAGCACCAGAAATGTTGCTTTTTAGCATCTGGTCACATGACAGCTCCACCAGCTGATTCTCTTTGTTGCTTGGCAAATTGACACTTTACATTCGTAAGGGGCTGTGCAGCCAGTGATCATCTCCATGTCTCTGCGGGAAGAAGTCATGAAACCAAGCTTGTGGTTTAATGAAATGCGTTGCGTTGTAAAATGCTAATATACTCACGGTGGATGAATGAATGAATGAATTCATGAATGAATCCTCCAGCGGCAGGGTCGGACCGGGATTTGGCCCTGGCAATTTTCTTCTGGAACAGTCCCATAACCATCCAAAATTCACTTGAGTGGTTTAGCATTGGCTCTGGTAGTACTGCTGCTGACTGGTTTGCTCTGTTTAATTGTCACTATATGAGCTAACCAAGCACTAATGATGAGAAGCAGTAACCTGCTGAGAAGCTGTCATGTAGGTAGGCTATGGACAATTTTGGGACTGTGTGACCCCTAAACAGATGGGCTGTTCCAACATCAAGAGGGCAACAGCTGGCAGGTCTTGCTGTTTTTACTCTACATTTTTTTTTCCAACAATGCTAGTCCTGGCCTTGTGGCCCACAAGGTGGCCTATCAGGCATTGGCCAGAACTGCCGGATGTCCTGAGTCCTACTCAGAGTCTCATTCAGCTCAAAATATTTTGGATTTGAGAGGCACAGTAGACTGGCTAAGTCATGTGTTGAGAATAAACAAGCAGAGAAATTACACCTAGTGCAGATTAAGGAGGCATATTGGCATATATTCTAGTACTCTTTTCACCTCTGGAAAAACTGAGCCAATGTTTTTTTCTTTTTCATGAGACACCATAGTCAAGATCTAATTACATCTGTGTAGAGACAACTGTGTGACAGATTCAGTTTATTGATGTTGTACATTCACACTACACATTAAAATCATGTCTCTGCATGACCGGAACTTGCGACTTTTATGTTCACACTGTGTGGATCTGTTGACCAATCACAATGTGGCAGGTCACAGTAAAAGTAAGCATGGAAGCCTGTATCGGTGTTGTCCACTAACAACAACATGACCACACGCTCAACAATGCTGATTAAAAAGACCAAAAGGCAGCACAACTTTATGCAATTCTATTATGAACAGAAAATATGAGGAACAAAATAAAAACATGGAGCCGCAGATTTCTGGAGGACGCAGACGATATGGTGTCTGTTCTGTAGTGAAAGTTAGTTTTATATCATAGCAGTCTCAGTCAAGACTACAATTTCAGCCACATCTAATATGGTCACCAATAATATTAAAACAAGCTCACTAAATTTTAAAAGATCTTTTGACAGCAGTCATGAGAGAATCAACATTTCTGACCTAACAGAATTCCATCTGATAGTCCGAGAGCTAGATCGTTGACCGTTTGGTGTAATTAAAAAGCCATCATAAACCTCCTCAAACTTCACATCAAATGACAGCTGATCTGGCAGATATTTGGCTTAAATCAAGATTAGTACAGGGAGGCCCCTTTGGCGAAATCTGTACAGTGTCTGCTCAGCTTTAGTGGGACAGCATCATGCTGTTGCTGCTGTAGTGCCCCTTGCTGTAAGGTTTGCAGCTCATTCTTGCTCTGCATTAACAATTTCAGGCACCATTAGCCTCTTTCACACTGCCTGTTCAAGGCGGGAATTTCATGCTGTTATTCCACCTCGCCGTAAAAGGTACAATCGCGGAATATGGTGGACAGAGTTGTCTTGCCTTAAAGCTGGCACCGGAGGTAGTAACAGCACCAAAGCGATGTCTGTATAATTGCAACAGCTGGTAGGATGGGATCATGGGGGGCACAGGTGATTTAAAAAGTAGCTGATAGCAGTTAGCAGCTAACTCGAAGAAGGAGAAGAATGTAATGGATTGTGTTTAGACCCACATGCAGCACACAGGATACCAGGAACAGTTGGTAGTAATGTTTAACGCCACAACACAGCAGGTGTAGGCCAAGACAGGTAATCAACACACAATACAGTTCAGCACTCCAGCAAAGTCTCTCCACAAAGTCCTTGGCAGCTTGGCTGGTTTGGCAGGCTGTAATGGGCTGGGAGTCAGGTGAGTGAGCAGTGACATTTGCGTTAACACATGCACAGTTCAGTTCAATCACAGGCAACAGTACTGTGTAGGAGCAGGCAGAGGACATAGTTGTGGAAGCAGAAGATCCGGAACCAGGTAATACTCAGTTCAAGCAGACGAACCAGTGGGAGACATATAGAAGGTAGGTCAAGGTCAGGTGGAGGGTTAGGGAAGTCAGCAGGTAAGTTCTCACGGGACACACACACAACAGCGAGTGCGGTGAAACGGTGAAAATCTGTGGACCACAGGTAAGCAGACTGGAACATTCACACCGTGGCATTGTTGTCAGACAATAATGCCAAGCAGCCACAGGCAAAAAGGAACCAAGAATGCAAAAGCAGATCTTAGGTTGGGGACGGAGGGCTGGTGCGTTTACTGGGAATCAGACGAGGCAGGTAGGTTGAAGGCAGGCAGGGTTGGCAACAGGAAATCAGCCTCTAGGCTAGAAAGGGCTGAAGAGTCTTGTATAAGTAGAGAAGACCAATCTGGCAAAGAGTTACTGTGAAGCTTGGGTAAACGTACTGGTTGTGAGTGATCAGGACTAGGTGAACTGAGTTGTCTTGATGATGTAGACGTGAGGGAAACCAGGTTGAATGGAAAATTACTGAATGAGAGCTGGATGATTGGGCAGGCAGAAATCAGCAGGTGACCATTAATGCAGAACTGTGACAAAGAACAGTAGCTGAAAATGTCCGCACAATAGGAAAACAATGAAGGTCTGGGAGCTCTGCCATAATGACAGAGAGGTTAAATAATGGTTCTTGCCATGTTAATGCTATTGTTATTGCTTATAAAATGCTGCTGACATGTGTGTTATATGTCACACTAGATGTCAATGCTGGCATGATGACCGATTTCACTCATCATGCCTCTTTTGCTTCCGCAATGCCAGCATGCTGTCTAAAATCACACACTGGAGCTGCATGATGGTGCCATTGTTTGGTTCTGTTTAAAAATGCAAAGGAGGCATAAAGAAAGGACTTTGTAGGGGCACTATAGCATGATCTCTGTGTAAAAAGAGGTATTGTCCAATGCAGCTGTACTTAAAATTGTCTTTGCACAGCTCACATCACCCTCATTTCCTTAGACTAAGAAGTAAACCTGCTGACAGTAATTTCTATGGCAGGTTTACCATAACCTGAAAAGATATGTATCAATATCGGCCTTCAAACAGTCTTAATCAGTCCAACTCTATGTACAACTACACACACACAGACACATACACTACTGTGTCTGGCCCAGTTAGTGCCTGTTTGGCTGCTGCAGAGGACTGGGTTGCTCCTTGCTCTCCCACTCCACCCATCAATGGAAAACAATCGTAAAAATCGGAAGCGGTCTATCCAAGGCCGCTGTCCCATGAAAGGGCCTGCAGTGCGTGTCTGATGGCGATTACTCTGACAGGCAGGCTGGCTGGGGAACTCTAGGGTTGAACAAGAGGTAGTGAGGGGGCGGAAGGTGTCTGCCCTGTCAAACAGTTGAGCTACAGCACCATAAGGGTCTTTTTAGGGCTAAGTGAGGTGGAGGGGAACTGTATCGCAATCTTAGTCCTTCCTATTTGCCCCATGGTATCCTCCACTAATGCTTACCAGATGAGGCTGAAGATCGGGAAAGCGCTGCTGACGACTTTGACATATTAATTTATGTTCAGATGGAACGTTATACTGTCCTGTACAGGGATATCACTGACTTTAATAAGAAACCACACCGGTCAGAGGTGTTGCTTCATACTTTCCTTTATATCTCATGAGTATTTAAAGGATTCCAATAATATATAAAGATATGAAATTTTCCCCCTCTGTAGCCTTTACTATTCTACTTAGCCTTTTTTGGACAACAACACTACTTTTTAACCGTATTTTAGGTCAAAGACACTGCAGCTACTAAACT
Source organism: Cephalopholis sonnerati (assembly GCA_019142605.1). Lineage (NCBI taxonomy): Eukaryota > Metazoa > Chordata > Actinopteri > Perciformes > Serranidae > Cephalopholis > Cephalopholis sonnerati. The sequence goes on from JAGQAX010000002.1 coordinate 44,658,456, forward strand.
GTAGTCATTTGTGTTCATAATTATGCCTATTTATGCAGTAATTCAGCTTTTTCAGTAAACATGTTTCTGTTCCTCTCAAGGGTTGTCTTCATATAAGAATCCTTTGGAATACAATTTACATGTTGTTTTTTCCAAAAGTTCCTACATCCACAGATTGCTATAAATGGATATAGAGCTGATATTTATACTTGATATACTTGTAGAATTTACTTATACTCTGTTTACATAAGATTTTTAATTGTTTTATGTTCTGTTTAGTGTGACTCAGAGTTTTGTTCAGCCATGCATTCCCACCCAGGAATTAAAATAAGCATCAGCTGAGCACGGTGGGTCATCTGGGCCCCGATTGATGTCAAAGCTGGCACTGACCCAGAGCCAAAGGCCCCACAGGGAGGGCCTCGGCAGGGTCTGGCGCTCAGGCCTTTTCCTTCCTGTTCCTCTATGACATCTTCCTGCCTGCGGGGGCCTCTGGGAGCCATTGAGTGGGGCTCCATCGAGCCCTCAGAGCTGCAGGATAAGCTCACACAGCAGCTTCTAATTAGGCTTTAGCACTGACAGGTGGAGAGAAACTGGAGGGTTGGGATCCTTTGTGCAAGTCTGCAGTTATTTGCGCTGCCCCAGAGGACTGCGAGTGCAATAATGTTCTTCCAGAGGGGTGTACCTCCAAACATCACTTCAGGGGTGATTTAAAGGATTCAGTTTAGTCATAACTGTGTTGTCAAATGTTTAAAATCTGCCATAAATCTCATGGTTGGCTGTGACTCGGCTGTTGCGCTGCACGCTGTGATTATGAGTAAGTTTTGAGTACTTTTGTAAAGGAATGATTATGTCAGAAATACAAAGCCCCTATCAAAAGTCTTGCAGTGTACATGTATGTGCTATTCTCAACAGAGAATAGATGTGTCACATTCTAAAATGACTTTTTTCCATGAAAACACAGTTTCCGTAGAAATGTATGCATACATCAGCTGCACATGTTGCAGTGATAAATCCAAAAACAGGAATCTACAATGCAGTAATCCTAAATCCTGTCTACTTTGAGCAAAAACACATTTGTAAACAACTCTGGAATGAGACCGGATGGTAGGAGTCTAAAATTACCATAAATTGTATGTACTTAAAGGACTTAAAGGAACATTTTGGGACATACACTTGTTCACTTTCTTGTTCAGAGTTAAGGTTGACATTGCACTTTCACATCTGTACAATAAATATAGAGTCAGCAGCCACTTAGCTCAGCAAAATGTGTGGAAACAGTAATACAGCTAGCCTAGAAATCGTTTGCAAAAAAAACTAATAGCTTCAGAGGTGCTGTTAGACAGTTTTTAAGCTAAGCTAACTGCCTGTTGGTAGTAGCTACATATGGAGTGGTGCAGGGCTGACATTTTTTTGTAGGCCAACCAAGAAACCACCATCACCCTTGACAAAAAGCATTTTTTCATTGGATTTTAGATTATTGCAGAAAATTAAAAAACAGTTATGATACTCATACATTTTGTTTAGCAAGTTAATCTTTACAACTGAACACCGCTTTTATGATTTTTGAAGTGAAAATGAATTTGCCAGAAGTAAAAGGGTAATGTTAGGCTGTAAATGAACTTCAGCCATTCGCTAGCAGCCGCCTCTTGAAGACATGTAAAAAATTAGGGGGTATTAATTGATGTGTGTTATGTCTAAGAAAAAAAACATTAAAGTCTCTTAAACTTGTGTTAACCACAGAGCTTACAGAGTGCCCCATGGATGACGTTTTTCTGTAAGCTTGCGCGGAAGTTAGCATCACACTGCTTCCCTTGTGTAAATAGCCAATGGGATTTTTCCATTACATTTTGGATTACTGACAAAAGTAAGCTCTGTGACAAACGTTTATGATACTCACCCTTTTTGTTTAGCAAAATAATCTTCACAAATGAACACCACATTTATGATTATTGAAGCCTAAATGCAATTGCCAGGAATAAAAAGCTAATGTTAGGCTATAAATGAACTACACTACAGGCACATGACATAACATCACCACCACAACGAGACTGTAAAGCACTGACTGACAAGACTGACATTCTATTGTCTCATTTAGCCACTTGTTACCTTTTTTAAGACACATAAAAGCTTCAAAGTTCACAACTGGGGTACTTACTGATGTATTTTATGTTGTTGAACAAAATGTGAATGCCTCTTCATCATGTGTTAATCACAGACCTTATTTCAGACATCTTATCATCAGACATGATTTCGAGACGAGGGAACTGCTAGTGATTAAATGCTAACTAATTTCTGTGGTTAAGGACTGAGTCCTGCAGCACCTTATTTGACATATTTCATTCATTTCTCATAACACAGTCATGAGAATGATATCAATCCTTTCACTTAACTCCAAAAAAGTGAATATTTCCCAAAATGCCAAGCAATGACTTTAACACTGCTTTTTTTTTTTCAAGAAATGCTGCAGTGTTTAACATTTTTCAGTGTATTTCACTATGAATATCAGCTTCAGATCTGTTTGAAAGAGGTAATCAATCACATCTAGTCTTCATTTATTTTTACCACATTATGTGAGTGTTTCAAGGTAACGCGGTGCAGATTTTTCAGATCAGTCTGCTTGCATTCACCCTTTAAGCACCTATTTAAATCCTCTGAGCACTTTTTGTTTCTTTGGTTTTCTATCTGTCTCTGCGTGTACACTGATTCTATAGCATTAATTCATCAGCAGCTGTGTTTGTCTGGATACAGGGTGCTAGGTGATATTAGCTGTGACTGATCAACTCCACATGTGGATCCCAGCCCGGAAGATTTACTACCAGAACAGAGTCATACCAAAGATCAGCCCTCAGATTTCTGTATTTTCCTGGATACCACGACTATGTCCAAAACTTTGAATGCAGTGTTATTCATGAAAACAGAAAATGAGATTTAGTTGCATAAGGAAAGCCTTATTCTATCTTTGATTTGTCAGACATGAGAATGCACAAAATCTGTGAACTTACAAATGTTTTTTTCAGTTCTAACACCAAACTCTGCTTCTTCCTCCCCATGGTTGATCTTATTGGCATGGCTCCAGTAATGTGCTGCACTCCCTGATGGTCCCCATGAGTAATCATCAGTCACCACAATAGATCCAACAACACTAATTTGTGTCTTTCCTGTTTTGCCTTTTACCTTTTCCTAGAGTTGACTCTGATTCATGCCTTCCTAACTGGCACTGTGCACCTACCACCCTGACAGGGCTCTCTGTGGTCAGATACTGCTGGGATACAACGATTTCAGAGAGAGCCCGCTGAGGAAGAGATTGATTACTTCCTCTGTTGAGATTCTTTGGCATTACTCAGACAGAGAGGGTAAACCTTCAATGGAATTCCCCGTATAGGTTTCCTTCTTTGTGCAGGCAGAAGATGCCAGTAATGGTTAAGTGGTTTGTTTGTTGGGCTCCCGCTGTCCTAAATTTACATGAACTTTACATGTGCTTTATAACCTTTAATATCAGGAACATATCTGAAGGGATTACAGTTGCAGAGGCTATTTTTGCATTTTCACTGATCTCCAGACTAAGCTTACAGTGTTAAAGGGTATGTTCACACAAATTACATTAAATTACATAAACATGTTTTGTCACTTAGCCATTGTATCTAGCCATGCTGATAGCTTTGGTTTCATATGTCCAGGTGTCTGTATATCTGGATCTTAGATTTCTGCTTCCACCCAAACATAGTAACTATAAATAGTCCACAAAACATGCTGTAAACACTTTTCATTAGGACTATTTCTTCATTAGAAACTAATTCACCTGAGAAATGTGTGTCCAATTGAGTGTCCAGAGCAATGGGTACGCTGTCTCCAAAAAGAGATGTTGTTGTATTGTATTGGACAAAAGGCATACATCTCAAGACACAGATATCTCAAACGCAGTTGCCATTATACTGACATTATATCTTTCTGCAAACCATGGACACATTTGCACATTATTATGTAGCGGATACATTGAAAATGTATGTTCTTCTACTGCTCAACAGCGCTGTAATAAATATGTGGTCAGGTTGAGCCTCAAAAAACACTTGGTTATGGTTAGGAAAAGATCATATTTCTGGCTTAGAATAAACGCTTTTCGTGGCACAGTCCTGGCAGGAAATGCAGCGATGTCTCAGTATAAAGCAACCGCTCTTCATGGCACTATCCCCGCTGGATAAACAGCAATGGGTCAATAAAAAACACCCATGTTTGGTGTCTAAAAATCTGCTGGAAAAACAGCAATGACTTGCTAAATCGCAACCAGTTTTGTTTGTTGGTCTCTAGCAGTGGTCTGCAACTTGGCAGGCATCTCAACTATGTGTCACAGCCCTTAACTATACTGTCCACTTCACCAAATCGTTGCAGCATTAAAATCATTCTTTTTGCAAGTTAGACAGTGTGCAGGAGTCTTTTCTACAAGATTTGACATGTATAAAATATGTAAATGTAATTTATCCGCGGTTTGCAGAAACATACAATGCCAACATTTTTAGATCTGGCTGATCTGTATGATCATTTAAAAAAGGTAATATAAAAAATAAAAAAATTATCTAAGAGAGTGCCGCAGAGATGACGTTTAAGTGTTAACCACAGACCTTATTTTAGGCATCTAAACAAAACCCCATTCAAATAACCCACTGACTTTGAGACAAGGGAACTCTAAATGCTAAAACGGTAACTAATTTCTGGGTTTTAGAACTCATTCCTGGGACACTCCAGCCAACAACTCCACAAGAGTATTTTCTGTGGATTACTGATAGAAATAGCTCAAACTGTTGTTTAGGTTGTGAAACCATCACAAAGTGAAACAAGAGAGCCACGTCTATGCAAAAATAAATTTAATTTCAAAGTAGATCACAACATGTCATCAAAAAGCTCACAAAATAGTATCCCACAAATATGTCCTGTTGCACACAACTTCACAACATCAGCTGAGGTGGATGGAGTGGTCTATCCTCTCACATATTATTCCTGAAACTGCTCTACTGTAAGGCTACAAATCAGTTTGTGAGCCAAGCCTCCCAGAATCCTCTTAGTGTCATCTTAAAGAAGGATGCAAACTTTTAAGGGAGTTTGTCTCATCAGTCCCCTGCCCAACGCAGTATATAAAGGGACTGGCACAAAGAGCATCTCCATGCCTCTGATCCTCTGTCCAACAGTCATGCTAAAAAAATATTTATGTAAATAAAGCTTAACCAGCATCATACAACTTTTTAATTTAAGTTAAAAGCCTAAAAGTGAAAGCTGGTTTAAATCCTAAGCTTTGAATGTGAATGGCAAAGATGTCCTTTTATTTATATTTGGATTATGGATTGTGCCTTTAAGTAATAATGGGTGATTAACGTTATCCACGCTGCTACAGTAAGTGATAACTTTTAGTAATCCAGAGCAGGTAATGTTTAATATTCTATAGTTCCTAAATGTCAAACCTCTGTGAAGTTCAAATAAACAATGCAAAAACCTGTCTGTTCCTCACTTTTTGTTTAAATTAGGACATTAAAGATCCATGGTGCAACTCAAAGTAAAGGAAGGATCCTTAAACAGCGGAATTTCAAGAGGCTACATCACCAAATCCCACCAAAGGACTGTTCAAATGTCAAGGAGCTTCTGAATTCTACTAAGGAACGAGTCCTTCCTTAAGAGAATTTTCAAGGATGCATGTGTGTACTCTCAGCAGGCATGAAGTACCCGCAGTTCTTTACACACAATTTGCCAAAATTGAAGGCAAGGCTTCTTCTGTGACGTACACCTGGGCACTCACTAGCCTGTTCCAATGTGTGTTCACCGAATGCTAGGAAGGAGTCTTGCCTAGCCTCTTCATAACCTAACTTGGAACGACCCGTTCTAGCAAGGAATCACCCTTGACTTGACTTGAGAAGCACCAACTGGCCAATAGACTGAATCACCATGACGTCATGCTAATAACAATCACTTCCAGATAGACGACTGGCAATGTATTTCTAAAGTAGAGATATACATTTGGCAAACTTATTGACTTCTGTTGTCATTTTCAGCCATAACTCTAACGTTGCAATATAACGTAACTGCTGTGGATAGGGCAGTTTTAGCCACCTAAAACAAGGAATAACGGTATAGGTTTACACTATACTTCAATATATTTTTCTGCTTTACCTCACACACTAAGCAATCAAGGCTACTGTAGACCAGCAACTCCGGTGTCTATTAGGTTAAAAAAAACTTTTTTGTCAACGGGGTCTAGTGGCTTTGATGGGTTATAACAGCATCAAATCCCCATCGGAAAAGGCTGTCTGATGGAAAGGTAAAGCAAGGCAAATATTATAAACATGATGTATGCTTACACTGACATTGATCTTTTTCGTGGGCCTTTTTTAGGTGGCTAAAAGCCAACTAATTGAGGCAGCGTTTGCTCAGCACTGTTTGATTTTAGTGTACATGACACAAGGGTTTTCTACCTGAAAGTTAAACATTGTGATTCGGTCTATAGACATTCTGCTCTTAAAAAAATATTCATCATGTAGAATAATACTATTTGCCTATTTTACTATTCCCCTGACAATGTCTGTCATCAAAATAAAAAGAATATCCATGACCGTATAGCAGCTTTGCACTCTAATGTTCTCACTATTACAACAGTCCCCTGTGACATAAGTTGGTGTGCTGGGAAAAAGACTGTATCAGATGGTTTTGGTGCCAATCCTCTTATCACATTCTGGGTAAAGTGACCAATGAGGCAAAGTTAAAGGTCAGAGTAGTCCTCAAAGACTGAGATGCTTCCAGACTCTAGGAATAGTTGGTGGAGGTTTCCCCGATGTCTACTCTGAAGAGTAGATCCAATCCTACTCAGAGAGTTTCATCGCCGACTTATTTGTCTTGCACTGCCTCCATGCATTTTCACACAGTCTCGTCTGTCTTTCACCTGTGAACAAAGAGGGAAATTACGGTTACTGTGGATCTATAGGAGATATAGCTGTCCAAAGTGCATAAAAACAGTTTCCCCTTAAAGGATATCAGTGCACTGAATGATATGGCACAAATAAAAAAAACTTTATCCCAATACAGCAAGTTTAACACCTAGATGGACCACATCCATTTTACTGGGACACATGCAGCTCATTGTAGCTCCTCAGTGTCATATAACCTCCCTGCAAAGTGGAACAGGCTTATTCCAGTCAAACAAAGTGCTGTACTAATGAACTGTTGTGAAAGTCCAGCAGATAGGTAGGCTTAATTAACTCACACTCAGCATGTTTGTAGAATAGAAGAAGTCTAGAAATTCTAAGCTCTCATCCTGAAATCCTGATGTGTAACAATGCTGAAATAAAATGGCACACATTCTCTCTGATGTGCCAGTATAAGATGTCACACCAGAATTACTGAAAATACATGCAGCACTAACTTGCTACTACTGCCATGCTGTCCTGAACACAATACTCACTGCTCAGACATTATTTCATCTAACTGGCGTTCTGAACCCACTAACCTGCACTAACCTAAATTTGCAACTTTTGTGGTTCCTCGTCTATCAACTAAGATAAACACACTGTGATCCACTGATAAATATCTTTTAATAAATATGATGGCCGTATTGGCAATTCGGCACACACATGGGCCATCAGTTACGTTTTATTTTAAAAATCCCACCCTAAATTTTACAATTGGCAGTGCACATACTTAGATACCTCTCTGCGTATTTTGCAGGAATGATTTTGCATGAATAACTGGCGGACGTATTATAAAAGTTGAAACTGCATTATAAATAGCTTTACATGGTATACTCAATATGTGCCGTTTTGAACAGTAGACTTTTGGGAGAAGAATATCTAACATAATATATTATATATGGGTGTTAGGCTTGCCAATGACAAAGACATTTTAAAATAGTATAATTTTGAAAAGAGCTGTATTTTTCTTTTGTGAGCGGCTAAGGTCATATTTAATTAAAAGTTTACCCCTTTCCGTTGGTTGCTGAGGCAGAATGTGCAGATATTCCGGGGCTGTTTGCCTTCTCCACTCCCCTTCACCTCCTTGTAGACAGCACTAAGGCATGGCTGTCCGTCCTCCCTCCCGTCCCCGACCACCAGCACGTTGGCCAAGTGTGAGATATAGCTGGACGCCAGGCGCAACGTCTCGATTTTGGAGAGTTTTCTGTCCACCGGTTCCGTGGGGATGAGTGTCCGCAGTGCCGTGAAGGCCGTGTTGACGTTCTGGGTCCGGTGTCTCTCCCTGGCGTTAGCGGCGTTCCGATGCCGCACAACGCCGCCGGACTCCCGCCTATAACTCTCCCCCGGAGTCCCGCAGCAGCCGTAGCCCTGGTCTGTGCTGCCGTCGCTCTCGCTGCGGTTCCCTTCCTCGTCATCCGACATCAAGGTCAGATCAGCGGGGTAAGAAAAGGGGTGCGTCGATACCGGCCTCAGCATAGTGAAAGCCATCATATGTAGGCAAGTGTTTCACAGGGGAAAGCCAATCCCTTATTTTCAAGTAGAGGACAGCTGCATGCAGACAAGAGCCGTGCGTAAAAGTCGCTGCAACTTCACGGTTTAGACAGCAGAAGTCCCTCTTTTGTTTTGACACTTCCCCATATGATGGTCCAGTGAGATAGTCATCGTGTCAGGGAGGGCTCTTATAGCAGCTGCAGTAGCCCCTCGGCTGTGAGGGGAGGGGTGGGGCACATGCAGGGGCTCCCGTCCTTCCAAATGTTTTGGTCCTAAAAAGTCACAGGCATCAGCTGGGTTATGGCAAATAACCACCAAAATGAGCCATTAGTTTTTACGATTGGAGAGCAAAGAAAAAAAACACAGGCTGACATTTATTAATGCATTTCCAAAGACTAGCTCTTCAGGGACATGATGACACACTTTGGAACCAGATGAACCAGACTGGAATCAGATTCTTAATGGCAGAGCACAGTGGTTCAATTACAGTACAAATACTGCGACAACTGATGCAACATAAGACCATTTACTCATGTAGGCCTGTTGTATTTAGGTGTAATTGATACACCAGAACTTTACTTGAGTTGACAACTATTGTATTTTTAACTCCACAGTGCTGTACACTTATTTTAGAGATATGTCAGTGTACAATTCAAGAGCAGCAAAAACTACAGCCTCATTTATTCACGAAGGTAGGATCCATTGCATGGCTGTTGTTTTAGAGACTGTGCAAATAACTAGGCTGATGAGGGGGCTTAACTTTATGTCCCTCTTAATAAAAAGGCCATGATCACTCAAAGTATAAAATGTAAAGCAGTTTTCTCTATTAAACCGCCCAACAACAAATCTATTAGTTATTTGCTGTGGTAAGTGGTTGGTAGTAAGTGGGTAATATAGTGGGACTATTGCTGCTCTTACATAAGTAAAGGATCTCAAAACATCTTTCAGCAATAGCTGTGAATCATATGCTGTGGCCTGCACACTGAGAGAGAGAGAGATTCTAGTGGGATGTGTTGGTAGTGCTCTCCATCACCCTCATCAAAACACCCAATGCAGGAATATCTTTTGGAAGAATCGTTCAGCTATATCCCCAGATGTTTCCTGAACATTCAGAAAACAGACTAAAACATTCAAGTAGACCTGGAAGTGTTGGGTGCCATACGAGACACCGTAAGGCTTTTGGGGATTGTGGCCCTGTACCTTGCAGACTTTTTTTTCTCTCAAATTTCCAAACCTCCTTTCAAAAACTACTTTATCTACCATAGTCTCTCCACCTGTTTCTGATCCGTTCTCAGGCAACAATTAGACAGTTTTCAAGTAGTGAATTTGAATGGGCCATGCATTAGCAGTCTGTTTTGAAGAGCATGGACAGAGCTTCAAATGACAATATACTTCAAACCTTTTTTATGAAGGAAATATATAGATACATCATTTATCAAATGACAAAAACAGTCTTTATTAACTTATAGACTATAAGCACAGCATAGTCTTTTAGAGTACACGTTAAAATACTATAAGCATCTTTCCTCTGTAGTATAAGACATGTGCATCAATAATGTGTATGTCTAGATTTGGGAATACGTTCTGCCTCAGTGCTGGCTCCTTTCCTCAGAGGGCCAAAGTGATCAGTGGCTCTACAGTTGCCCTGTTTCAGTTTGTCTAATGGGTTAATTGCTGTGGGTAAATAAACACTCAGCAGATGCTGGAGGTGATCAAGCCTGAACTTTCTCTGTGGAAACCAAGCAAATGGCTTCCAGATTGACCAGTGCTGTTGTAGGGCAGGAGGGGCCAACTGCTGGAAAAGGGAGAGAGTGTCATCAAAGGGTCTGTTTTTACAAACACAACCCCTCAACACATCAAACTGGGGCATTGGTGGCCCCTGGCCCCCAGCTCAGCTGCACTAACAACAGCGACCTGTGAGGAACCTGGTTCCACTCATAAAGCAGGACACCATGGTGTTTTACCACGCGCGGCCAGCCAGCAACACGACCCTGCTGCACTTTCTCTCCCCCAACACAACCATGCTTCACAGTTTGGAACCGTAAATACTTTAACCCCCCAGCCCCCCAGCCCCCTGCATCAACTCAAAGGAATGCCATTAAATGCCTGTTGAGGTGATTAAAATACTAATGAAGTGTGTGTTGGGTCGGATGTGTGTCACGAAGATGTGAGAATGGCACTCAGTGATGAGAATGTCTGACGTTAAGTCGTTCAGTGGTTTTCGAAGCTGATACCAATATCATGCATCATGTATACTGTGAAAGTTGACACTTGTAGTGACTAAACCATCTTTGATAACCCCACTGCATGCTCCTCGCCCAGCACCGGTGTTGGGGTGTAAGTAGTTACATATAATTTAATTACAAAATAAGAACATGTAATTGTACTCACTTACAGTTACTAATACTAAAAACTTAGTGATTACAAAGGAATTAAGGGAGAGCAGGGCTAAACCTAACACATTTTAGTTTTGGCCAAATGTTATCAAAACTGTCGTTTTATTTTAGCAACATGCACATCTCTGCTACAAACGAACTGTTGTTTTTTTCTAGAACTTACCTTTCCTCTACAATTGCAGTGAGAAGTGGTGGAAGTGAAATGTTACAACACACCCCATGGGTGGGGTTAAATGTAACAGGCAGAGGGTTAGTTGTAACACTTGCTGGAAAAGTCTGTTTAACACGATGAATTCAATACAATTCTATCTATATACTGTAGTTTAGACTGATATTGTTTATGGATCTTTAATAGATATCCAAACATCTGTACATCTCTCATCTAACCACTGATGCATAAATGGAAAGATCAACACATAGATAGATACACAGTATGTGTGGACATTATATTTTTTTCTCTTTTCATTCATGACAGATTGATGGACAGATGTTTATAGATACCTATCTTTCCATCTACATCAGGGCAAGGATAGGTATCCATACAGGTATCCACCCATCTGTTAGTTTATCATCCATATTGCATGGTTGGACCAATAGATGTACATAGATTGGGTAACCTAGAGCCACAGGTCAAAATATAGAGTATTGAATGTATGAATATTGACAGTGAAATTGTGTGTCAATAGGATACCTAATGAATTAAAAATACAATGTACATCTCATTTAATCAAGGACATTAGTTCAAACTGAATATAAGTTTGAAGTGCAAAAAAGGGAAAATGCAATATAGGAAGCTTAGTTGTAACACCACGTTACAGCTAACCCGGCTGTGTGGAAATTTGATCAAGCCTAGCTAACACTTGCTGGGAGGTTGTTTACATAATTCAGGCAACATGACAGTTATTAAGATGATATATGGGTGGATTCGTTGAGTTTCATAGACTACTCACTAATCCAAAAACAAGTATGACAAAGAAATGTACTTAAATTGGCCAAAAACACTCTGTCACTGATGTCTGCTGAAACACGTCCAGTGTCTGGGGAATTAAGCAGGTCACTGGTTGGCAGTATTGTGGTCAACTGGCCAGAAACAAAAGATTCAACCCTGTGTAACCACTTAAAAAGTCCATGTTACAATTTATCCCACATTAGGTTTTGCTCTTTGCCCTTTGCTTGCTTCCCCCTACATCCAAATATGTCCTTCAAGATAAAATATATGTTGACTATAAAATTTATTCTGTTGCTTTGCATCTTTTCACAGTGCAGAAATGTGTTCTTTTGGCAAAGCCTATTTGCTGACATTTTTCAGCTTTATTGCCCAGTTTAAAACATTTGTTCAAAAAGTTAAAAGTAATTAAATGTAATAAGTTACATTACCTTGATGAAGTAACAACAACGACAATAATACCTTTTTATACCACTATTAAAAACAAAGTTTATAAAGTGTTTTGACAAAGCAGAGTGGAAGCAAGATAGCCCAGAGGCAATATGACAATACAGGCCAAAAAATATTGCTGAACTGAGGCCATACAGAAATTAAGGCAGAATTAAACAAGAGATCAAACACAAGAACATATTAGACAGAAGACAGGTAATAATGAGAAATAGAGATAAGAGCAATAAAAAAAAACACACTAATAAAAGTAAATACAATAAAAAAAAAAAAGAGTTAACACATGATAATAATAATAATTCCTTTAATACAGTTTCATAGCATGCACATTTTCAAATTGGTTTTAGTCTCTCTTAAGGGGACTAATGATGTGCAATATTTTTCAGTTCAGATTAGTCCCCCCTCCCAAATTGTAATTGTCTCAGGTATTATACCGATAAATCAGCGGTGAAACTAACAGAGCAGTGATTGTGCAGTGTATGACAATGACATTGTTCATGGCCCTCAACATGTTTTATACCATACAGTTAAAATGAAATATTTGCTGCCACTTTTGTGCGCCTCGTACCAAAAATATTGGCCATTTCATAACAATTTCCTTTTAAAAGAAAGCATATCTTCGCGTTGTTGAATGTATTTATTTGCAGGTTTTATACCTTGTCAGCCATCATGTCACAGACTGGTTAATATCTGATTTTTAAAGGTCTAGTGTGTAGGACTTAGTGACATCCAGGGTTGCAACTTCTGTGTGCCAAGCACGTAGGAGACCTACAGTGGCCAAAATGAAAAGGCTCTATCTAGAGCCAGTGTTTGGTTGGTCCATTGTGGGCTACTGTAGAACAACATGGTAGAGTCTGTGGAAGAGGACCAGCTCTGTATGAAGATATAAACAGCTCATTCTAAGGTAATAAAAACACAGCAATTCTTAGTTTCAGCTGATTATGAACTAAACATAATTATATACTCCTGCCGATATGCCCCTAAATCCTACACACTGAACCTTTAATAAAAGACCAATACAAGCAGAGAGGTAATTCATTTTGACTAGACAACATAAAGAAACATTAAAAATCAAATCCTTAAAAGATGCAGATGCCAGACCAAATAAAGCCAGTGAATGTTTTCCAACATCAGGCAGTATACTCCCCTCTGTAATATCCCCACTGCACAGTATGGAGTGACGAGACGATGAGCGTATGGCCCGTCAGTGTTCGCTGTCTGCTGGGAAAGACTGCGGTCAGATAACTTGACTCATCGGAAACAGCTGCACTGAAGAGAAAGGAGCCTCCTCCTAACAGCCAGCTGCAGCCTGCTGCAAAGGGCCTTTTATGATTTATCTTTGTGTGTGTTGGTGCTTTATTAGATGAAGCATAGCAGAGACTGACAGGAGAGAGAGTGGGTGGAGAAGACACACTGTGGTGTCATACTTTGAATAGTTTAGAGTTTAATGTACATAAAAACAGCATCTACAGTATCTTTATTAAAAACTATTGTAAATTTGGAATAGCTTTAAAGTAATGACGGTTTTGTCACTGGCTGTTGTAACAATGCACACAAATTCCCTGCATTTTGCCTGAAATCACCAGCCGCACAGGATTGTGATGTCCTCAGCTTTGTCTTTTCTTTGTCTCTCCAACAATGTTGGATATCACTGATCATTGTAACTCCCAGTTTCTCTTTTATTCGTTCTACACAAAATAGCCATTTAGGCCGTCTGTGGAAGCAGCTTATTGCGACCCACATTTACGTTTATCATTAAGCACCAACCTCTAGTGGCCATAGTAAATATGATGAGAGCAAAAGGAGTAAGTTAGATGACAAACTAAGCACAAAAAGTAAGGAAATTTGTGTTAGGTAGATTATTTCTTTGTTGGAACAATGCTTCTTGGCAATAATTCTTGTACCATTGAAATGCCTGTTTATTTCCCTTTTAAATGGTGCCACATTTGTAAAGAACATGCATTTGTGGGATGAGCAGCAGAGCTGAGTATGTGGGTTGCACCCATGAAAAATTGGCCAAAGGAATGGAGCAGAATGAGTTAATTCTGTGTAAAGTTCGTTCTTCGGGCTGAATGCCCTCACAAAGTCTGAGGCACAGATGTGGGGGAGGGAAGAGGCCGAATCCGGCCGCGGAACCGAGGGGAAGCACCAGAGCCCCCGGATCTGAACAGTTCAGTTCTCTCACAGCGTGATGTAAAGGGAGGAAGCTTACTTTACCCGCTGATGATGGGGAGAGGAGTCCGTAGCCAGAAGAACCAGCCGATCGAGCAGAGGTTCCGACGAGGAGACAGCCGAGGAGCGGTCGGAGATGGGCAAGGGGGTCGAAGCCAGGTGAGCAGTCCGCGAAGGCAGAGGTACCGATGGGGAGCAGGCAGAGGGAGAGCCGAGGCCAGGCGGATGAGTCGAAGCCGGGAGAGCTGACAGACGCCAGAAATGCTGAGGCAGAGCACGAGGTCAGGGACGGAAGGCAGGTGAGTTTACCAGCAGGCAGGCGAGGAGAGCAGGTCGGAAACAGGCAGAGTCGGCACTGGGTGATCGGACGGGAGTAGAACCCTGGAAAGTCTCGCATAATGCTGAAGAACAATCTGGCAACGACAGGAGAGTTAGTGAGGCTCTTATACTGGGCTGATGAGGGAATGAGCTGCAGCTGTGCAACGGGTGAGGCGAGTTGGCCAGAGAATGGTGGGCTTGACTGACAGGTAGAGTGGAAAATCACTGCAGCAGAGTGACAGGAGGGGAATGGGGAACAGAGATTGTGACATTCTCTGCCAATGCCAAACAGCTTTTTTTTTGCTGTTGCTATTGACGCTTGTTTTGAGCTTCTGGCACCTGTGAACATGGGCCCTGCTACAGTGGTCAGTTGGTGTCTGCTCCAAGAATTGGAGTGCCACATTGGCAGATCTGGATAGGGCCCGTGCAATACGACAACTTTAAGCTGGTGTTCCGCAAAACCAAGTTGTGGCGCGAGCCCTAGTACCATCTGCAAACTGAAAGCCAAGTTCCAATATATAAGGGGGAAGTCAGAGACAGGCTGCAAAGCGGGCGTTCCAAGAAGACGGCACCCCAAGAAGACCATCTCCTCATCCTGTCAGCACTTAGGAATCATGGGCAATCTTCTACAGATTTGCAGTCAAGGTTAGCAGGACGATATGACCGACGGCTCTCTGCCCAGACAATCCGGAACAGACTGTACGCAGCCAGCCTCCGGTCTCATAGGGCTGCCAGGAGGCCTGCCATGACTGCCCTTCACCATCAGGCCCGTTTGCACTAGTGTGTGCAACATGTGCACTGGAACCTGAACATGTGGAGGAACATTATGTTCAGCGATGAGTCCAAATTCTGCCTACGGCAAACAGTCAGCAGTCCTGTTTGTGAACTGAATAAATTGTTAAATTGCCAGTGTGTCTTGTTTCTTCAGACTCATTCAAAATCCACCAAAGAACACCAACAAAGAGTCAATTGCAAAAAAAAGCTGTTTGGCATTGGCAGAGAAGATTTGGCAAATTTTTCATGGGCGCAACCCACCCTCTCTTCTGCACATCCCACAAATGCATGTTCCTTACAAATGTGGCACCATTTAAAAGGGAAATAAACAGCCTTTCCAAGGGTTTAAGATTTATTGCCAAGAAGCATTGTTATAAAAAAGAAATAATCAACCAAACACACATTTCTTTACTTTTTGTACTCAGTTTAGTATAAATCCCGCTATACACTGCACAATTTTGGGCTGTCCCAGATGAAAGATGACCAATGTGAAAGAAACGTGGTGATATCTTTGGACGTGACTCTAAAATGCACAGTTAGAAAGGTTCAAGGATGGCTGTTGTCATGGTCTTGCAATTAAAGACAGCCTGGGATAAAATTCTGACAGTGTCAGAAATTTGGGATGACCATGTCACTGTGTGACTGCTGTTATGACCTACATCTACTAACCAACCAATAGAAATGCAGCTTGAAATGACTCAGTGATCAGCGCAACAATGCTAAATACTAGTAGATGCTAATAATTACACTTTGACCTCTTGTTGCAAAATTGGCATGCCAAGTTGGCCTCTTTTCCCCAGCCACGATTGCGTCCACATTCTCCTCTTCCTCCTCTTCTTCAGACTTTTCAGACACACATAAATGCCATTAAAGCAAGGGCTCGATTCATGTTTGTTTTCATTTTCTCTTACCACTACAGCAACACAGCTGGATGATGCACGTCTATGATAGGCCTGACACCCTAATAGTCGACAAAATGTTAGTCAACCAGAAAGGTAATTGGTCAGTAAGATTTCATTGGTCACTTAGTTGCAGAAAAGAAAAAAAACATGAAACTCTATTAGGAGCTGTGCCTTGTCAAAATAAATCAAAACCTATATGACCGGACCAAAGGAAGAGGCCACGCTCAGCAGTCAGACAAGGAGTCACGTTACAAACCAATCACAGCAGACAGATTTCTTTCCCTTCTTCAGTAAATATTCAGCCTGAAAAATACGGAAAAGTTGATCATGTTACTGCAGGGCTATCCAGAGCTTTACATCTGTCCCATGGACGATAGGCCCACACACTTCTAAACAGCGCCTAAAAGAAGATCAGCTCTGCACTCAGGATTCCAAGTAGATAAAAAACACGTAAGTAGCTACATGCCCATTTGCCACTTAGCACAATCATTACTGCTTTGCCAACAGCATCATTAATAGGCAGCTTGCTTAGTGTGTGACGTACACTTGTAGATAAAATATAGGCCTATATTAATTAAGTTTCATCAGTGCGGTTTTGTATTTCTCTGTAATGTAGCACAGTGTTAACAATGTTCCTTATACTGTGCTTTCTCAGACCTTGAACTCAAACCATTGTGTTGCCCTGCCCAAAATATATAATTTAATTATTAAATTAATTAGTAAACATGTGGGTGACTAGTCGACTAATAGCCCTAAATAAGGACAATTGGTCAACTAGAAATATTAGTCGGGGGCAGCCCTAGTTGATGATGTTTTGTTCTTGAGTATTGACATTGACGGATGTATGTTGTAGCCTGCAATTCAGTAGTTGCTATCAGCATACAGTCTACATACATCAAACATAATATTGTACCCATGTTAATTAGATCCACGTCACACAGTGTAGCTGCACTAAACTTGTAAGATTGCTAAAATCTCACTGTCTGTAGGAGGCTTATAGGGCGACAGGAGGTCAGGGATGGGAGAGACTAAACTGGCTTGCTGGACACACCTACCCAGTATGCCTGGTGTGAAGACTTGCCCCTTCTCTGCCTCTGATTGGGTATACCCTTCCAGGTGATACATTTTGCGTGAGGTCAAGTTTTCACATTAACTAATTTCCAGTTGCCTGGGAACAAAAACACAAGCTGCCATGGCTGAGTCACTCTCCTCCCAGGTCTGATTAGTTTATAGCACCAGTTAGCATCATAGCTAGGCTAACGTTTAACATTTAGCAGTGAACAGGAAGTGGGCATCATACTTTTTCCTGTATTGCAAACACAGAGGCTAAAAATACTGAAATCAAATGGTAAAACTAAGCAGTGCTGTGTTGCCTATTTTTCAGCTAAAATGTTTTCTGAAACATAGTAAAGTTTACTGTTAAATTGTAATTTGAGACTGTTTGCTACCAAATGGCCACCGTTTTGTTTCCTGTGGAAAAAAGGCCAAGCTCGCATTTTTTCACTGTCCAGCTGGAGCGTTTATTGGTTCGGTGCGGTGCAGTGCATTCTTTTAGTTGTAGGTTTTCTACCACTTAAGTAAAAGCCAATGTCAGAGCCCTTTTCTCTGTCATCTCTGGTCATGTAGCACCAATTTTAAAAGTATTTGCATCTTTCTAGACAGTCCAGTTTTGATAAAAGTGTTTACAGTGGTGAAATACTTTTTTAACTGATGTCACATACATAACATACTTACGTCACTTAAATTACCTGATTAGCATGATCTTTTTTTCCCCAAAACCTAAATATGTAGTTTTGGTGCCTTACTGCATCTCTTTCACAATGTTAAACACATGTTAAAAAAATGTGACCGTCAGTATGTGCGCCTGTTGCTAATACCCTCCAGCAGTCATTTATGTCATTGTGGGAGTTACTGGCAAATGACCTTTACTGTCATTTAGGTATGATGATTTGTTGCAGTAAAGATATGCATCTGTTTTTCATAGGCAGACCCTGTAAGCAGCCAATGAAAATGCTCTTCTGCCATGAGCTGATGTCAGAGAGTGACAAAACATACGTATTTACAGGTATTGTTGGGCTGCTTTATAGTCTGACAACAAAGTACTAAATGTTTCTGCATTTTCTAAAGTCAGTTGTGTCAAGAGGCAAACGGCACTGTTAATCACACTGGAATTTAGTGAAATCAACTATTTGTCATCAACTTAAATAAAATGCATACATTTGATTAATTTCAAGGGACCTTAAAAGTTCTAGTAGAAGAAGTGGAAAGTGACTTCCATTTTCTTTTGTAGTGTACATATCTGAATTTTCTGTTGAATGGCACAACAAAACCATGAAGTATTGTGGTGTAAATATCTGTTCAATTTTGTTTCTCTGTTTGTCTCAAAAGCTTAGAAATGAGGGCAAGATGTATTTTGTATTGGGCAGAAAATGCACAACGCATTTTATTGCAGACTTTATGGTCTGCAAATCTCTCAGATTATTGAAATTGGTTTTCTTTGTCTTTGACTTTTTAATTCATTCATTCAGTCCATATTAGTTTAGAACTTGTAAACATGACTTGAATTGAAATTCTGTGACTCGAAGTAATGAGTGGAAATAATGTTCAGTAAACTATTTTTTATCTCCATATTAGCAGAGTTTCGTGCATGTATTGTATGTGGCTTAAAACTGTTCAGTTATAAAATGATTTGTTTTCACAACCTCACTGAACTTTAAAGTTCATTACCATTTGTTCATACTTTGTATTGTGCAATGTTAGGATTGTTTGTCACACTTCTGCATTACTGGTCACCTGCTCACTTCTGCCTGCCCAGTCACCCAGCTCCCATTCAGGAATTTTCCATTCACCCTGGTTTCCCATGCCTCAGCATTATTCACGCCCACCTAATCAAGGCAACTCTGTTCACCTATTCCTGATTACACATAGCCAGTATATATACCCCAGCCATCAGAAAATCAAGAATCAAGAAATCAGGTAGGTTGTAAATGTTGGATCATAGACAAACAATTTGTTTTCCATCCACCCAGGATGTGTGCAGTGCAGCATCTCTGGCTATAGTACAGTTTCCCAGACACAGTCAGCGAGTGCAGGTTAAAGCATAGGTGGCAACCCTATTATGACCACAAGCTTCAGAAAGAAAGCTGGAAGTCACTGACCCAACTGCTGTTGTCCAAAAGCCAACGAGAAGAGATGAGTCTTCAAAAACGACTTAAATATCTCGAGAGTCTGGGCAGATCTAATATACAATGGTAAGCTGTTCCACAATTTAGGGGCAGCCACCGCGAAGGCTCGGTCGCCTTTAGTTTTGAGCCTAGATATCGGGACATCTAAAAGCAACTCATTGGATGACCTCAGTGCTCTAGCTGATTTGTGAACATGGATGAGTTCAACTAAGTACTGGGGAGCCAGACCATTCAATATCTTAAAAACAAACATCAAAATCTTAAAATCAATCCTGAAGTGGACAGGAAGCCAATGCAGAGAGGCCAGAACCGGTGTGATGTGGTCACGTTTTTTGGTGCTGGTCAAAAGGCGAGCAGCAGCATTTTGCACTAGCTGTAGACGCCGCAGAGAACGTTTGTCTAAGCCCACATACAGAAAGTTGCAGTAATCAATCCTAGACATAATGAAGGCATGAATAACTCTCTCCAAGTCTTTGGGTGAGAGATAGGGCTTTACTTTGGTAAGCAGCTGAAGCTGAAAGAAAGCACCTTTGACTACAGAGCCAATTTGCCTGTCAAATTTAAAAGCACTATCAAAAGTGACACCAAGGCTTTTAATAAAAGAACGGTTTTTGGAAACCAGGGGGCCCAGTGCACCAACAGTCATTTACACATTCCGGATGTCCAATCACAATAACTTCAGTCTTATTATCATTTAGATTCAGGAAATTTAGGTCCATCCAAGTTTTTATGTCATTAAGACAAGCTAACAGAGGCTGCAGAGAGTCCTTACATTTTAATTTTAAAGGAAGGTATACTTGGACATCATCTGCAAAGCAATGAAAAGAAACATTATGTTTATGGAGAATGGAACCTAGTGGCAGCATATATAAAGAAAACAATAAAGGGCCCAAAATGGAGCCTTGGGGGACCCCACAGGTAAGAGGGGCCACAAGTGAGGAGAATTCACCCAGATGGACAGAGAAACTCCTGTTAGTTAGGTATGACTGGAGCAACTTGAGGGCAGCACCCTTAATGCCTACGCAGTGATCTAGGCGTGATAAGAGGGTCCTATGATCAACAGTATCAAAGGCAGCTGTCAAATCTAAGGTCACCAGGATAGCAACACATCCTTAGTCCACAGTTAAGACAAGATCATTAAACACTCTTAAAAGAGCAGTTTCAGTACTGTGACCAGACCTAAAACCAGACTGAAACTTCTCATAAATATCATTTTGTACTAAAAATAATTGCAACTGTACAGAAATTACTTCCTCTAACACTAATTTGGAGATGGGCCTGAAGTTGGAGAGAACAGAGGGGT
Source organism: Cephalopholis sonnerati (assembly GCA_019142605.1). NCBI lineage: Eukaryota > Metazoa > Chordata > Actinopteri > Perciformes > Serranidae > Cephalopholis > Cephalopholis sonnerati. Next base: position 44,679,313 of record JAGQAX010000002.1, read on the forward strand.
CCAGACATAACAAGACGTTGAGCAACTTTATAGAATTTAGTAGCTGTCTTCTTTATTATCAGATTACAGTGCCAGTTGTTGTAGCCATTTAGACTCTCAGTTAAGCCAGAGGATGATTAATGATATATTCATCGGTCCAGATGTCTTCTGTGGTGCATGAGTGGGTGCTTCTCATGATGAGCAAAGGTACTGTAACCCTCAATACGGTAGCAACAGTGTTATCTTTCATTTGACCCTCAATGTGACCTCAAGATAAGACTCAACCCTCATCTGCCCATCCTCCTCCCCTCCAACCACCCTCCTCCACCTTCTCCCTGTTCCCTCACCTCTTTTCCCTCCTGATGATGCTGATCGTCTTTCACAGCTCCTGACAGCCTGAGCAACCAAGACAGGTGGGGCAGTGTTTCATTAAAAGTTCAACAAATGGCCTCAGCTCCATCCACCTCTTGTCTCACCTCTCGTATTCAAGACTCGACTTGACAAATTTTTCATTTAAGGATGCCAAGTTGTCTTTTCATATGAGATGACATCACTGTCAGAGATTGGTCCCGAGTTCCAAATGTGAAATGTTTTATGGGTGAGTGTTTCTTGTGTTACACTTTGAGCCACTAAAGGTAACACCAGAGTTAAACTAAAGACCCTGAGGCTACTTTATGGGGATAATATCTGAAAGAAGCAGGTGTTTCTTGAGCCTGGGGCTGATGAACTAGTGTGTCATCATCTCCCATGGGATCCCTGAAGGCCCCCCAAACAGGCAGAACATCAAATCAGCCCTTGCGATACAGGAAGACGACTCACACGCAATGATTCTTTTGGAGAAGCCCACCGCTGCCTTTAATGTCTACCGGGCTGGGCTTGACGCTCCTCCGGTCCACGTCTGTGGCCTTCCTCCAGAGTCACCTGGGACCTCTAAGCCAAGGCCTCCACAGGTCAACAGAGTTTATCGCACCGGAGAAATCTACAAGTTGGCCATTAAAGCTTGTCTGACATGATGTAACAGACATGGCTTGAGGTCTGATAAAGGAGGCTATAAAAAGACTCATCCGTTTTGGCCCTGAGGTCATTCTCCCTGCTCTGGACATGGTGGTCATATCCTCAATGTTGATTGGCAAGCAGTGCTGACCTGCAGTGGTGCTCTGCTCCTTTGTCTGTGGTGGAAGTTTTATGTTTGCATGTACAGTAAAACATGATTGTTTGTTTTTATGGCTATATCCTTTTCAGACTCTAGGCTATAGGACATTAAAGGGTCAAGGAAGTCACATCTTTCATTTTGTCATTTTATCACACTGTGGAAAGATTGGTCTGTGTTTACTTATGGGCTGCAAATAACTGTTATTTTTAATCTTGATTAATCTGTCCATTTTTTGTATAGGTAGATGCTATTTGCACCCAGATGTCTGTAGCCTATGCAACTATTTATAAATGCATGTAAAAAAGAGATTAAAAGAAGGGCTGTCTCTCAACTCTATAAGTCTCCACAGTCTGAAAGCTTATTTGACAAAATATATAAAGGACAGATGGGAGAAGGCAGGGAACCTGTCAATAACAGACAAAAAATGGCAAGATCTTTGTTCAAGCAAAAAAAAAGCAAAAAATCTCATGCATGGAAAGAATTTTGCTGGAAAAATGTAATTTGTTTTTTTTCATCACTCTTTTTATAATGGTACACTATGACAATGGTAGTTATAAGTGCTAGAGGAATTGTGGTTTTCTGGTATTACCAAAATATAATATACAGAATTACTGGAAAGAAATGCACAGGGCAATACAAATCATCTTTAACATACATATACCATTAGATTTCAAAGTCATATATTTAGGTTAGGGATGCACGATAATATTGACACATCATCACTATCAGCAGATATCAGCTTTAAAATGAACTATTGAAATTAGCCAACATGCTTTTTCTTTCACAATTAATGAATATTACATACACTGAAAAGCATTGTATTTCATGTCTCCATCTGCTGGTGGGCCATTACAATAAGAGTATGCATGCATAATAACTTTTATTCTTGGTACTAAAAATTATCTTATTCTACTTCTTGTATATTCATTTGTATTAACTATGGATGTGTTAACACTGCATTACAAAATAAAAATACAATTTTAAAAAAGAAAGGACCTGAACTTCAGTCTCCTATGTGACAGTCATGTGCTTAACCCAGTTAATCACCATATGTTACACTTCACAGTGCATTTGTGAGTTTTTCTTATAAATTTACCACTTTGTTATCAGAGAATATTCAAGATTGGCTACTAGCCCTAATCACTGCCTCTTTGTCCTTATTCTAATTGCTTCCGACCTCAACGTGTCAAAAGGACAAGTCCTACTAGGCAATCATAGCATGTAATGGGATTCATAGTAATGCATTGTAGGGATAGGTGTTAATAGCTGAATAGCTGCAGCATGACTATTTTCATTGGGGTGCAAAATAGACAGGCTTCTGTGGATATTGTTTAGTCTTTAAAATGTCAGAAAATATCAAGAACAAAAAAGCCATCTTTTCAGAGCCCAAGATGAGGTCTTCAAATTGCATGTCTTGCCTGAACAGCCGTTGAGAGATATTCATTCATTTATGGATTAATTGTTTCAGACTTTATATTAAACAGTTCTTGGTTTTTAAAGCTGCAATATTAGATATTTTTATTGTTGGTTTCATGCGGGCAGCAGAAAACAGCTGTAAACACAACACTGTCATATCATCACCTTGCAGAGTTGTTACGTCTAGTCATGTTTGAGTCAACCTGATGGATGCACATCAAAATTCACTCTTCATTCAGCTCTGATTTAGTTTCTACCAACTCCTGAGACAAATATGTGTCTCTTTAGTGGCTAAATGCTCCACTGTGTTGACCAGTCTTTAACTTTGTCTGTCTGCTGTTTGAGGCTAAGCTGAGAACAGCTGTGTGCTGCAACATGCTGTCTGCCCCTCCCATCCCCAAACCAGAACATTCTACTCCAGTGAGACATGTTGGGAGGCAGCTATGCTAAACTAGCTCAGTACAAAATGGGCAGTAATGCCATTACCAGACCAGAAATGGCAGATCCTCTGATAACCTACAGGTCTGGTGTTTGGAACCACTTCGATTTTGCTGTGAATTATGAGGGCAATGGCGAGAGAGTGGTGGATAAAAACACACAGAGCCAAAGAATGAACCACTGCACAGCTACAGACTACTCAGCAGCTAACCCAGTAGCACAGTAACACACATGACCCCCGAGCTGACTCAGTTGGCGAAAGAAACAACACTGATACTACGCACTCCAATGTCGTTAGTAATGTAGAATTTATGTAGTAGGGCACAGAAATGTTGAAAAACAGTTTAACAGTCTAAGTCCACAGTTCAGTACTACACATTATATTTACACATAATTCCTGCTTTGTACAAAAAAAAGGACAGCTTATGTTAGTTTTTAAACATTTAAAATGATAAAACTTCTCTGGCATTTCCTCTTTTTGCTGTGCTGAAAACCATACTGATCTGTTACACCACTGTATCATATTGGACCAAAACGAGAATTTTGTGCACTGTTGCACCCTAACAGTAAAACAAAATCCCCCTCTGGATCCGGAAGTTCAACAGGATCTTAGCTTGGTCATTCTCAATCACCCTGGGAGGTGTCTTCCCTTCTGACCTATGGATTTCCAGCCCATACTCAGTGCAGATGTTCCTGTACACTATGCCACTCACTTGGTTATGGCGTTCAATGTACACTATCCCTGCCTGCATTTTACACCCTGCTATTATATGTTGAACTGTCTCAGGGGCATCTTTGCACAGCCTGCACCTGGGGTCTTGTCTGGTGTGGTAGACCCCTGCTTCTATTGATCTTGTATTAAGTGCCTGTTCTTATGCTGCCATAATTAGTGCTTCTGTGCTGTCTTTCAGTCCAGCGTTTCCAGTCACTGATGAGATGTCTTGATGTCAGCCACTTCTTTAATCTGTAGGTGGTACATGCCGTGCAGGGGTGTCTCCTTCCATGATGGTTCATCCTCCTCTTCTGCGTTTTTGGGTTTCTGCTGCCTTAGGCATTCACTTAGCAGCTCATCTTTGGGGGCCATCTTCCTGATGTATTCCCGGATCTTGGTTGTTTCATCCCAGACAGTGGCTCTGACGCTCACCGGTCTTCAGCCCCCCGTGATCCACCTAGTGTACAGCCTCAGGGCGCTGGACTTTGGATGAAACCCTCCATGCATTGTGAGAAGCTTCCTTGTCTTGATATCAGTGGCCTCTATCTCCTCTTTTGGCCAGCTTATTATACCAGCGGGGTATCTGATGACTGGCAGGGCATAAATAAAATCAGTTTGTGTTCAATTATTTTATGTAATCATTTCAGTAATGTCCAGTAACTATTCAGATAGCCCATGTTTTCTCCTCTTGTGAGGGGGCTACCTGACATCCAATAGTAAATTCCATCGCAGAGAATGGCAAAATGGCAAATTACCATTGCCAGTACTCTCTGCAGGCTCATCAGATTTTACCATTCTGCTCTTGTTCACTCAAACAATATCCAGTTTGCTGTCTGCCTGATCTTGTATGAACACACCATAACAGGTGGAAATGAGGTTAATAACAGGCATCTCTGTGTGTTTGTCACTATGAGTGACCCTTTTGGCATTACACATAGTCATTTTATCCATTGTAAATATGGACATATTGATTAGAGCAGCTTTGAGGATGGGGGATATCCCTGTTGATGAAACTCTGTCTTTGCACCACTGCAGATTTGCTTGCAACACATGGAAGGGAGTTTTGGTTCACAAGGTATATTTTTATCTTCCCATCAGGCTGTGTGTGTGTGTGTGTGTGTGTGTGTGTGTGTGTGTGTGTGTGTGTGTGTGTGTGTGTGTGTGTGTGTGTGTGTGCACGTGTATACATATGTGCAGACGTGAATATGTGTTTTGAATGGTGGCCATTGTGTCTGAAAATAGCCATCTCCAGTCTGTGGTCTATTGAGACACATTCTTGCATTTCCCATGAGGGGTCGGTGACTAGGGGCCACCAAGGGCTCAGCCCTGTCTGGTCTGGACAAGCAGCCCAGTTCTCATGACACTCGACCCAGAGCACATCCTGTGGTCAGGCTGCAGCGCTGTGCTGTGAAGGGCCCAGATCTGCTCATAAGGAATCTCCTAACATGGCAGGGTGGGAGGAGGACAGGCTTTAGACTGGGTGCTGCTGACACACACTGCACACACATACTGTTTCAGCTTTTGAATGTGGCTGTTTTGACTATCACATTAATCCTCCTTTTATGTATGGTCCTGCTGACTATTCAGCACTAGGAAGGTCAGATTTTGGCTATCTGGTGTTTGTATGGTTGCCCCCTCTGCTGGTCAGCGGAAGCAGATGCTGCCCTCAGTCAGTCGACAAATTACCACAAAATGCTGAGTTTACAGTTGTGAGCTGTGATGCACATCTTGCAGTGTACCAGGTTACTGGTAGCTATATAATTTTGTGTGATTAACAACATATCCAGGCAGCCAGCATAACAAACAGTGGATTTTATGGCCCTCATTATTTACATCCTGCAGTGTTTTTCATTGGTCTATGTCATGTGGTCTCTTTACTAAGGACTGATGATCGCCCATCTGCAAATACCTGCTAAAAAGAATGTGGTTACATTATGTTTTGTAACTAGTTGATGAGGTTATCTTGAATGCACCATTCAATAATTAACCATAACTGACAAAGGATGGCTGCATTTCTTGTTTCTTGAAATATATTGCAGGTCCTGTCGGGCTGTTAAAACATATTAGGTGTTGAAATGCAGACTTTGGATGATCTAGCCACTGAGCTGGGACACAGTTTATTTGTTTTCAGAATTACAGGCTGAAGTCTGTCCCAGCATGCACTGGATGGATGAACACAAATAACCTGGTTAGAGTTAACACAAAGCGAAAGGTAAAACGACACAACTGTGGGGGACACTCTGGAGAACAGAGCACACTGAAAAAAGACCCAGCTTACTCACCTCAACAGCTTAAAGAACATAACCTTCTCTGAGCCAAAGGATTATTAGGAGCATTTTCACACCTTTTTTTAGTTCAGTCCAATCAAACCTTGAAGCATTTACCTCTGGTGAGCTTGGTGGCAGCAATCACACATGGGCACATCCCAAAATAACCAGACTAAGACCTTGTTGCCACAGCTCCACCCTCTTGTCCAAATATGGTCACTTGAGGCTTTAAAACTCAGCCCAAAAAACACTTGGTGATGTAATGGTAGCTACATCCATTATTGTATACAGTCTATGGTTACAAACAAACGCTGATACCGTCTGTTTGTGATGAGAAAAAGATCTAACCACAGTCCAAACCAGTTGCAGGAAGCATTGCTTCTTTTGGATTAAACTAGCGGCTTAAGCTACAAAAGAGCCTGTGTTGCCCTCTCTATTCATATCAGTGCTGAACAGGTGTAGGCTGTGTTGAAGACTACCTTCAAGACCACCTGAAGGATTTTTGGAAATATTTTTATCTATTGAGCATTTCACAGTTCAAGAGGATTAACACACAACTTCATCCGAACTTTCTTGATATGCACCTTTAGTTACTTCAGTGCATCAGCACATAATTTCCAGGCTGCACCTGAGCCATATTTTCAAACTGTACAGTTTTCCTAAAGTGATAAATGCAAACAATGTAATGAATGATGACCAGGGCCAAGGTCAACCTGCTTTGTTGTTCCTCCATTGTCAAAGTGAAAAGTGGTGCATTGATCTATTTCTGGAACAGAACAGAACAGGAGTCTTCTCTTCTTTTACTCTTAATTTACTTGAGATCCCTACCTATTAGAGAGCAGTTTCCTTGTGTATCACAAATTTTGGTCTCAAGTCAGCTCAAGGAAATATGCAACATTGGAACAAACTGGTCCCTAATTCGTCCACAACAAACAAACTTTAGGTGTGAAAATGCTTGTAGTGATTATATTCATTCTGATAACAGCGAAGAGCTAAAAAAAAAAAAAAAGTCAGTAGAAGGGTTGAGTAAAAAATATTCAAAATTCACAGTATAAACACAACCGTCCATGTTTGATTCATTGCAACTCTGTTGCAGTTAACAACGCTGTTGCTGTTGTCTTTGCTGATGCAAAATGGAGACAAGTAGCAAGTTGTGCTGAACAAATAATCGTAACGCAGAATCAGCTGAGAAGAAATATGTGGAGACTGGGACTGTCACTCAAAAAGAAGAAAACGTGATCAACACCAGCTGACATGAAACAACTTTTAAAAGTTGCCTAATGGAAACGAGATTGCTTAAGACCTCTGTTTTTTTACTTGTTTTGTTTCCGTTTTGCAACCTCTTCTACTACTCTGTTTCCTGGTGGATTACAGTCATGTGTAAAGTGTAGCCTATACTGCCAACTTCTGACCAAACTACACTTTGCTTTGCTAAGTTTATGGAAATGCTCATTTGCATTTCTTTTTTGCAACTTTTAAAAAGTTTGCTTGAATATTGAATGGACACATGGGTACTGTCACACGAGCATGTGTGGCCAACGTTCATTTGCTGATGGTCAGAAACACTGTCTTACTCCTCAGTATAATCTTTATATTTTCCTGTGTAGTGTCATATAACTGTACTGTTTAGGCAGCCAGATGAGGTTGTACAGTTGATGTTGCTAGAATTGTGTCTGATGCCCCCACTGCCTCACTTTTTGTAGGAGATGTTTTTGTAATGTAAAGCAGCTGCTCTTCACAGAGTCAAAAAACATTTTATCTTAAATGGTAATTTTGCCACACTCTAGAACCTTACTCTGTACCCCTGCACATTACTTCTCAGATGCTTCACTGTCAGGATGGACACAGCTTTATGCGGCTGTGGGCTGTGGTTAGGTAGAGTGGGTCATCCATTAATCACAAGACTGGTTGTTCGGTCCTCCTGTCCACATGGTGAAGTGTCCTTGGGCAAGTCTCGACACATCCCACCTTGCATGGCAGCTCCATTACTATTAGTGTGTGGGAATACATTAATGAAAGGCAAATTAGAAAGCACTTTGTTCATTACGCCTCACTTCCACTTAAGTGTGTGACTAGTGTCCATAGATCCATAAATATACGGATGATACTTCTAGTGGCGAGGAAAAATGTTTCTTTATGGATGCATAGAAACCAAATAGAAATGACTTGTAGCCATGGGGAAGAGGCTAATTTTGGCAGTTTTTCGCCATCCAGTGGTTTTCAATATGCACTTGGAAAACAGGACCAATATTGCATGGCAACAAATAGATGAAGATGTTGGCCTGCCAGGCATGGAGCATGTTTTGTGAAATATTTCATTAAAAATACATACGATCGGCTTTACAAGTCATATGCCTGCTCTTCATATCAAACTGATAATGACAATCTGACTCTATATAATGTATAACCTTATTTTAGCAGAATAACATTACTTAGATTCACAATGTGTTAACACTAGATAAACAAGTTTTTTTAAGCATACAAACTCACTTGACACTCAACACAGGGAACTGAACTGAAGGAAACAGCTTGTTGCTGTCATACAGTTTCGAGTATGTTCAGAGGGGAGGAGTTTCATAGGCACATCAGATATCACAGAGATTCCCATAAGAATGAATGAACCTCCAATTGACTTGTCTTCATAAACATACATAAGTGGAAATGAAGCGCTGATGTAGAAAAGTGCTAGTAGGTGCATTCCATTGATCATTTGCCCACATGTGTTTTATCTAAAAGCTTAGACTGCTAATAGGTCAATGGTGCATCCAGTACATCAGTGAGTAGTTATTTTTAAGAGCACACTCTGCTTGACTGCAAGGCAAACTTCCCCCAGTGTTCTGTTATACTTATGGACTGTAAATGTGGGAGGAGGTGGGTTAGTTGGAGACTGTTTTTAAATTTGGATTTTAAATAAAAAGTGCAAGATATTCTCATACAACAGTTTGTATGATATCTAATGAATCAAAGCCCATGAATGGCATCGTCACATTACATGATTAAATTTAAGTTACGTACTTAACATGAAGATATGTAGGTTAGGCTTAGGCAAGTAGAGTTACATAGGTTAGGTCAGGGGTCGGCAGACTGTGGCTCCTGAGCCACTCTTTAACCCTCACCAGTGGCTCCCTGTGGCTTTGACAGAAAATTATATGGAAATGAATAATCGTTATTTTTTTTTTACATTTTAATTTTCATTTATTGTTGTGGGCCTAAAGTGATTCTTACATTCTTCAATTGTAAAAAATGTGTAGCCTATACACCAATTTAAAAAAATGTTTTCACATTTTAATCTAAAATCTGTGTCATGTGTCTGGCCTGGCACCTTTTCTTCTAAAAACATCACTAGCAATGGCTAAGGTAGTCTTGACTCTTCCTAGCTAGGCTAGCTGTGGATTCTAAATTCAAAAGGGGAAAGGTCTTGGGGGAAAATAGAGAATTTAACAGTGCATGTAGAAATTTGTTTGCTTTTACCAACAATGCTGCAAAGTTAAAGATCCATAATCAAAAAAGGCCAACTGCAGAATGGCCACCTTGTGCTAAAATATATTAATGAACGCTCATTTAGATCTATTAATAATGTTAATAGGCTAAATTTGACTTAAAAGGCTGAGTTACCTTTATTATGAGGTTCAAATATGGTTTGCAGCTCCAGACAGATTTTTCTTTTTATCTTTTTTTGGCCAAAAATGGCTCTTTTGATAATAATGGTTGCCGACCCCTGGGTTAGGTTTAGGAAAAGAATCATGGTTGGGCGTCATAACATCACTGTCCTAATGTAAAGTTACATAGATTAGGTTTAGGAAAACAAATATGGTAATGACCTTCTTTAAGATAATTCAAAGTATACTTGGTCTCACACAGGACACAAACACCAGTCTCCTGCAGAAAAATCCTGTGTTTGTTTGACCAATCCACCACCTCAGCCTGCCTTGTTACAGGGACTTTAACTCTCTATGCTACCACCGTCTTTATTCTAACATTGGTCACGATTGCAGCCATGATTACTTCGGTTATATACAAATTACTGGCACATGATTACATGGGGGGCGGCACGGTGGTGTGGTGGTTAGCACTGTCGCCTCACAGCAAGAGGTTCAATTCCGGGTGCGGGAGCCCATCTGTGCAGAGTTTGCATGTTCTCCCCGTGCCAGCGTGGGTTCTCTCTGGGTACTCTGGCTTCCTCCCACAATCCAAAGACATGCAGATTGGGGATAGGTTAATTGGTGACTCTAAATTGACCGTAGGTGTGAATGTGAGTGTGAATGATTGTCTGTCTCTACATGTCAGCCCTGTGATAGTCTGGCAACCTGTCCAGGGTGAACCCTGTCTCTCGCCCAATGTCAGCTGTGAAGACATTTTGGATGTGGCAGAAAAATAATAGCTAGAAGTAAGGCTGATACAACTGATTGAATATTTCAGTTTAATGTGTTCAGATATAGGTGTGTTTCATCTTGTATTCAGGCATGAGGGCTGGAGTTTTAGTAATGATTTATTTTCATCTGTTTTATTGTCATCACCAAATTGATCAGACAAACAAATGTAGAGTGTCAGAATATATTTTGGCTTTTGTTTACAACAAATCCAATACATGGCTTCTAATTAATCCATGTTAAATTCAAAAATACATCAACCAATAATAAATAAATAATCTTCAAAATTGGCAAATAAATAGTTAAATAAATTAATAAATACACAAATACATTTTAAGATATGTTTGAGGTAAATTAAGAGCTAGTTGACATATAAAATAATACTGGTATGTAAATTATTGCAATTCAATTTATAAAAAAACAATATAAAATATTTTATATTTGTGATCAACACTGAGATTTTTATGAATTTCATACATAATTCCTGAATAATTTCAAGTGAGGTTATTGCTTATATCAAAAGGCAGGATTATGATGCATGCATGTGACAAGCCTGGGAAGTGGCAAGCTGTTCTCTGATTTTGTTGTATTAAAAAGTGTATAAATAGAAATGGAGAAGAGGAATATTTCCCAATCAGTCCTCAGAGCTGCAGTCATCCTCTGGTTGGTGCCCTTTGAAACAGGCTGACTCGTAGTGCTTGTTCAGGTATGACTTGAGTGCGAAGCTTTTGTGGCAGCGTTTACAGGAGTAGTGCTTGAAGGCTGAATGTGTTTGCATGTGAGCGCGCAGGTTGGAGCGGTCAGCAAAGGCTTTTCCACAATGAGCGCAGGCGAACGGTTTCTCCCCAGTGTGGGACCTCATGTGGCCCTGCAGGAGCCAGGGTCGACTGAAGGCTTTGCCGCAGACCGTGCACTCATGCTTCAGGTCATGGGTCAGCATGTGCATGGCCAGTGCTGGCATGGACACGTACACTTTGTGGCAGGTGGGACACTTCCTCGCCTGCTGGCTGTCCAGGCTGCGGTGAGTCTGCTTGTGTCTGCTTAGATTGGAGGACGTGGCGTAAGACTTTCCACACTCGCTGCACATATGGCGCCCTTTGGATTCCCCCTTGGTGGGGCTGCTGTCTGCCGAGCCAACACCCTCGCTGCTGTCCGATTGGCTGCCTGCCTTGTGGGGACACCTCTGGTTGGGCCTCCGGCGAGATCGGCCGTCAGAGATGAGGAAAGCATTGATGCCGCACGAATCCAATTCAGGACCGCTACTGTCTGACTCAACTGTGCCACTGGAGATGGGACTGTCTGGATGCTCCATGTCGTGGTCAGAGAACTCTTCCCCGCCGCTGCCACCTGGGGAGTACAGGGGCACAGAGGAGAGCCCGGTCTGCTCATGACCTGACTCTTTTGTGTTCTGCAACACCGAGGGGATGATGTAATCATGGATGTAGCCTGGGAAGGGAAAAAGACAATTAATAAAGAAATGGAAAATATTTTTTTCACTTGGATACATGGAACATCTTCATGATCTCAATAACCTCTGATGAAAAGTGTTCTCTTACTCAAAGCTCTAATCAATATGAAACCTATACAGGAAGCTATTTGTAAGTGCAAGGTTCAGCAAGCTTTGGGAATGAAATATTAATGAGTCTTTGGTGCACAGTTCTGCCCCAATCAATACCTCCACTGGCTCCAACAAGTGCTATCATAGTAGGAAAAAATGTGAAAGGCACATTGTGAGTGAATCTGAGTCAAACACAATGTGCTGACATTGACAAAACAGTCGGCAGAGCAATAGTTTGGCTTCTGATCGATCCACCTGTCGCCGCTGCCGCCTTGCAGCAGCAGCATCTTTGTATGTGTGTGTGTGTGTGTGTGTGTGGGGGGGGGGGGGGGGGGGGGGGGTGAAAACAGAGCATCTCAGCAGTGAAATCCCTCAATCACTAAATCATTTTAATCAGATCATTCCCCATCTGTGGCGTTTTTCAGAGTGTTCATGAGGATGGTGAGGGGGAGATTGAGTGACAGGTGGGGGACTGCGATTTGGCAAAGGAAGGGAGGGGTGGGCAGGGTTTGTGTGTGTATAGTGGGTGGGGGGACTCTGATCTTGACAGCAGTCAATGGTATATTGAGCCCACTGCCCCCCAACCCACACACACACACACACACACACACACACACACACACACACACATACACACACACAGGGACACAAAGGGAAGCAGACAGCTGGCATCCTAAATCTGGGGGACAAATGATTCAACTCGTACACAAGATCTGTGATGCTGGTGGTGGAGGGGGGAATGGGTGGGGGATGAATCCACTCAAAGCACACATTTCTTTGGATGCTTCTAAAAGCCAGACACACACACACACACACACACCATATTGTTTGTATTGCAGGGTTGCTCTCACATCTAGCCTCTGTAGAAATCCCACAGCTGAAAATCTACTGTCTGCCAATGTACTGCTCATGTTGCACTTTATTGGATTACCTGCATCACTCTCTATTTCCCAGTCAATACCCATCTCCTAAAAACCCTGTTCCATCACCTCTCACTGCTCCACATATGGATTATGTTGCTGCAATCCTACTCCCTGTGGCTATCTAACATCCTGCAGGATCAGATGGAGAGAGATGGAGAGATGAACGAGGGTTGGGGGGGGGTTGGATGATGAGAGACTCAAGGGCAACTGCACCATCTAAGGACAACACAGTCCCATGTGGCTATCTGCTTTCTCTGAGTATTTTTTTCTTCCTTTCTAGTTGGACCTGACAAAGGCTTGCATCAGATTCTGCCTGATGTGCGTGTCCACGTATATCTCATCGTTCATGTACACAATAGTATTAAAGCCAAATACTGCTGTGTGATCTGGTTTGAGTATTAAGCAGATTGAGCCAGCGTGACCTGAATACTATTTAGCATCCACCGAGTTAGAAAACAAAAGTCCTGAGGCATACAGAAGGGGGGTGAGCGATGCCTGTGGTTTTTTAAGGGGGGGGATTTCCGAGAGTGATTAAGTAGCAAAGACAACAACATAAACAGCGTTGCATGAATCTCTGTTATTTCACATTTTCTACTTCATTTTAGTACGACGGACCATGTGGATCATCTCTAAAAAAAGAAATCAATAGCTACTGCTGCAGAAATACACTAAAAGTTGAACATACAACTTAAAGAGAAACTCACCATTTTCACTCAAACGCACTGCCAAGTTGGTGGCCGACTCTGTGATGGCATGTGTCACAGTGTAAGAGTCGTCCCAGTGCTGCTGGTGCTGGTGGTAGTAGTTGGAAGACGAGAAATCATGAACCTTCGGCTGCTTCACCAAAAAGGAACGTGGCATTTTCTTTCCCTGATTAAAAAAAAAAACTGGTGCTAGAGCCTCATAGAAAAATGTAAACAGGCTGATGATAAAAAAAAAGAAAAGAAGAAAAGAGCAGAAATGTACTGAGCTTCCAGGCGGCCTTCTTGCACAGGCCAAACAGTGGAGGATTGGAAAAAAAAGGTTAACAATAAATCGTGCACAAGGTTTAAAGCCAGAGGGAAAGAAAGAATGTAGTAAAAGCAGCAGCAGAGAGAGAGAAAGCAGAGGACAGGGAGGATTGAGAGGAAGACAGAAAGTGGCGAAGGAGAAAGAGAGACAGAGAGAGAGAGAGAGAGAGATGGCTGGACTAGCTGAGCTCAGCACTACTGCAGCCTTTTATATGTGGGGCACAAGCCCCAAAGATCAGGTGGTGCTTTGGAAGAGGGAGCTGCTTAGCATTAATCCATCAAACATCCCCGGGGACACACATCAAATTACCACGAGCCGTCTGTGCTTCTCCCCGCACACACATATGCACGTACACACAGAGCAGTCAACTAACCCACCTCCTCCCACATCCTCCTCCTCCTCCTCCTCCTCCTCCTCCTCCTTTCACCCCTTCATCTCCCCTCTCCCAGGGAAGGAGAGCAGACAATAGTGGTGCAGAAGCACGTGGGTGACACTACACACAACATCTTGTCCTCCATTGTCTTTCAATGAAGTAGCTAACACAATTTATGCTTCCCCAAACACACACACACCCTTACTCCTAACAAAACCACCACCTTTGATATTTCACCATCATCATCCAGCTCTTTATATAAATGTCAACCTGCGGGAGAATTGTCTTGGTGTGTAAATCAGATTATGGATTGAGTTGTGTGCATTTTCATCAAATTTAGGTCAGAGTCATTATCAACTTACACACAAGAATCTGTGTTCAGATCCCATCATGTGCCTCTTCTATGAAATCTCAGTACTCTCAGTGGTAGCTGTGTCTGTGGCACTGTAATGTATTGAAAACAGGAACCACGTGTATTTTTTTGTTTTGTTTACCTATTCTTTTATTCTTTGTTCAAATCCTCTCACCTAACCAGCTCCTGTGTTTCAGAAACTTCACAGTCTTACAGTTTATCTTAATGTTTTTCAAATCTTTTATACAAGATACAATGTAAAGAGTGAAATATGCCAGATTATTTCATGTCTTTCATGGGTCCTAAATTATGCAACATTTTTCTCTTTTGGTTGAAATGAAATCTTTCAAGTCCTGCAAAGCACGTTAAAAAACAACAACACTTTGATTAGTTTTTTGTATGTGGTCATACCTATTATGTACCTTTGAAAGCACAAACAGTGCTTTAAAATGATCTAGTTCGAGGTAAGGGGCTTTTTTCATCATCCTACACGTTGTTTTCCTTTTTAAATGTCATTTGTTTAATTGTTTAGTTGTGCCAATAAATGAATCTTTAACTAGATAAAAGGTCTGTGCCTGTTTATTTATCTATTTATTTATTTTAACATAAAAACCTTATTTTGAGGTTTTTGAATGGAGCTTCTATTAATGACATCATCACCCTAAAAGAAAATAAAAAATCCTTGTACATAAATCTTACTTTGAATAAAGTGATTAATCATAAAGTCTTTTCCTGGTAGACTGCTGCTGGACCGCCATGTTAAAGGTCTAGTGTGTAGGATTTAGTGGCATCTAGTGGTGAGACTGCAGCATGCAACCAACTGAAACTTCTCCCATGTGCCAAGCAAACCCGGTCTCATTGTGAAGTCATCGAATAACTAGTGCTTGGTCAGACACTGACAAAAAAAGCTGTCCTTTCAGGCGGGACAAACATTAAAGTTAAGGCAAAAAGTAACCACATGCATTTGTTATTGTAAAAATGTAGAAAAAAAAAGAAAGAAAAAATAACTCAGTTTGCAGCGTTGTATTTTGAAAGAGACTTTATGCAAACTGGGTCGGCACGGTGGTGGTTAGCACTGTCGCCTCACAGCAAGAGGGTTCCTGGTTCAATCCCGAGTGGGGGAGCCCTTCTGTGCAGAGATTGCATGTTCTCCCCGTGTCAGCGTGGGTTTTCTCCGGGTACTCCGGCTTCCTACCACAGTCCAAAGACATGCAGATTGGGGATAGGTTAATTTGTGACTCTAAATTGCCTGAAGGTGTGAATGTGAGTGTGAATGGTTGTCGGTCTCTATGTGTCAGCCCTGCGATAGTCTGGCGACCTGTCCAGGGTGTACCCTGCCTCTCCCCAATGTCAGCTGGGATAGGCTCCAGCCCCCCGTGACCCTCAAGAGGATAAGTGGTTAGAAAATGGATGTATGCAAACTGTACATTTGCTGTGAAAACTGAAGTGTATTTTGAAAACAGACAATGCATGTAACAGGCAGAAGTTGACACAGTGTCCCAGAATGTCACTTACCAACGCACCCAGAGTACCTTGCACGTCATATCTCCAGTCCATGACCCAAACGTCAATAAGTGACAAGGTCAGACTGAGAATGTGTTGGCCAAGCATGTAGGAGAATTACATTGGCCGACATGAAAACACAAATGGCCCTATCTAGAGCCAGTGTTTGGTTTGTCCATTCTGGGCTACTGTAGAAACGACAAGGCAGACTCCTTGAAAGATGGCTTGCTCCATATAAACTGCTCATGCTAAGGTAATTAAAACACAATGATTCTTAGTTTTGTGATTATAAACTAAAAAAAACAAAGTTATGAATATTATATTCCATTTGTGCCAATACATCCCCCTAAATCCTACAAAAAGGATCTTTAATACAGGTGAATCCTTTGTGTGCTGCAAGTGGGAGAGCAGTTCTTTGACATCAATTAAAATAATGTATTTAAAAGGCTAAACTCCAACAAATATGGACTGAAGCAGAATATTTTGATAGATAAAAATAAAATAAAGATAAAAATGATAAATGATCAAGATGAGAGAAAAAGTTTTCACTCTGTTGTTTTCATACTTACATATACACACAGGCCTGAAATACCCACACACATGCACAAACGGGGCCTATACATGCATTAAATGGAGATATGTCAGAGTGGGGGGGGCTGCCCATGGACAGGCGCCCCAAGCCATCAGGGGGGTTCAGTGCCTTGCTCAAGGGCACCTCTCCAGCTACCAGTCTACGCTGAGGTACTGCCATCATCTATCCTTTTTTTCAAAATAATTTTTAACTTAACTTTTTAACGCTTTGGAGTTATTAGGAAATGTTTGGATCACACAAGTTGGTACCAGTCCTACCACCGCTGGAATCTAAAAAAGCTGTGCAGCATTCAAATATTGATTTAGAACTGATTTAGAGAGCCACGATGTGCGAGTGTTTTTCAGTGACCCTTCCCTGCTTTTCCAGCAGCTTTTGTGCTACCAAAAATGGGTGTTTTTAACTAAAATATGATCTATTCTTAACCATAACCAAGTGTTTTTTTGTGCCTGGGTTGCAAGGTTCAGAGTACACAGTATCAGCCTGATTATAGCCTACGGAGACGGCTCAGATCATGAACGACCATGACGACTATAGATAGTTTAATCCTGTGTAGTATGTTGTGGTTGATGACAACCGATGCTGTCTAGCATGTTTGATTTTTTTCCACAACTCTTTTTGTCACAGCTGACCGATAGGAACACAGAGCAATCTGCTGCCATGGACAATTGTGTGGCAACAATATCCCAGGCTTTTTAATATTTCTTCTAAGGATGTTACCACTACAGAGACAAAAAAGGAAAAATGTTGGCATGAAATAGCAGAGGCACTTCAGTAACTCATGATTACTGCCATTAGCTCCAAGCTAGCAAAGAATGTTAATTCTTCGTGTGGAGAGGGATACAAAATTCATAACTACTGACCTGGCCTTTACTCACCACAACTGCAGAGGGTACCAGCTTTGTTTGAAACAGACTACACTAGAAACAAGCCTTGAGTTCTCATTCCCTCTGTATATATCTTTTTTTTTTAAGTACTCCCATTTGCCCTGTTAAATTTAATGCATCAGAATGACATTTCAAACACTTCCTGTGTCAGTTTAAAATGAAAAGCCCCTTGTTGTTTCAATGGAGAGAATCCCTTCATTATCTTAAAAGGCTTTTATTGTGAAACATTTTCAGGAACTTGATGTGGTGGATTCAGTGACTTGCGCAGTCTTCGTGCAGCACTTCAGATGTAGCTCCTGACATCTGATGGTACTTGTTACGTTACTAAAAAAATGTTCGGCTGCAACAGTAATAATAATAATCCAATTACATCCTGCATGTCAGACGATTTTGCGATCAAATGTTTTTATTTAGTACCATAGAATCACACAGAATACAAAACCATCAGATTGCATTCTTTGAATTACACACAACATGTCATGCCCGCTGTCTATTAAGTTGCTTTTATTTTCTCAGCACATTTTATGTCATGCATTTCCTGTTTTATTTTGTGATCATTCACCCTTGTCTCTGTTTCAGGTCTGTGTCACGCCCCTCCCCCATCTGCACGCACCTGTCCCTGTGTGGGTGATTTCCCCCAGCTGTGTCTATCACTCCCATTACCTCTTATATTTAACCTCATGTCTCTCACTGTCTCGTCGCCAGTTCGTTGTACACTCTTGTCTCGTTCCAGCATTCTTTTCTTAGCTCTCATCTTGCCATACATGATTTTACCCTTTTTCGCTCTGACCTTGCTTTTCGCCTCTCGTTCATTGGATACCTCTGCCTGCCTTGACTGATCTCCCGTCTTCCGAATCCTGCCTGGTAATAAACTGTGTTTGATTGATAATGGAATCTGGTGTCCTGAGTCTGCATTTGAGTCGTTTGTTTCTGTGCCAAAGATCATGACAGAACGAACTGGCCAGGATGGATTCAGCGGACTCAGAACTGGTTCGTCAAGCCCTCAGAGCCCAAGGACAAAGGCTGGCTCAGCAGGAAGAGGAGCTCACTTCCATGCGCTCATATCTGAGAGAACTGACCGAGCGGCAGGACTCAATGATGATGACTTTGGGCTCACAGTTAAATTCTCTTTTTTCCTGCTGTGAGGTTTTTCCAGGGACTCAGGTGATGTGAGACCATTTCTTACACAATGTGAACTGCATTTTGAACTGCAAGCTTCGGCTTTCTCCAATGACCGAGCCAAAGTGGCCTTCATTATATCCCACCTGAAGGGCCGTGCCGAGGTTTGGGCAATGGCTGAGCGGAGCCGCAGATCAGCAGTCGGTGCTACACTCGAGGGGTTCACCAAGGCTTTGGAACAGGTGTTCCAACACACCATGCCAGGTCAAGAGGCTGCTTGCGCATTGATAAAGCTAAGGCAAGGCAGACGCAAGGTCTCAGATTATGCCAGTGCGTTTCGCACGCTCGCGGCAGAGAGCGAATGGAATGCTACGGCTTTAATTGATGCATTTTTTTAAGGACTGCATGATTTCCCTTGATCACCCCAGAGATCTCGACGCTCTCATTGCCCTCACTATCAGGATTGATAAGAGACTGATGGAACGTGAACAAGAGAGAGGTTGTTTGCAGACCCGCACCTCACCGAACCAGAGATGGAGGAGCAACTCTGAGGACCGACCATCTCAACTTCATCCGGCCGCCGCCAGTCTGACACCTATCCCTACCAGCCCCGAGGAGCCAATGCAGCTGGGACTGACCCGTCTCTACCAGGTGGAGCGTCTCCACCGGCTGAAGGATGGGAGGTGTTTCTACTACGGACAACTAGGACATTCAGTGAGTAAAGGTTCATGCCAAGGGACATTCATGCCAAGGGACATTTAAGGGTGAGTCGGAACATTATTATTGATAAGCCTGCCCATATCCAACCCCAGGTCAAGTTAAGCACAAACTCTGATACACTGAGAGTGTCTGTGTTTATTGATTCTGGTTCCGATGCTAACTTGATGAACTCTTCTCTTGTCAGGAGGCTCGGCTTAAAAATGTTCCATCTGCAGTGCTCCCGGGAGGTTAACGCCATAGACGGCAGTCTCCTGGGCGGGATAACTCACCGCACTCAGTCTGTTAGACTCACGTTCCCAAACTCCCATTCAGAAGCTCTGAGTTTTAACTCCATGAACCATCTTGTCATTTTAGGGCACCCTTGGCTGGAGTTACATAACTCCCACTTTGACTGGGTAAGTCATGTCCTGGGGAGTTGCTCCAGGGCGTGTTTAAAGAACAGACATCCTGATAACATTAAAGCTCTCATCATAGCTTCATGCAAAGCCACAGAAATTGAAAATCCTGACATCACCTCAGTTCCGACGTGCTATCATGACCTAGCTGAGGTTTTTAGCTAGGCTAAAGCCAAGTCTCTGCCTCCTCATCACCCATATGACTGTGCCATAGACTTACTGCCGGGAACTACCCCTCCCCGGGGAAGACTTTTCTCTCTTTCAGCTCCAGAGCGTAAGGCCATGGAGGACTATGTGGAGGAGTCATTGGTAGCTGGTATTATCCGTCCTTCCTCATCTCCAGCTGGAGCAGGCTTCTTCTTTGTGGAGAAAAAGGACAAGATCCTCAGGTCCTGTATTGATACCCGGGGTCAATCACTATTAAGAACAGGTACCCTCTCCCACTCATCCCCACAGCTTTTGAACTCCTGGAGGGAGCTAAAATATTCACCAAGCTCGACCTCAGAAATGCTTACCACTTAGTTGGGATAAGAGAAGGGGATGAGTGGAAAACTGCATTCAATACACCCACAGGACACTACGAATACCTTGTCATGGCTTTTGGATTCACTAACGCTCCTGCTGTGTTTCAAAATCTGGTGAATGACACCCTCTGGGACATGCTTAACAGGTTTGTCTTTGTCTGCTTAGATGGCATCCTGATATTCTCCCCCGATGAGGAAACACACTCCAGTCACATCCGCTCAGTACTGCAAAAGTTACTACAGAACCAATTGTATGTCAAAGCGGAGAAATGTGAGTTTCACAAACCCTCAGTATCGTTCCTAGGGTTTGTGCTCGCTGAGGGGAAGATAGGGATGGATTCTGAGAAGGTTAATGCTGTTGCTAATTGGCCCACGCACATGTCTCATAAAGACGTGCAGAGGTTTTTGGGTTTTGCTAAATTTTATTACAAGTTCATCGGGAATTATAGCACTCAAGCCTCACCTCTGCATGAATCAACCTTTCCTCTCAGACCTTTTGTTTGGAGCCCTGCATGTGATTCTGCGCTTCAGGGCCTCAAGAAAAGCTTCACCACAACCCCTGTTCTCACTCTTCCGGACCCCAGCCAGTTCATCGTCAAGGTGGACGCTTCTGACGTTGGCGCTGGAGCTGTTCTCTCCCAAGTGAATCCTAAGGATGGTAAGTTACACCCATGTGCTTACCTGTCCAAGAAACTCTCGTCTGCAGAACAAAATTACGTCATTGGTGACCGAGAGCTGCTTGCTGTTAAGGTGGCTCTGGAAGAGTGGAGACACTGGCTGGAGGGAGCTTCCCATCCATTTAAGGTATGGACCGATCATAAAAATTTAGAGTACCTCAAGTCAGCTAAGAGGCTCAATGCGAGGCAGACTAGGTGGGCTCTATTCTTCAACTGGTTCAATTTTGTTTTGTCATACAGACCTGGGGCTAAGAATCTGAAACCCGACACACTTTCTCATATCTTTCGTCATGAAAGATCTGTCTCTGAGCCCAAGACCATCCTTCCCAAGTCATGTTTTGTGTTAGCCCTCACTCAGGATATAGAAGCTAAAGTTAAGGATGCCATGCATGATGTTAATGTTCCCCCTGAAGGTCCCGAGGGGAAATTGTTTGTGGCTCCGCCCCTTAGAGGTCAAGTGATTAATTGGGGCCATACAAACAAAACTGTCTGCCACCCAGGTATAACTGAGACTGTTTTCGTAGTTACTCAGTGGTTTTGGTGGACTAATCTTAAGAATGGACTACATTGCTGCATGTACTGTGTGTGCCTCTAATAAAACCTCCCACCAGAAGCCATCGGGGGAGACCGGGGGGATTCCCCAAGGTTGTGGTCTTGGACAGGGGTTCCCGCTTTGTGTCCTGGTTCTGGAGGGAGTTCTGCAACCTGCTGGGAGCCACCATCAGCCTCTCATCCTGGTTCCACCCCCAGACCAACAGCCAGTCTGAGCGCCTTTACCAGGAGCTGGAGACCAGCCTCTGCTGTCTCGCCTCTAAAGACCCTGAAACCTGGTCACAGAAACTAATATGGGTGGAGTATGCACACAATTCGCTACCATCCTCATCCACTGGTCTGTCCCCATTTCATGTTGTCCATGGTTACCAACCTTCTCTGTTCCCCACCATAGACTCGGACTGTCCTGTCCCCTCCGCATTGCCCTTGGTGAGACGTTCCAGCATTCTTTTCTTAGCTCTCGTCTTGCCATTCATGATCTGACCCTTTTCCGCTCTGACCTTGCTTTTCGCGTCTCATTTATTGGATACCTCTGCATGCCTTGATTGATCTCCTGTGTACCGAATCCTGCCTGGTAATAAACTGTGTTTGTTTGATAATGGAATCTGGTGTCCTGAGTCTGCATTTGAGTGAACCCATCTAGATGATGGGCCAGGAGCTTCGCAAAGATTTTTAAGTCAGAATTTAAAAGGCTAAGAGGGCGATAGCTAGAGCATTCTGTGGGATCCTTATCTTTTTTCAAAAGTAAAGAGATCAGGGCAGTGTTAACATCCTCTGAGAAACCACCCTTTTCAATTAAAAAAGTAATCATATCAAGAAGAAAGGGTCCCATTTGTTCCCAGAAAGTTGCATAGAACTCAGGGGGGATTCCATCAATGCCTGGCGATTTACCTCTCTACATACTCTGTACTGCTGCTCTTAAGTAATTGATTTATCTAAATCAGTTGACTCCTCCTGGGAAAGTTGAGGTAAATCCAACTGATTCAACCATCTGTTACAATGATTTTTATCTAGTGTTACCTCTGATTGATATAGATTAGAATAAAAGGTTTGGAATGCTTCATTTATCTTTTTAGGATCGGTACCAATATTGCCATCTGCAGATTTAATAGCAGGTATGTCAGCAAAATATTAACTAGTCCTAATTCTCATGGCAAGCAAGTGACTAGGCCTGGCACCATGAAAAATAATAACACTGTCTTGTCCTGTGGATCTGGAATTCTGATTTTTCCAGGCATTTCCACCACACCTCAAAGTTCTGGAAAATGTATTCAAATCAGGCTGATGACGTAGATGATTCAGCGTGTGCCCTCCACCAGCTTGTTGGCTGGTAACATAACATTAGTGCTGGTAGAGAGAGGACGGGCCATTTGTCTCAGCCAGCAGCAAAGTTTAAAAGTATTTTAAGATAAGAGTCAAACTAAGTTAGTCTACATACAGACAGCTGCCATTTGAGCTTATTAGTAACAATTCGCTGTTAGCCGAACTAGCATGCTGTCTAAATCAGCGTGTAAGACATAAAGTTAGTGTTGGTGGATGAGACACTGTGGACGGAGCATATTGAATATTGCTGTCTACATGTTTACATGTTCATGTTGCTGAACACATGTATTGATAAATTATTGGCTTCTTACTCGCTAAGGTTTAATTCCACTTACAGTAACGAGTGTAGCTATTTTAGAGTTTGTTGCGGCTGCCGCTCGGCGGCTCACTGCTTACCGTAGCGTGTAGCCATATGTGTGTGAGACTGCAGGATGATAATGAATTAAACCAAAATGTGTAAAAGTGCCGTGAAAAGAACCGTTACCGCTTCTCAATACTACGGTAGAAAAGTTTATTTGTAGAAAGTTAGCAGCCACACTAACGTGGAAGTGTGGAACGCTGTGTATGTTCCACCAATCAGCGTTCTTCAGCACACAGCCCCGCCCTCAAAGTTCCGTGTGATCTGAAAAGTCCTACCCCGCTACTAGATACTTTTTTCAGGGGAATTTGGGGGTAGGGGGAACTTTATTTACCCGGGAAACGCTCCGAGGCTTTTCAATTACCCGGGTAAATGAAAAAAGTTCCTGCGGTGGAAAAGGGGCTATTGGGGGCATAGGCTGAGACTAGAGCAATTTTCCTACAATTAAATTCAATCGTGGTGATCACAATTCTGCCTGCATTATCTGACCAAGAAGACAGTAGCTTAATTGGAGGATTCCATCTAACAATAATGGATACACCTTTTGTTTTTGTGGTAGCTGAGGAAGATGACATAGTATGATAAAATCTGTTTGCCAGATCATGTATCAGCATGCAGTAAATGAGTCTCCTGTAGGAGTGCAATGTCAACATTTCTCCTTTTCAGTAAACCTAGAGTGCTTGTGCATTTATGAGGGACATTCAGCCCGCCACAGTTCCAAACCAAAAATGAAAGTTCACCCATTGTCAAAAAAGCTTTGTTGTAAGAGTAGGCACATTCGTGAAAGAATTAGGCCAATACCATCACCACCCTCTACTTCATAAAACCTAAACAATATTGCATCCAGAGTTAAGTCCCTTATTACAAAAAACACATAGGGCACATGAGACACATAAGACACATGAGACACATAAGACACACACATGGAAGACGTAATGATAGATAAAGGGGGTGGAGGGAGGGGAAAAAACCTAAAGGCCAAAGGGCCAACAATAATAGAAGGTCTGTGATCAAAGGAGGATATGGGGCAGCGAAAAGAACAGCATCCCAGAATAATACAGCTGAAACAGCAACTACTTTTACAGCTGAAATAAAAGCACACGCACATGCACACACACGCAAAAAAAGGGGGGTCTGGCAATCGAAACTTGTAGCCTGGTCTAGCTAACATCTAACACACAGGCATATCGGAAAAGAGGGCGAAAAAAACCAACATCAATAGCTATGCAGCTCTTCAAAACATTTGCCATCACATCTCAGTGAACCTGTGAGCCAATGTATTTATAATCGCCTAGAATAATGCCACGAAAAGTCCATGAAAATTTGTAACCTAGCCCAGTGAGAAAATAGTAAACAAACTCATCCATTAAGGCCAATATCACAGCGAGGCTCAGTCCTCTTGATTCGCAGTCTCCGTTGAGGTCTCCGACACTTTATCTTCAAAGTCGCTGGGTACAGTAGGAAGAAATCCAGACCTTTGACCCGTGCTGAATCCATAGCTTGGTGGAAGGCTTGGCACCGCTTAACAGTGAAGCTGCTGTAATCTCGAGAGAAACGGATCTTGCAACCCTCGACCAAAAGAGGAGTTTTCCTGGCTGCATGTAGAATCGCCTGCTGGGTTGTGTAGCGAAGCACGTTGAAAATCAGCGTGCGATTAGCAACGCTCCTCTTGCGAGTGTCACTGTGAATTCGGTGGGCTCTCATAATCTCAATCTGAACATCTGCGAGCACAGGGAACCATTCAGGCAGACAGCACATGAGATATTGATCAGCATTGGATCCTTCCAGCCCCTTCTTTCAAACCAATGATACGAATATTACACCATCTATTTCTGTCTTCCATATCTGCTAACTTCATCTCCAGATCTTGAAAGGCTTGGCCGTGACTCTCAAGAGTTCTTGAGTTGCTTTCCACTGTGGTTTTGAGTTTAACTACATCAGATCTAATAGATCCAAGGCTTGCAGTTAGCAATGCTAGTTGTGTATGGGTAGCATTTAGCTTCTCGTCGTTGTCGATCCCCACCTGTTGAATCTGGGTAAGACGTGGTTCAAGGTAGCATCGCTGTTTTTCCAATAAAGACTCTGCATCGATAACATCGATGTCTTGCCAAACAGCTCGAGCTACTGCATTAACTGTCTTTCCTAAGCTCAAAATTTGTAAAATTGAAATTAGTAATGTCAATAAATCAACTATTTGGCAAGGCTGGGCTGAGAGCTAAGGACTTAAGCTGCCATCGTCGTCCAGCTGATCACATGACTCCATGTCAGACCAACTTGTAGTTGGTCATGTCTGTCAGCCAAGTCACAGCAAGATTTTTTGACTCTATAATCAGTTAATCTGACATACTGACTCTTGGAACCAAAGATTGTATGTAAAGATGGATGACCAGTCTCCACATACCCACACAGTCCAAAAATTAAGCAAAATTATCCCAGCTATGGCGGATGCCATCTTGGTCTGGGTACATTATTTAGAACCAGAGTCTGTGCCTGTATCAAATTCTAGCCCATACACCTGTCCGACCAATCATGAGCAGTGCCACTGATGGCAGGCACACCAATTGGCTCACACAGCTATCAATCATGACCTTAATCCCTTTTTTCCAACATCAAATAAGCATGAAAAACCATCTTTGCAAAAAAATTTATTTGATGTGTACTTTGAGTTTTTAGTTTGGCCCACATCCCGGGGGTGAGGTTTATGACTTGTACTGCAGCCAGCCACCAGGGGGCAATCCAGGTGTTTTGGCTTCACTTTTCAGGGGAGCTGTCATGTTGTCCATATTTATATATAGTTTATGGTCAGAAACAAACATACTGTGTAGTATACATAACAACACCTTCACCAAAGTGTTGCTGAGGAACATTAAGTTTCAGCAGATCTGCTACAAAATAATATACAAATGTAACCCATCCATGATTTACAGAAATGTACAATGCCAACATTTTTCCCGTGATGGGCTGTCTAACTGTAGGGAGTGTGTTTTTGGGGGAAACAGAACTTTAAAGCAATAAGTGTTTGTGTTTGGGATAACAGGCTGTCAGAGAGATGGGCTTTCAGTCCCATAGGACATTTTTCGGACTAGCTAATTTTGAATTGTTGGAACATTGGGCAGTTCCTGTCTCATTTATTGTTTGTTGAGAGTTAAAAGAGTTATGTGAATTGAAATTCTGTATAGATAGATGAAGCATGACACAAGGTAGTGTCACAGCTGTGTAAGGCATTCACATCAAAATAATGTAGGATATGTGATGCAAATAAACTGACACAGTTAACTGTTCCCTGTATTTCTGGGATGTCAGCCTGTAGGATTAACATTTCTATTTTTCATTGCCATCCTCTGTTTGTCCCTGGCAGTTTTATGTCTCTCTGAAGACCCCTCAACCCTCCATATAACCATATAATCCTCATCTGGATAAAAAGGCCCCCACAGTGACTTCCGGTCCGTCAGCTGTGACAGGCTGACCTCTGGGAGCCTGCAGGGTCATGAGGTCAAATTCTGGTCGGCTGAAGAGGTAGCAGCAGCTTAACTGCAGCCTGGACAGCTCAGCCACAGATGGCTCTGCAAGGTACAGTTCAGTATGACTGGATCATAAAAAATCTCACAGACAGATGTCGATGGGAGGTATTTTTATTTAGTACCTCATACAGTGACACCTTTTACAGAGGAGAATTAATCTCTGGGCAGTTCTACTATGAAAGCAACTCAAACGTGCTATCTCTCCATGTTAATGTATGAAACAGGAAATATTATTTCTTTTTCTTATTGTCAACAAATCCTACTTTCATACCAAAACCAACAATGAATGTATCCTACTAGTAAGTATTGTGTGTGTATTAAAATGTGATATATCTTTCTCTGCTCATCAATGAGGCACACTGATACACTGGGTGAAATGTTCTTTTACTAGCATAAACGCCCACACCGTAGTTAATTATTTTTTAGTCTAAATTCCACATACACTGCCCTGCTATCTCAAATTCTCACTAAAGCACCAAATGTAGATTAATCCACCTCTTAAAATAGTCCCTGGACATCAGTTCTATTAGTAATGCAGCCCAGTTTCCAGAAGAAAATGTTAACATTGTATGTTTCTGCAAAACTTGAATATGTTAAATATGCATATTTCATTCATATCAACGTTTCTAAAGTAACGTATTATATGAGCTGACTTTGTCATTGGGAGGTGGAGGGGGTGGTGGTTAGCGAGATGCCTGCCAAGCTGCAGACCACTGTTTGAGACCAACAAACAACAAAATCAGTTTTAATCTGCTCATCTCACTTTCACAGCATAAGCAAACACTGAATTTCCTGTTAGTTATGTAAGGGATAATGTAGAGCGAGCCGGTCACTATAGAGAAATAAACCCCGACAGGGTGATGTAGGACCCCGACGCGAAGCGGAGGGGTCCTACATCACCCTGAAGGGGTTTATTTCTCTATAGTGACCGGCTCGCTCTACATTATCCCGCTTATTACACGGCTACTCACTAAAGAAATCAAAAGTTTGAGCAACAGAAAACAACAGAAAATTAACGATTTCTTGCCGCAGGTATAAACGTCTTTCTGCGGATTGATATGACAGGACGTGATTCGCCCGAGTCGATCAGAAGCGTCCTTAACAACGGTCTGCTATTCATAGCAACGGTCTGCTATTCAGAAATAACAGACCGTAGAATGTTGTAATTGACCAATCAGGATCGAGCATTTGACAGTGCCGTGTAATAATATAATGTAGAGCGAGCCGGTCACTATAGAGAAATAAACCCCGACAGGGTGATGTAGGACCCCGACGCGAAGCGGAGGGGTCCTACATCACCCTGAAGGGGTTTATTTCTCTATAGTGACCGGCTCGCTCTACATTATCCCGCTTATTACACGGCTACTCACTAAAGAAATCAAAAGTTTGAGCAACAGAAAACAACAGAAAATTAACGATTTCTTGCCGCAGGTATAAACGTCTTTCTGCGGATTGATATGACAGGACGTGATTCGCCCGAGTCGATCAGAAGCGTCCTTAACAACGGTCTGCTATTCATAGCAACGGTCTGCTATTCAGAAATAACAGACCGTAGAATGTTGTAATTGACCAATCAGGATCGAGCATTTGACAGTGCCGTGTAATAATATAATTTAGAAGTTTTGTAGTAATGCACTTGTTGTTTTGTTACTTATCTCATTGCTTTATCTGCCATCAGGCATGTAATTATTCTGGCCATCCACCATATTTCCCTTCATTGCTGTGGTTTTTCCATTTTGAACAGCATCTGCAGCTCTCGCCCAGCTGCTCCCCCGAGACTCTGACATCCACGGGAGCAGAGGCCAGTGACTCGTGTGATTGATGACCCCCGGAATGGAAAGGAGAGAGATGGACAGATTCCTTTTATCAGGATTGAGGTCTGACTAGATTAAAATGCAGTTGTACAATGCCTCCTCCCCCCCTTTTTTTGGCATCCCCGTTGGCCTCCTTAGCATCTCCACTCTGTCCCTTGTCACTCACTTCACCTGACGGCTGGGACTCTTTTTCCTCATCTTCTCCACTGACCTCTCATCCCGCCACCTCCCCACTTGAGGTGACAGTGCAGACGTGGTCGATTGTGCGAGACTTTAACCATTCACTTTCAAATTGACTTGAGGTGTTTTGTTATTTGCTTCCACAGAAAAGTGTGTGAGACAAATCTCAGTGGAGCGTTCCTAACACCATTTGCACAAAGCTGCTTGGTTTAAAAAAAATGTATGAAATGTGTTGGAACATAAATCACGAGTCACTCTCAACAGCTAACCACAATCAACCCTTGAAAAAACATGCAGAGTGAAGAGGGGAAATTCTCCTTTTTCTTACTCAGTAAGTGCTGATTAAAAGAAAAGAGACAATCACTCTCATTCATTGGCGTGCAGCTGCCTTATTGTCAGATGGCGGAGTGGGAGATTTTTGTGGAGGTGCTGAAAAGATGCCTCAGTGAAAAGGACCTGCGTTTGTTTTTCAGATGGCTCTCTAATGACTGGATGTGATTAACACAAATTATCTCACTTATCGCAGCTCAACAGGCTCAGATAGACAGTCTCTGGGTGCATTCTCTGCAATGCTACTTAACATGCATTTAATCAGACTTTATCATACACACAAGGACAGCCATGGCCAGATTTCTCGAGCAGAAATACTCAATTTCTGGTAGTGCAGTTCCTGTTTGTGACTTTAAAGCAGACATTATTACAAAAATGATTGAATTATGTGTGTCAAAAAACTGTGTCAAAATATGCCATGTTATCCATGTCATTTTGTGTTCCATGTTCTTTGTTTGATGATATCATACTGATCATCAGGAAAATCTCTCTGCTCGAGGCTATTTTGTCATCAATAACATCGCTGCACAAATTCAGCTCTGTAGGTAGGATTGAAATACATGTAGAAAACACTAGAAAGAGGACAAAAGATCTTCACCCCACAGATTATTTTATTTATTTAAAGAAAAAACAGTTTCTTAGACTTCATAGTTCACAAACTGACACAATTCTGGGCAAAGCTGATTGTAAACAGTAAACACCAACAGTTTCGTGAGTGCATCTTTTAATATTCTCTGACCTCCCTACTGTGTCTGTTTCATGAAAACAAAACCTCAGGTTAGCCAAACTCATTTGGATGAACGAAAAGGTAATAAAAAGCCCATTGAGAGATCTTAGTAATTTACTACAGGCATAATGTTATTATAACTGCAACCCAATCACCAGAATGAATGTCGGCAAACCATGGATATGTTACGTCTGTACATAATTATCAGTGTTGAGAAAGTCACTTTTGAAATGTAATAGGTTGAAAACTAGTAGTTACCCTGTAAAAATGTAATTAGTAATGTAGCTATTTTAATTACTTCATCAAAGTAATATAACTTGTTACATTTGATTACATTTGACTGCTTATTGGGCAAATCTTTTAAACTGGGCAGTAAAGCTGACAATGTCAGAAATAGGCTCTGCCATAAGAAGACATTCCTGCACAGTGAAAAGATGCAAAGCAACAGAATGATTGTTTTATTCTATGTATAAGCTTTTTACTGAGAAGAATATAATTGCATGTAACCCCTTTGTAATCACCAACATTTTGATTTGTAACTGTAATATAGTTACATTTTTTTCACACTGTAACTGTAAACTGTAACTGACTACAACTACATTCAATTGTAGTGAAATTACATGTAACTAGTTACTCCCCAACACTGGTTATTATGTAGCGAATATGTTAAAACTTTACATTTCTTTATGTTTCAACAATACTATGGTTAGCATGTGATTAGGTTTAGGCACAGAAACCATTTGGTTATGGTTAGTAAAAGATCCTGTTTTAGTAAAAAAAAAACAAAAAAAAAAAAAAAAACCTTGGTTTTGATGACATAATCGTGGCTTTTTGTGGCACTATCCCTAGTGGAAAAACAGCAATTGGTTGCTAAAGAACACCTACATCTGATGGATCAGATGTGTGCCTCTGTGTGAATGTCGGGCTAATCGTCGCTAAGTGTAGCTTAGGCTAAATAGCTTGCAAAGGATTTTTTTTTCCTCACTTGGGGTCTTCAGTTGCTTGTATTTGGTCTGGATTTAGTACAACTACCTGCAACAATAGTGTTCTTGTCATCTTTCCACCCGACAAAATCAATCAGCTGCTAAGGTAAGTGTTTCTGTCTTCCAAACTAGCTTGCTGCTTTGTCACATGCCTGCACAGCGCGACCATTATGAAAATGAGTCCACTGATGTGATGTTGTGTTTCAAGTCAGTAGTGATGTGATATCAAAAGTAACATTGTAACGAGTTGTTTGGTTTTGGAGTAACTATAATTTTATATATAATCATATCACAAAATAAAAGTAATAACGTGTTACAGCCCAACACTGGCCATGACTCACTAAAACACAACACTCTCATGTCTGTATGTGAAGGAGCTGCAATCGTGGCATAGTAAGCCCAGTTTAGCACGAAAACTGGAAGCGTGGGGAGCGGACATCCTGATTCTGTCCAAAGTAAAAAAAGAAAAAAGCCAGCTTCTCAACTGACGCTTGTTATTTGTGTTGCATCTTTTAAAAATACAATTCTGTTTTCACAGGAAATGCACAGTTGTTACGTGCATACAGTCTTTTTCAGAAGAAAGTTACAACATAGGTTAAACACTCGGTTTTTAGGTTTACTTCCTTAGGCTTAGGCAACAAAAGTCTGTGGTTAGGTTTGAAAAACACATAATGGTTTGGCTTAAAGTAAGTACGGTTTTACTCGTGTAATGACACTGGTGTAGCATGCTACACATACTAGCACACATGATGTTTGTAGAATAAGATAACGGAAATTTGGTTTCACAAGAGAAATGAACAGCGGGCTCCAGGGTAAAAGTCCAGTGTTTAGACCAATCCACCTCCCCTTCCACAGACTTTGTCACCCTTTATCCTGCAGTAGTTGACAGTGGCATCAGACATAGCTGCCGCCTGGTGCCTATCATACCACCAAGAAGAGTAATGGCGGTATTTGACGCTCAGTGCGTACCACCCCCAAAGGTGCCTCTCTGAGTTGGTATTGATCACTGATGGTATCATTTTTTAGCCATTTGGGTTAAAAGGGGATATGAGGCTATTGACAGGTGACCAAATGAATTCTATCTTAAAGAAGTTATAGCTCATAAATGAACAGAAATGTGAAAACAACTATATGTGATTTTCAGGAGCAGCAGCTATTTCTTCAACACATTCTCACTCCAACCTCACCACATATCAGCATTTGGTCATGGTTGGGTTTAGACAACATAAACACATGGTTGGGTTTAGAAAAAAAGAACAGGGTTTGGCTTTGAAATCTTTCAGGAAGCGAACATGGGCCTTCGGGGTGAAAGTCAGTGGTTGTTGGACCCATCCAACACCCCTCTCACCTGCCCTACTCAAACTTTTTCTCCCCTTCACTTACGTTGTTGTCCCATCGCATTTCCCCTGACACTGCTGGGCACTGTTGAACAATAACAGCTTCATTTCATGCCAAAGCGAAAGGATGGCTTTTTTCATCAGTGTCTGACACCGGAAGTCACTAACCAAGCACTGCTATTCGACGACTTCGGAGTGAGACCGGGTGAAATTTTTTGGTGGACAACAGCCAGGAGCAAGCACATTTTCATTGGGTTGTGTCATCACAAGGTGCTGGGCCGATGAGTAAACTATTGCTTGTCAAAAAATAGCCTAACTCCAGCACATGACCACCCCTCTTAAATGACAAATGGTCATTTTTACATGGCTGTTTGTGTGCAACTTAAATAAGATAGAGTGTGTTTAGTTATGAGCTTTTCAGGTGGTATTAGAAAACTATACTAGCATTTTCCTCACTCTGCTTCCAGTATTTATGCTAAGCTAGCCTAACCCCATGCAGGCTCCAGCTCTGCATTCATATAAGTGAGAAATCGACCATCTTATCTCACTAGCAGGTCGCCTACACAGCAAAAAGGCACATTTCCCAAAATGGTCAACTACTTCAAAGAGGGAAAATGCTCTGGGTCATTTAACACTGTTTGGTATGAGTCTGTGGTGCTAACTGTATTTCAGGAGTTATTTTACAATAAAATGTTTTAAGTGTGACCACTCTATTTGCCTTGTATAATTCTGCTATAGTCAGTGACTTCATATGTCTAATAATGTCTTTACGCAACAACCATACAACATGGCCACACTTGTTCAATTCAGAGTAGATTTTAAAGATGAACAGTAGCTGTTAAATTCAAACTTAGGTGCTGTATTTATCAGCATGTAATTTACTCGTACTGATATGAAAAAACTGTTTTAGAACAGTGAGAGACTGCTGAAAAAACTGAAAGTGCTGTGCTTCCATGTTAACAAAAGTGCACAGAGAGCAAAAAGATAAGCATCAAAGGGATTAAAATTTGTAATACTGAATGGCAAAGTTCATCGCTCTTCCCCAGGCAGCCATGAGAAAATAACTTCATCAAACAACAAAATGGACGTCAAATTTCAGTAAGTGTATTTTTTCATATTTAGCCTATATTTAACGAGGAAAGCCTCAGTCTCTTTTAAAAATGCAAGACATTACTTCAAAGGGTTCGTTCAAACCAATAGTTTGTTGCCACAGATAGGCTTGCTGTTATATGATCAGGTTGTGTGACATCCAGCTGTCAGATGTCTGCAGTGGCAGTGATTGGACTTTTATCTGTGCTGCTCACAGCATTGAAAATTAATATTAAATCAGATCAACAGAAACATCTCTTTCCAGGAACAGAATCCTTGTTATTTTAGATAATTCCTTGACCTCATTCAGTATGTTTACATGACATTAGTGAATATTGATTTATTGTGTTAATCTGACTAAAACTGGACTTTTAAAATGCATATAAACATGTCAGTCCAATTGAAATTGTACTAGATCAAATTTCTCAAAACACACCTAGATAATGCCTGGGAGTCAAATAAATCATGTTTCATGATTCTTAGGGAAGGAGGGATCCCTCCTTCAGTCGCTCTTCCTGAGGTTTCTACCATTTTTTTCTCCCCGTTAAAGGGGTTTTTTGGGGAGTTTTTCCTTAGCCGCTGTGAGGGTCCAAAGGACAGAGGGATGTTGTATGCTGTAAAGCCCTCTGAGGCAAATTGTGATTTGTGATATTGGGCTTTATAAATAAAATTGATTGATTGATTGATTATTCTGGGCCCATTTACAGAAGCTCAGTCTGAGCGAGGACATTAGTCGTGTTTCCATTCACATCTTTCACACCATCCTTGAGCCTTTCTCACCGTGCAATGTTGGACCATTGTTTTAGAGCCAGGACCAAAGATATCACTACATTTCTTTTATGTCAGTCATCTCTCTGCTGGGACAGCCCAAAATTGCAGTGTTTACCGGGCTTAAAGGCTTGTGTCCACTATGTTTTCTTCAGCAGAAAAGTGGTGGCAGGGCACTGGGGTGTGCTTCATCACAGTGCTTCTTAAAAAAGCACTCCTAGCGCTGTTTTCAATGGCGTGCTCCACATGGGTTTGTTTCTATGACAACAATATCTTTCCAATATATTAGCTAGATAGCTAGCATAATGCTACATTAACAGAGGGTTGTACACAGTGAACAACAAGCTTAAAAAGCACAACACTGACCAGCAACATCCAGTTTCCGCCAGTCAATCTGCTCCCAAAAAACTAGGCTTTTCTGTGTTTGTTGTGACAGTAGCCTAGCTAAAGAAGCAGCTGTGACATCACCTGCACCTTTCTGAAGATTTATGAGATTTTCAACTAGAGGTACTCGGGGCGGCTGCACAAAAAGCAGCACAAAGAGCGCTCTGAAAAAAGATGCTGGGCGTGGTGCTTCCTCTCTAGAAAGATGACAAAAGATGCAGGTGCTGGGAAAAACACCTTATGTGGACACAGGCTCTAAAGTGTAGCCTACACAGCCAACTTCTAAACAAACTAGGCTTTTCATAGCCTAGTTTATTAGCTCCAAACCAGGTGATGGAAACACATCTAACTCACATTTTGTTTATGCAATATTTCAAAAGTTTGCTTAAAATTCGTTTGACAACTGAATGGAAACACAGCTAGTGTCATGCCCTGTTAAAAGCATTTCTTCAGAAAGTGTCTGTACTCTGCTGCAGTCCTGAAAGAATTATCTTGCAGCACACCTTGGTGAAATAAGCCACTTTATTGCCTGACAGTCCTTGTCCTGGTGTCCTTGGCACCTGATATTGACAGAGACCTCCTCAGAGCCTGCCTGACTTCGTTTTTTCCCCTGGACACTCGCCTTGGACTTCACCCTGCCAATAATGCTGCATATTTCTGGCCTGGGGCCTACATCGCTCCTCCATTTCTGTTCAATACACAATCAACTGATGGTGTCAGTGAGGGTGACATTGTCTCTACAAGTGTCATTCGCCGGCCTTGAGAGCACTTACACTAAATGGCTCTTCGCCAAATAGCCCTTCAGCGCTGGCCAGTTCAATTGCACTGTCAAAAGGAGAATTACCTGCCGTGAGGCCCCAAATGGGAGCTCGCCTGATAAAGGACACCAGGAATCATTTAGGCTAATGTCTCCACATTAAAGGAGCTCGTTTCACTGCGAGTGAGGAATCGAGGCTAAATCGCCACATCTGCATGAACAGGGGATGGAGGAAGTGTTGTCGATTTGTCTTAATTGAGAAGCACGTGGCAAGACAGTGTGTGCGTGTGTGTTAGTGTTAGGGAGGGTGAGAAAAAAGTTTCAGTGAGTTCCAGCTGTAATGCTACAGCAACAGACTGCCTGCTTCTTGTGGGATAAGGTGGAGTTGGGGTGGCTCATGAGGAAAAGTGAGGTGGGGAGGGGGTGTTGTTGGGAGGCCTCTCACCCTCACGCACCCTTTGTCTCCTGGCCATCTGCTGCGGTTTCATAATGGTTGTGAGGGTGAGTGTGTGTGGGGAGGGGAGTTGGAGGATAGTAGGGTTGGGTAAGGAGGGAGGTATACATTCCGTCACCTTACAACCATCCACACTGCAGAGCCACGCTGGGCCAGGCCAAGGCAGGCCAGGCCACATGAGGCTGCAGACGCTCTGTCATACTGAGGGAAGAAATTTACAGCCCCAGTGACCCCACTCAGATGACTCTCCATTTCGCAAACACTCACTCTGCTTTATTGCTCATTTTGTTAAAGAGTGGAAGGCTGTGGAGGGTTATTAATGACAACTTAAATAAGCAAAATTTAAAAAAACAACCTGGCAGATTTCAGAGAGCAGGGGGACAAATTTCTAGTAAGAAAACAAGAGCTCAAATTCCTCATGGGTTCCCACAGTGTGCAATGTGCTCTTAGTATTGTGTCAAGCAGATTCTGAGCACTTGGGAATGTGATAAGGCACACACTAATAGCCTAAAAACCACATTTACATATTACTAACTGGTCCTGTCAAATGCATTTTGGGGGACACATAGTTACTTGCTGGATAAGATTTACTGATAATGGAACTGTTTCATTGTTGCACTACACAGAAGTTGCAGGGGGGAGGTCGGGGTGGATGGTAGCTCTGCAACATGCAGAGTTCTGATGTCTGCTCAGGTTTAGACTATAAAACACTCAGAAAAGTTCAGTCTAAAAAATGAACACATCCCGACTTTTTTTTTCAAATATTAAAATTTAACCATGATTTTTCTCAACCTTAACTAAGACTCTGAGTTGCCTAAACCCAACCATAAAAAATAATATATGACTGTTGTGGGAAAACAAATTGTTTTTCTGTCAGAATGTATATTTGCTGCTGCAGATCAGTAGTATATATGGGCTAATGAATGTAATTTTAAGGGGATGGGGTTGCAACAGAACATATAAATATTTGGCTGTTAGGGTTAATTTAAAGCTTGTCACCCTCTGTGGCTGTGAGACAGAACTGATAGATGTTCAATCTACCAGAAAGTCTGGTAGCTGGCAATGACCTTTCTTATTGGCCACAATGGTGAAATTATACACCAAAGGATCATACAGTGATTTACATTTTAAGATATCAAGTAAATTTGCAGTAACTTACATTTACATTGTTATTATGTGTATTTTAGGCTATTTGCAGAAATGCCACAGAAATTGGATGTTATGGAAATTAGATTTATTTTTATATAGACTTAAGACTAGATGGACAGATATATACTTTCCTGATCTTTACAGGAAATTACTTTATACAGCAGCTACATTCACAATCAAATACAATTAGGAGACAGTTAAACATGCAACAAACAATAAACTAAGCACAAACACTAAAATAAATTGCTAAAAGAACCAAATCATTTAATTGTAATGTGCAATGTGACTTAATATGCAATGTGACTTATCTAAAAATAGTATAAAAAGTATGTTAACATAGAAATATATAATATATTTAAAAAGCATCCCTAAAAATGTAAAATATAAAATGTGTAATTCACCCATATAAATATAAAAAATATATGTGCGCACACATCTACATGGTTAACAATATTAAGCTGTATATACATATATGTATCACCACAGCCCAGCTGTGTACATTAAACAATCTAAAGGCAGCTAAGAGGAAGGATTCCTACAGCGTGCAGTCTGCACTTTGGTTGTATCAGCCTGTAGCTGAAGGTGCTCTGCCGAACCACCTCCAGAGCATGAAGGGGCATGAAGCTTTGTCATTATTTTGCTCAGCTTGGAGAGCATCCTCACCTCTACCACCTGCTGAATGGTGTCCTGTTCAGCCCCAATGATGGAGCTTGCCTTCCTGATCAGTTTGTTAATTCTGGTCTTGTCTGCTGTGCAAGCACCCTCCCCCAGCACACCATGCAGAAGAACAGAGCCCTGGTAACCACAATCTGGTGGAAGCAGCACAGTAGGGGCCTGCAGATGTTAAAGGATCTCAGTATTTACTATTTAAAATGAGTATAATCTCATTTCATTGTAGAGCTGCGTGCAGTGTGATTTACTGAGACCCTGTCTCACTGTTTATCATGAGACCACTGCTGTACCTGGGACAGAGTAACACACACAGTGCTAGGGCTAACTATTAGAATCACACAGCTAACGTTACCGGTTATTAATTTGCTTAATGACAGAGTCAAGCAATTTCGGTGTCTGTATGAGATTGTTGGAACGTTTAACAGCTCGGTCAGGATGCTAACCGCTGCCGCTGTGTTAGCTCGTGCTAACCAAGCAAAGACAGCAGGAGGAGAGCAGTTCACTGACACGGTCCTTCCTTGAACTGTGGCTGCCCTACTCCTTTCCACCCCCCTACACTCATAAATAGACTCCAATTCTGTGGGAAACACTGAATACCTATGATAAGAAGCTCCAACTCCGAGACAACATCTCAACTATTTATGCAATTTTCACTTGCTCCCACAGTTTGGTTCATTTCACATGCATCACTTTTTTTTTTTAGAAAAGTGCCATGAAATCAGGCAATTCAGGCTGCAACAAACACAAAAACAGCCTGCAAAATCCTGGAAGGGACTGATAGATAGACTACAGAATACGTATATGTGGTGAGTGTGACCATCTAACAGCAACATTACCCACATGACCTGTGAATTTATTACAAAAACAGTAGAATTTACTTTAACAATTTGTCACAGATTGTAATATTAACTGGTGCATTGCCTGTCTAGATGTAACTTTTTAAGCAATGCAATTGTATTGCAATTGTATTGTACTGAAATGTACCACTATTGTGTATTGATGCAAAGTGACAACAAATATTTGCTCAGTTTCTCATTATGATGTTAACTATCATACCATGGAGCAGTGGCTCTCAAAATTTAGTGTCAAGGACTGCTAAATTGATACACCTTAGATCGCAGACCCCCATTTGATAAGATTTTGCTTCAGGGACCTTCATCTGAAAAAGTTTTGGTTCTTAGAAATGATTAGCACTAACAGTCTGTAATTGTCAGCTACAGCTGAGGAGAAAAGACATCAAATCTATGCTCAGAATAGTCACTATTATGTGTTTAATTCAAATGTGTCTCTTTGCTCCCCCTCAACTGTGTCTTTTCCTTGCATCATATCCCTCCCCAGTAAGGATGTGAAGGTGTGAGGGAGAGACACGTAGGATACACATGTGTTTCCTTACTCTAAGCTCCTCCAGAGGCCTCCTCATCTCCTTGAAGTGCATTTGAGGGATTGGAAGATCCTCCATGATGACAGAAGGGGAACAAAAGCATGTGAGAAAGTGAAGTTAACATAATGAAAAGCATCCTTACTCACATTGGGTTTACTTATGTAGTGAATTAAATAGTGAAAACAAACTATTCCCCATTTTTCTGGGGTCACCCTAGACCTCATTCAAGGACCCATGAGGGCCCCTGTACCCCTGCTTTAGAACCACTGCTGTTTACCAAATTATTTTTTTAAACAAGACATGTTTTTGTTTTATTCATGTTATAAGAAATATTTCTTGTTATAACAACATGTTTTTTTAATGGTGGCTGGTAACAATATGCATAAACCAATGTGCAAAATTTTCTCATTCAATGTTCACCCTCATCTTTGAGCTTTTTCTGTCTCACTTTGCTGCCTTTAGATGGATAAATGCAGCGTTTGGTTACATGCCTTGTAAAAAGTTTTGCTAAAGACTCTCAAACATGAAAATATGGGCCAGTCAGCTGTTTACTGCCCTCTCTTCCTGTGGACTTTTGCAGTTTATGGTCTTCAACAGCAGGGAGGAAATAGTTAAGTCTTGATGAATACTGAAAACAGTACGCAGCGTCATCAGCTGAACTGGTCAGACTGGGCTAGCAGCCTGTCACTTCCACTGAGATCTGTGGTTAAACTGGTGTTACTGGTGGACTCGTCTGACTCACCAGGTGTAGACTGTGGGTATAAGCCTGCCATTGGTCGGCCATGTCATCGTCACTGCATCCTGGGTGTAGCGCTGCCCAAGACAGTCGTGATTGGTTTAGAGAGATACAAACCTATACTGTAATGATAATGGGTGTTTCCAGACTTTTCAACAGCGCTGAGAAGATAGGTGTGGCTACACAACACTGCTGGAGGACTTGTAAGGAAACATACCTGTGTTATAGATGCCTGACTGAAAACAGTGCAAGAAATAGGATGACATTTGTTGGACTCTGCCATATTCCAGGGAGTGCAGGCTTTTTTTCCACAGAGAGTGTAAAAAGTTAGAATAAAACTTATAGTGATTAAAAGTAAGCTGCACTTACTACTGCAGTTGTTGTGCAGTTAATGTATACATAAGAGGTAGGCGTTACTGTTTTCCATATCACAAGTACATTTGAATTCTTTGCACTCAAGTCCCAAGTCTTATACTCTGAATTTCAAGTTCGAAAAAAGTCATAATTTGCTCTTTGTCATATGTAATGGCAATATTAAATTTACAAAAATCATGAATGCTTTTTAAAATTTGCATTTATTTGTTAAAACAAGTTTGTGTAAAAGTTCCTTAGCTGTTTAGCTAACATCAGCTAAGCATTATCTCGCTAACTATGTTAATATTAGCCTCGACTTGCGGTGAAACTTCAAATGTTGAACGATGTTGGAGGTTGGTGACTCTTTGTTATTTTTGACCCGCACGTTCCACATACTGCAGTTTGTTTTTTGTTGACCACTGTGTACTTTTTGTACGAAAACGAAATAATCTTTGGCATCATTTTTTTCCCCACTGGGACTCAGAAAGGCAACATTAGTTCTTCGTGTTCTCTCCTGCAAAGTCATTAAGAGAAAGGGATAAGGAGAAATGAACTGATCTGTGGCACACTTTTTAATGAACAGTTTCTCATATTTGGGCTGGAAGGAAGGTATTAACTATTCTCAAGTCAAAAGGCTCTAGTGAGAGGGGAAGCCACAAATCATTGGTGTTAAAATCCAAGTCAGGTTGCAAGTCTTTTGATTTTGTCAAATCTGAAATCATCAAATTTGTGACTTGAGTCCACACTTTCTGCATAAACATCATAACGGTCATGGCTGCTTGGTTTAATAGTAAGTAAATATAAAAATATAAGAAATATTACAAATGTATTACATTTATCAACAAACAAGGATCATAATTGAAATTATTAAGAAAAATTAGGCATTATCTGTGGTCCATAGTATATGGATCCATGTATAAAAATTCTTTCTGTTTAATTCAGAAGCTGCATTTTTTTTCATTCCATTAATATGAGTATTAAAACCATGTGCTCACCATAGAAAATGCAAATCAACAGTGAGGAAAAATCTGTCTCTTTTAGCTAATTGGCACACTCGGCATGGGTCTGTGTGTGTGTGTGTGTGTGTGTGTGTGTGTGTGTGTGTGTGTGTGTGTGTGTGTGTGTGTGTGTGTGTGTGTGTGTGTGTGTGTGTGTGTGTGTGTGTGTGTGTGTGTGTGTGTGTGTGTGCACGCGTGCGCTCAGGCATGTGTGTGTGAGAGGAGAAAGTGGTATTGACCCCATGAGCAGATGGGCTCCTCCACACTGCTCTCCTCAGTCCTGAACGCACACAGGGTCGTGCAGGAGAATGGATGTGGGAGTGTGTGTGTCAGCGACCATCTGACACCTCCCACAACTGGTCTCCACTCCCCCCTGTGCTTTACATGTGAATGTAACAAATGGAGTGCAGTTCAGTCAATGGAGTTAATTATCAGGATGGTATGTGAACGCAGGGTTTCATATGATAATCGAGGATGCTGAAAGCAAATGTTGGTCAAAACTTAACATACAGATATGATGACTTTTACACTTCTTCAGTAGAGTTTTGTCCATTCCCTACAAATTACAGGCAACTAATAAATGTAAAGGCCTGAGAGGGAATGAAATCCTCCCCCACATCCTCTTCTGCAGTTTCACTTAACCTTTCTTGTCTACTCTTACTTCATGTCCTTGATTCCATAAATGATTCTCTGAGCCTCTACAGAATGGATCTGATCTTGCTGTTCAGTCAAAGGTGGAGGTAGGGGCAGAGGGAGAAACATGGAAATGAAACTTGTCCTGTGGTTGCACTGCATTCTGGTCTGGCGGAAAAACCGGTATCTCTGTCTTTTCATTATAGGCTTCTCTCTGACTCATGACTGAACCAACCAGTTGAGTGCTGGTTCAAAATGGTGGATCTGAAAAGCTTGCCTTGTCCATTATCTACTTATCCACATGATAACTCAAAAACACACAGCCAATCTGTCCTGGTTCAGAAATGTTAAATATATCACCAGTAAATTTTTACAGTGTCGTGAGGTCCTAATATATGGTATTTTTAATGTTATGTTGACTTGTGGAAACAAGATATTACTGTAGTTTTTAAACAGTAAAAAAAGATGTAGTTGTGTTACTGATGGCCTGTTAAAACAGGTAGACGGATGGATGGATGGATGGATGGATGGATGGATGGATGGATGGATGGATGGATGGACGGACGGACTAAATCTCAGAGTTTTGGCTTAAGTGCCTCTACCTTGGGAATTTAAAAAAAAAAGCCTCTAAAATGTGAATCAACATGTATGGGGACAAACATGAATGTATAGAGCCCTTTTTCCACTGCACAAAAAAACCTGTGAACACCTGCTAACTAACTAACCACCGGCTTTTTAATGTAATGAGAAAGGTTACAGTTGGCACTCACATCTGCGTCAAATGACTCTGCAGTAGTCACAGGTATTTATCAGCTCCGGCTCCAGCTCCAGCATTGATGGAAATTCAACACCTCAACCTGGTCTCA
Source organism: Cephalopholis sonnerati (assembly GCA_019142605.1). Taxonomy (NCBI): domain Eukaryota; kingdom Metazoa; phylum Chordata; class Actinopteri; order Perciformes; family Serranidae; genus Cephalopholis; species Cephalopholis sonnerati. The sequence continues at coordinate 44,721,645 of JAGQAX010000002.1, forward strand.
CTCTAAAAGTGTCGAAAACTAGCGCTTGGTCAATGACTTATGGTGTAAGACACAGACAAAAAAAGCTGTCCTTTACGTTGGCATAATACGCAATGGCCACTGGCAGCAGGACAAAAAGGGAAGTTAAGGCTCACTGGTTACAACAATCACAGACTTTCACCCAGGAGGGCAGTGTTCACTTCCTGTAAAATTGTAAAGCCAAACCCTGTTTATTTTTCTTAAATCCAACCACATGCTTTTGTTGTCTAAACCTAACCACTTGTGTGTGTTGGCTAAATGTAACCACGTGAGTTTGTTGTTGAAGGAAAAAACGTCAGTTTGCGGTGTTGTACTGACATAGTGCATTTACTTTGAAAGAGACTGTGTGCAAACTGTACATTTCCTGTGAAAACAGAAGTGTGTTTTGAAAGCAGACAATGCATGTAACAGGCTGAAGATGACACAGCATCCCAGAATGTCAAGAACCAACACACCCAGGGTACCTTGCACGTCATATATCAACATGGAAAGTCCATGACCAAATGTCGATATGGGATGAGGTTGGAGTGAAAATGTGTTGAACACCCAGGTGAAAGCACTAATTTTAGCTCCCAGCGAGAGACGATTATAGGCCGCCACAAAATACCATCTGTCTTCCCACAAGCAGCGCTCAAACATTATTCTAAATTAGTCTGCACCAAACTTGAACGAGAGACTGAGTATGTGAAAGATATATAAAAAGTAGTAACCACTATAACATTTTCATTGGCCTCCATACTGCCTGCTACTGTTTATTAACCTGTTTTCTGGCCTATCTGTGACATTTAACGTGACACACCAAAAGAAACCAAAAAAAAAAAAAAAGAGAGAAAGGCATACTCATCTGCTGTAGAGCTGTTCACACAGCTCCGGTCTACTGGCAATGGCAAGGGAGTCTGCCTATTTTTAACAGATTTACTTGTGTTTAAAAAAAACCACATAGACACACTAATTTTGGTGGAAAAGGGGTATTAGAGATACAGCATCGAAGGCGGGGCCAAAAAAGTCAGAATGTCAAGAAGGTTTGACATCCATGTGCAAAGTTACCCAGATCTTCCAATGTGCTTTCGCATCACTGGGTCCATACAGCGCGCGCACTAGAGACTTCTGCCGGCAGAGTGTCTAACTACTGGTTTAGCCCTCCGCTAACTTGAATGGAGATTAAATAATATAATCATCACTCTTCTAGCCTTTTGAGATGTTATTGAAATAAACAGATCAAATCCCAGTAGTGATAGAGATCATTTCGCAGGGGTTATAGTACTCCAAATGTAATCACAATGCAAGTCTATAGATAAAAAGTATTTTTAGGCCCAATGGCATCATGTGACACACTTGGGAGTTACAGATACACAGTTTGGACACTATGCCAAATTGGCTACAAAGCGCGGTGCTATTCCTGAGGACTTAGTGACGAAAACTGCCACCATATACATCATCTGCCTCCACATCATCCAATAGCAGAATTCAATTGCAATAGTTTTAACCAGTAGGGGGCAGATGCTGGGCTTATTTATAACACAGTGTGTAGAAATCAAGTACTTCGCACTAAAATGTCAAGATTTGGAATCGAATCCATCAACAACGTGATAAAGTATCCTTATTCATTGGTTATCAACTGAAAAAATGGTTTAGGGATTTAGCTGCTCTTTAAATCAGTTGGCACAGTTGTCAAGATGCCACACACGCATGCTGGCATGGCACTCCTGATCTCTGACAAACATTCTAAGTACTAAGGAAACAACCTTTTTTTCTCATGATGACAGGTTGGTCACCTTGTCTCAAGTTAACAAAGCTTGTTTCTCAAGATTATTATCAATTGCAAGCACAGCTATCTTAGCTTCCCTAATGTAACAATAGTGTCAGTTCCACAGTCAGTCTTAGTTGAAAGAGAGAAACTTGAATTGGTGTACAGTTGTATTTTTCTGTTTCATACGGAAAATAGGTGTAAGGATGGGTCAAAACAGCATTGGCAGACTAGTGAGTGTGACACACTTTACAGCCCAACTGATGTGTTTTGTCACCTTAACAACTAAAAACAACGTCAACTTCTTATTTACTAGTCAAATGACCATGGTAAACAGTTCAATATCCCTTCCATTCATTTTGTTTCTGTGTCTGCACCCCTCCTGTGTTGGTATGTAGAATATGGTCATTTTGAAAGAAATCACAACCAACTTCCAAAGTATTACAAAACTCATTATTTCATCTTCCCCCAAACTTCCAGCTTTGGGTGTGTTCATAAATCAAATCTGATGCTCTACACTAAAATGTTCAAAATAAAAGAGTGTACATTTCCAAACAAATTAATCAACAGATAGGTTAATCACACATTCACTCCACTTGGCGTTCTGCTGGTCCCAGATTACGCTCTGCTGCTCCAAGTGTGTGGTGTTCTGAATTTGTTCTGAACAGTACATTCCAACAGCGCTATAAATTTACAAATTGTCCAGTTTCTGCTAGAGTGTGCTCTGGCACTCTGAGTATTTCCTTACACACGCTTTGTTGCTCAGTAATGGTCATACAACGGTCATTGCTTCTTTTGGGACTTGAGGGACTCCTTACTTTTGATGTGACATGTCAGAAAAACACAGGAATGATCATTATAATATAGATTTCTCATTGAGTGTTTTTGGATGCTCCTGAATTATAATGTAATTTAATAAAAGCTATAATTTGTCCAAGGACAGAAGGAAACGCTGGTTGCCTAGCATTTATAAATCAGCTTGTTAGTTCTTCATTCCCAGAGTGTGTCAGATGGACCCAAGGGTGAATGGTGATTGTTCACATGCAATTATGCTGATTGAGTGACACACCCTGTTGTCTTCTCTTTCACTCTTTGATACAGTCGGGCCGATAGGAAGCTTGTCCATCACAGTAGATACAATTAGAGTGATTGAGGACTTGTCCACCTACTTTTGCCTATTCCACACACACTGACCGAGCTGTCTAACTGACATAAGGGCTCTTAGAAGGATTGGATGTGGAACTCTGACAGGGATCACTTTTAAGATGGTCACATTTTATTAATCTGATAAAAAGTAAATACATTTTATAGTATGTTTTTGGATATTTGACATCAAAATCCACATAACTAATTTTAGAATCAGTAAGGCAACATCTTTGTCAGATGAATTCCTTTCTCCTCTGTGTGCATTCAGGAGTTGTATTGCATCTAGCCTATTGTTTCTCCTTGAATGTCCATAAAAGTATGGTATATATAAGGGAGTGAAGGGCACCCAGCTGTATCACCCACTGTGATTGATTCACCAGTCTCTTCTCCCCTAAGCTCAGGTCACATGCCACTCTTTGTCCTATTCCCAGGGAGAGAAGAGGCAAACAGAAGCAACAACAGCTGTTGAATGGAGATGCTACGTCTGGTTACACTCAGAGAAGCATCTTGCTGTCAGATCAGTAAAACGGACGAGATGTGCTGTATGCTGAGCACACTGGCTCCTTGCTAAACTCCACAGCTTATTTTTACCAGTGATGCCTTTCCAAATGTGATGGATGAGACTGTATTATTCTGCTGAGCGCTCTAGTCTCTCTCACTTAGGCTTGTGAATGAATGTGCAAAATGCAGCTCAAAAACCTATAAAAGCGATGTAGGCTTAAAATACACTGAACAGATATATAAATGTAACATTCATTCTTCATGAGTTGAAATAAAAGACTCAAGACTTTTGCTATGCATACAGAGGGCTCATTACTCTCACATTTTGGTCACAAGTTTGTTAAAATCTGTTGGTGAATACTTTCCTTTTGCCAAATTAAGACAGCCAGCCATCTGATCTGTTGATGGCAGCTTATTCTGGGCTTTTAACCATATTTTTCCGTCTTGATCTGAGTGTTGCCTTTGATACCATCTCACATAACATATTTCGAGGGAGATTAGCTTCCATTGGAATCACTGACTCATCTCTTGCGTGGTTTAGATCCTATCTCTGGCCACACTTTGTTTGTCCATCTTAAAAAAAATTTTTTCCAGCTATTAGAAGTGTCCCTCAGGGCTCTGTCTTGGGCCCCTTTCTATTTATTATTTACCTTCTACCTTTTGGCCATATTTTTAGAAAATTTGGGACTCAATTCCACTGCTATGCCAATGACATCCAGCTCTATCCACCCACCAAGCCTTGGGGAGAGTGGAGGCACAACCTAATGTGGGGTAAATTGTAAAACGGACTTTCGCGCTTCCAGCCAGTTGACCACAATACCACCAAACAGTGACCAGCAAAATTCCACAGAAATTGGACGTGTTTTAGTGAGGGTCAGTGTCAAAGAGTGTCTTCAGCCGACATAAGTCATTTTTTTGTTATACTAACTGTCTTGTTGCCTAAAACAGCACAATTTTGATTCATGTAACCAGTTGCCAGTAAGTGTTAGCTAGGCTTGATAAAATTTCCACACAGCCGGGTTACCTGTAATGTGGTGTTACAACTAAGCCACCTATATTGCATTTTCTCTATTTTTGCACCTCAAACTTATATTCAGTTTGAACTAATGTACTTGATTAAATGAGATATACTTTGTATTTTTAATTTGTCAGGTATCTTATTGACACACAATTTCACAGTCTCAATATTCATTCATTCAATACTCATATTTTGACGTGTGGCTCTAGGTTACCCAATCTATGTATATCTATCGGTCCAACCATTCAATATGGATGATAGACTAATAGATGGATGGATATCTATCCCTCCCCTGATGTAGATGGAAAGATAGGTATCTATATACATCTATCCATCAATCTGTCATTAATGGAAACAGAAAAAAATATAATGTCCACACATACTGTGTATCTGTCTATGTGTTGATCTTTCCATTCATGAAGAGAGATATACAGATGTTTGGATATCTATTATAAATCCATAAACAGTATCACCTATAGTATATAGATACAATTGTATTGAATTCATTGTGTTAAACAGACTTTTCCAGCAAGTGTTACAACTAACCTCTGCCTGTTACAAATAACCCCACCCATGGGGTGTGTTGTAACATTTGGCTTTTGTCACTTCTTAGTGCAATTGTAGAAGAAAGGTAAGTTCTAGAAAAAAAAACAACTGTTAATTTGTGGCAGAGATGTGCATGTTGTTAGATTAAAACAGAAAAATGACCCATGTTAGACAGTTTTAATAACATATAGCCAAAACTAAAATTTGTAAAGTTGTGCCCCGCTCTCCCCTACTTCGTCTCTCCTGCCCGCATCCCTTTTTGACTGCTTACTGGCTACTAAGTCTTGATTCTCGTACAACTTCCTCATACTTAACAGTGATAAAACTGACGTTCTCCTTGTAAGTACTAAATCTACCTTGGCTAAACCACATAGTTTCTCTCTGACAATTGACAGCTCCAAACCCCTTTCCTTCCCTCAGGCCAAGAGTCTGGGTGTCATCTTGGACAGTACATTGTTCATTGAGGCCCACATCAATAATGTTACTCGGTCTGCACACTTTCATCTATGTAATATTAATCATCTTCACCCGCTGCTTACATTGAACAGATTCACACTTTGGTTATATCTCATATTGATTATTACAATTCTGTCCTCTTTGGTCTTCCTCTTAAGTGTATTCATGAACTCTAGTTGGTCCAGAATTCAGCAGCTCAAACCCCCTCCATAGATCATATCACTCCTGTTCTCCAGCACCTTCACTGGATTCCTGTTAAATATTGCATCAATTTGAAGATTCTGCCTCTCACCTGTAAGGGTCCAAGCCCCTCTGTATCGTTCTGAACTCCTTCATATCTACACACCCTCCCAAACTCTTAGATCCTCCTATGCAATCCTCCTCTGCCTGCTTGACTACTATGTGTCCTAGAGCTTTCAGCTGCTCTGCACCCACCTTTGGAAATCTCTCCTCCAAGTCATTCACAATATCGAATCCTTTTCCACCTTCAAATTCCATCTGAAAAAGTACACCTTTTCAAGCTGGCATATTCAGTTTGAACTAATGGTGACACACACATCGAAGTTTGCACTGCTGATGACTTTATAATGATAGACTTACACCTAAATTTTATGATTTATGATTTTTGTCTAGTTATTTTATTATTGTTTTGTTTGACTTCATTGTCTATGGATACATTGCTGCTTCTTTTTAATTGTCTTAGAAGATGTCCTTTAGTGCTATAAAAAAGCACCTATAAATAAGATGCTGGGGTGCCCAATTGCTCACTTCGTAGAACAGGCATCCTATATATAAAGGCTACGCCCTTGCTGCAGCAGCCACAGGTTCAATTTCAACCTGTGGCTCTTTGCTGCATGTCAACCCGTTTCTCCCCCCATGTCATGCTAAAAAAAACAAATAAAGGCAAAAGCCAATAATAATCTATAATTAATATGCATTATTATTAAAATAATCCATGCACCTGACAGTGTGGCGTACCAAGATGTTGATTTAACAACATGAATTTTACACATGTGCTCTGGACTGGACACAATAATTTTATTTAAAGTGGTGAAAAGATGAAATTGAGAACTTGTGTTTATATTTTTGTTCAGTTCAGCCATGAGAGAATTGTTACAGGCTGGGTACAGATTTTTTGATTAGTGTATTCATCATTCTGTACATAAAATGTTCAATGAATAATGACAATTTCCCATATCTAGTTACCATTGTAAAGTTCCTTTAGAAATGTGGCATGGTGGGGGGAACTCCACTGATTTTACATATTAAATGTCAGTGTACAGTGAAAACAACTGTATAATGTTCTCTGTGGTTCTGGGGTGGCTTTGTCACATCTGTGAAAATCACTCAGACTAGAACATCTGTGTTACAAACTCAAAGTTCAGAGTTTGAAATACTTAATACGCGTTTACCATGTCAAAATTCCATATTTTTTCAGACTCAAATTTCCAGACTTTACAGTAGACTTTTTAGACCATATTTGACATCTGAGCACAAATAGCAGGATGTTTTAAGGCTCGAGGAATGACACCAAAACCTGGAAATTAGTTAGCATTTTTGCACTTCCAGCTCCCTCATCACAAAGTCAATGCATCAAATGAGACTACAGAGCGTCATTATGCCAAACACAGCTTTACAGCCTTGTTGTGGTGGCAACATTATGTTCTTATATAGGACCGTAGTATAGTTTGTTTATAGCCTAATGTTAGATTCTTACTTCTGGCAATTTTATTTAGGTTTCAGTAATCATAAAGTGGTCTTCATCTGTGAAGATTATCTTGCTGAACAATACGTGTAGGTATCATAAACATTGTTTGCCACAGAGCTTCTTTTCAGAAATAATCCAAAATCGAATGGAAAAATCCCATGAACTTTTTGTCAAGGGAACCAGGGCAACGCAAACTTCCATGCTGGCCTACAGAAAAATGTTATCCTTGGAGCAATCTATTGTGTAAATAAATAGTTTTAAATAAACCTATTAACATGTATTTTACATTCTGACAGCTCATACAAGTCAATTAAAACCATATGTAATAAATGATGCCCCCATATTTTTCAGTCTCTTTTATATATAACAGAAAAGGAGTTAACAGAATTTAAATAATTAATTTTTAATGGCATCTGTGCAGCCTTGTTTATTCAATGTCCATGGTAACAATGATGGACACACCTCTAAAGGTTTCTGTATGCAGTAAAGACTTTGTGTTCACATTTCTGATAACTACATCACTGCATACCTCATACATTTTCAACTTAATATCTGGTATTTGTGGTGCTAATATATGTATATGCAATTAAGGATATTGCAGCATTTTCTTCCAAACTAATGTGGTGATGTCTGGATTTAGTGCAGTAATAAGTTACTTGGGCAGAGCTGTTTTGCAGGCTGTGATGTACAGCCGTAAAGGCAGCTCTGCGTGGGAGTTTGCATTTAGCTGCACACCATAGTTCTTGTCTTGCCTTTGGTGACATCAAGCTCAGCCTGATCCTTACTCTCTCGCACAGTGGCAAACATTTTAGCTGCACTGCCTGCCTGCTCCAAATGCCATTAAATACAGGGCGTCGGTGGCTTAGGGGATAGTGCAGGCGCCCCATGTATAAAGGCCATTGCCGCAGCGGCTCAGGTTCGAGTCCAGCCTGTGGCCCTTTGCTGCATGTCATTCCCCCTCTCCCACTCCCATGCTCTGGAACAAACTGCCTGATGATCTGAGATTCTCTGCAATTGTGTCATTCTTTAAAGTCAAGCTCCTCTCTAGTGTTTCTTTTGGGGATATGTGATCGGGTATGTCTGTGCAGGTAGGTGGGCTAGAGATGAATTACTGTCAAGACTTGATTTGTTTATTCACATGCTGTATGTAAAGGCGCATTGAGATTACTTCGTATGAAATGTGCTATATAAATAAAATTTTATTTGATTTTGATTTTTAAGTTTGACCCATGTCCTGTTCACTAACATGGAGGGGGCGGGGTTTATGACTTACACTGCAACCAGAGCCACTAGTGAGCGATTGAGATGTCTTAGCCTCACCTTTGGGGAGCTGTCATGTCGACCATCTTTATATACAGCCTATGGTAGGAACCCTATAAACGTTTAGCTGGCAGGGGGAGTGTAATAGATGCTACTGGTTGCACTGTGGGGAAATGTAGGATCCAGCCTTTTGGTCCTTGACTCATAATAGGAATAAATGTCAGGATATCTTGGCCTGCTGCTTCAATTTTGACCAGATGCCCGTATAAACAGGGAGCATGATTACAGCAAGCAAGAACCTGTTTCACCACTCCAATAGGCACCTGACTATTGTTTAAGAAAGACTTGAAAACCTGTGAATCATCATTTGGAAGGTGAGGCACTATATTTGGCTTATGACATTTACTTAACTCTATCATGAGCAGCCACTATTATTTCCAGCATAAAGTGTATTGCTTTACCACTGTAATACAATGTACTCTAATTTGCCCTTGAGAATCATGACACAAATGCTTGCAAAAGTAATAACGTTTAATTCAAATAAAACCATGCAACAGGTCACCATCACCCTGATTAGATTCAACCTGTTATAAAATAAACATCCGAAGCCGTACATTGCGTTCAGTGGGCATTCACTGTATGAGAGAAGAGATGGCTCCATGGAGTATACACAGGTCAGCCCAGAGACTAAAGAAACCAAAACAAGAACCCAAAAACAGCAAAGAAAAAAAAATCACAGCTCCTCCTGCTCAGTACAGTGGTGACCCTGAAAAGGTGCCAAGCACACAAACTATGCTCTCTGAAGAAAGAAAGCACAGGGACCTGTAGCCCCCCTCCCCCATCCCCCTCCCACTGGCTGCTAATAATCAATCACCATCACAAAGCGCTATGAACCATATGGCACACAGAAGACAAGTCTGAGAACATGAGTGATGAGCCAGCAGTGCCCTGTTGATACATACATTACTGAATGTCTAGTAGCAGTTTATTCCCATGTACCGGGCATGCATTCATAAGGAAGGCCCGTGAAATTCACATCGTTGGGATTGCGGAAGCTGGGGAATTTGAGACTAACCTGGGAGGCCAAGCAAAGCATTGTACTGGGTACATTTTTTCTCTACGAGGGGAATCTATTTCAGCATACTGCAAGATGCTAGTTTGTCAAAAACAATCCAGATCCAGACGTTTAACAGTTTGGTTGGGGTACAGAACAATATATGTTTGGCTGAGCAGTGGGTTAATTCAAATCCCTTACCACAATACCCATATAACAGGGACTAACTGTCACCACTTGTGACGAATCCAGCGGGCACACACATAATTGGTACACTCAGTCAGGTCATTTGTTATTTTACAATCTGGATGTAGAACACAAAGATAATAAAAAATAACATTAGTAAGATGTACAGTAATTTTTTTTTGTAATGTCTGGTCTGCACCGTGACCTTTGATGATGACTGGGCACTGGGTGCACATCCCTCTCTCTGTCCAATGGGAGGCTCCTGAGGGAGGAAGTGGGAGTCGAGAGTCTTCGATAACATCATGGTTGTGTAGTTTGAAAGTGGTACAGTCAGTGTTAGGTGTTTAGGATGCTATGCATGTGTGTGTTGGTGTTGGTGTTGGTGTGTGTGTATGTGTGTGTGTGTGTGTGTGTGTGTGTGTGTGTGTGTGCGCGTGCGGGTGGCGAGCAGCAGGTGCCTCAGTAATTTTGGCCTTCGGGCGGTTGGGAAAGCTTGCTGTTTTCTTTCATCGTCATGTGCTGTCTGAGCTCCAGCAGCACCGTCCGGATGGTGTAGGAGTTTCTCCACTTGCTCAGCGATGTCAATGACTTTGCATCCACCTGAAGGGAGAGGGGCACATCTTTTTATATGGCCTCAATAAGAAATCTGCTGTGCAGCACAGTATTTAGGTTAAAGGTATACTATGTGGGATTTTCAATACAACAGTAATCCTTCTCAGTCAGCATTTATAACTCTATCTCAGTCTGTGGTGGTGTATTTATCTGCAGGGACTCTGCCCTCTGCCTGTATTTTCTTCTTACTTTGAAGTGTTCAGGACGTATTTAGGCACAGCATGCAGGTGAGGTGGCAGCAATCAGGTGCCTGCCTGCATGCAGCATGCAGCTGAGAGGAAGTTACGAAAATCACAAACACAGCACCCGAAAAAAATGCAAATATAGCGCAGCGAAACGGCAAGCAGGCAAAGCTGGGGGCTGCTTTCGCCTTTGCTGGTAACATTGTTTACAAACAGTAACTGACAATTCCTGCATAGTTCTTCTTTTTATCCAATGCTAGGCTAAAGCAGCGTGTTGGCACAAATAGAACAATTAAATTATTTAAATCAAAATGTCAATGGTTGACTGTAAATTGGTTAACCGGTGAGAACATTTTTGAGCGGTCTAGCTACCTTATTCCTAGCCCCCATGATCCCTTGCACAAATTATGTGCATGGCTTCCAGCGCTGAACCGAAACTGGCGATTTCCAATGGTAACAGTTTGTTTACAGTACTCTATTTTTCTTTCCAAGAGCAATCGGGAAATAAAACATGGGACACATCACCTGTTATACCTCAAACGGAATTATGTGATCATACCTCTGCCATCTCTGACAGCCATCTGAAAGCACTGTTTAGCAAGCAATTAGCTTGTCTTGCTTCGTTAAAAAATTGTTAACTTTAACATGACCGGAGCTAGCTCAAGGTAAACATCTGCTCCTTCTAAAGATGATTTATGATCTATGATGACTTATTAAGAGATACTAACACATTCAGCAAACATTTAACATAATTCAGTATTAACTGTAGCTCCATGTAGGTGAATAAAAGTTCCCAGCTAATCCTTCGCTCGTCTGTGTTAATGACGCAGTTTACATGTTTTTTTAAGTTCTTAATTATTAAGAACTGTTCTGAAATGAAGTTGAATTTAGCAGCAGACTTCACTAATGTAGGTTGAGAATGAAGTCAGACAGGGAAAGACGGGGATATCATATACTGACGTTGAGTGACGGACCCGTTAGTCTATGTGTCATTCACTTCTGCAAATTCTGATTTAATACTTTTTGGCTATGTCTCATGAAACTCTTGTGGTTTTATTTCCCATATCAATGGTACCTTTGGCAACAGGAAAAATCCCTTTTTGCTCTGATTACATGTTCAACACACAGTTGCTGAAGACAAAAATGTACCTTAGACTGGTTGTTAGTTGTTACAAACACGGACAGTACAACAGGTACCAGAGCTCCGTAAAGACATTTAAGAAAATGCTAAATTAACATTAGTTAATTATTTGCTAAGAAATTGCTTAACTGAAGGCAAAATACTTCAGAGAAGAGAGTGTTGGCGGTTAGCCACCAAGGGTAGCCATTGGGACTAAACACAGACAGTCTATGGGACTAACTAGCTTACTGCTACTTCCGCTAACTCACTGGAAGTTGTGCACATAACCATTTCTACAGTAGTGCCCTCAGGAATAAGATGAATAGGTTAATTACAATACTCTCCAGGTTACTGCACTGTGCACCACCCGGTTCTGGTGGGAGGTAGCTAGTGTTAGCGGTGCTGCTCAACCAGCTATTACCACTAGTAACACCTCCCTAACCCAGGAGCATTGTTGTGGAAGCAGTGCACCCACCCTTGGCCCTATGCTGAAAGGGTTTTACAGGTCAAAATGAGATTATTTACTCACCAGAGAAACCTGGGTGGACAACAGAGGGTGGGCGCAATGTTTCTGCATACATTGTTTTTGTTTTCATCTGATAGCTGCTAAAATTTAATATTTGAAAAACATGCAACTTTGGTTCTAATGCGGCCACATGCCTCGAGTAATAACTATCAACACTGAAGGCTGCCGTGCAGAAGACTGTAGCTGTTCTGATCAGCGAGCAGAGCTGTGTGCTGAATATATGACAGCAAACATTTTTGAAGTTTTTAAACATCACAATCCAATGCTGTTAAGCTGCAATGACACCCAATGTTTTTGCTAGTAACGTTCTGTAATTATTGGATGTAAATTCAGTTGCATAGGTATGACAACTGCAAGAAGAGGGAGTGAAGGCGGACCTATACTTGTGCATCAGCTCTAGGCAGAGTCTACGCCATAACCTACACACATGGCCAACGCTGTTGTGAGCATTTATACTTGTGTGGCAGTGTCTGTGTCTGTGTGTTAGCTCAAGCCTATGGCATTTTACATTGTATAAATTAGCCTAGTGGCTAGCGGAGCTTTCCTCTACTCATATGAAGACGGTAACGGTAATGACATCTGCCCTGAAAAAAACATATTGGTCAGTCCCTAGAACAAATACCAACAATATTGCTAAAAACAATACACTGTGGAGCCATCTAAGCATCCTTGGTAAGAGTATTTCAATACATAAATATATATATTTTAGTCAGAAAAGTATTCAGGTGGCGGGGGAGGAAACTAACAATTTGAAGTAACGGCAATGGCACCAGAGATGGTGGTTTCACTACTCAATCAAACCAAAAATGCTCTCTTCAGACCCCCATTTGTTTGACGGCTCATTAGGTCCAACAACTACATGGAGAAAGCTGGTTTCGTGGCCATCACTGGATTTGGATTGGATGACTTCCATTTCAGTTCCCCATCAGAGAGGGCTGCTTCTGTATGTCTGTTTAGCTGGATAAATGACACTGCATGGGTTTTGTCAGAATTTGTAATCAGATGTTTTTAATATAGTTTTGTTGTTGCTAAATGCTGACCCCTAGGACTTCAAACCATCAAACATTTTCTGCGATTTTGGATTCTATTTTCACTGTGGGGCATGCAAGGAAAAACATGTCCTTCACAAATTTAACGTAACATGGGGTAAGTAACTGATATACAAGTGATAAATACAGGGTAAAGCCTTCTTTCAATGGCATTCAAGTAGTGAAACAAGAGCAACTTTAAAAGTGCCTCTTCATGGTAGGTATTTCACGTGGGTATTCTGCCTCGCCATTCTGTATAAAAGGTACGATTTTGAAATGGGGGGGGGGGGGGGGGGCGTTGTCTCTCTTTAAGGTGGCATCAGGGGTAGTAACAGCGCCAAAACAATATCTGTATTAACAGGGCAGATGGCTGAATAGGATACTGGGTAGCAAGGGTGTGATGCTTTGACGACATGCTATGTGTGCAAACCATTGCGGGAGATTTAAAAAGTTGCAAATAACAATTAGCAGCTAACTCAAGGAAGAAAGGCGAGTGAAAATGTCCATAAATTAGGAAAACGATGACTACCAGGAGCTTATTACCCTCTGAGCAGAAAACAAAACCATCCATCATTTCTCAGAGGTGTTAAATGATTGTTTTTGCCGTGTTAATGCCATTGTTATCATTTAACAACGCCTATGTTATATGTTACACTAGAGGCTGATGCTGTTGGGTTACATGCCATGCCCCTCACGCTGCTTTTGAATCCACGATGCTGGCATGCTGTCTAAAAATCACACACAGGAGCGGCATGATACTGCCGGTGTTTGGTTCTGTGTAAAAATGCAAAGGAGGCATAAAGAACGGACTCTGTGGCAGCTCTATATTGTGATCTCTGTGTAAAGAGGGCTTAAAACTTTGAAACAACTTAGTACTAAAAGCTACCACTGAGACAAACATAAATCAAGTCTTAAATTCAACTAGCAGTGTGGGCTCCTACTGGGAGCACAGTAGCTTTGGTTAATTGAATGTATGATGCATTGGTCTAAATTAGTCCACATAATACCAATGAACACTCAAAATTTATAATTACACTTAAAATGTTGATCAAAGAATGAATGCATGTTGAAATTTGGGTACTCACCACACCATTTGAACTGTGTACGCAGTTCATGTTGATCTTGTTTACAAAGCGGACTTGAGGGGGATTCTCTGGGTATTTGGATCCACATTCTATTTTCAGACTATATATCCTGCCTTCATAGGCAGTCTGCCATAAAAGAAAAGATGACAGGTTAGCTCAAAGAGTGAGAGTCAAGGAACTGTGATGTTATGTGATGACCATTGAGAAATTGCCATTAATTAACCACACTTGCTGACTGAGCTTGACAATTTCATTGTTAGCCTTGGAACAGCAGTTGACAAAACAATTATTCTAATGGTCCACTTACCTGCTTGTTCTAAAGCTTTGGACAAAATTTCAGAAATCCTGAACATCTACAGTTTCATGACAACTAACTTGATTGTGTTGATAAGAATCTTGTGATTTACACATTACATGTTTAATGTTAACGAAGGACAAGGAGTCAGAAAGCCAGGACTAACGTTGCATGATACTAATGACCAACTTTTAGTGGACTGAGTCATTAGGTGAAGATATGCACAAACAAGTACCAAAGCTGAGTGAAGTCTCAGCTCTGATTGCAGCTGCTCACAGCAGCTTAATGCTGTTTGTGAATTCTGTGTCTGTTCACAACATCAGTAGTCCAGCTGCTGGAACAGTGTGTAGTCAGTTGGTGGTTACCACTGAGGTAACACTGACAACTGCAGCAGCTGTGTGAACAAGGCTGATTTTACTTTTTTAGTGTCCTTGGAAACGGCTACAAATGCTATAGTCACCTTGAGGTAAAAATGGGTGAGTATAAAAATTTCATGTAACAACTATCCTGGCCAAAATAATTCCAACTTACAATATTATCCCAATAATAATCAAAATATGCGTAAAACTCCTGGCACTAAATGGCACTAAAATATATTGGAATCACTTTACCTTACACTTTGTTTAGAAACAAATATTTAATTGCATCACAGATAGGACACACATCTAATTTTAGTGAACATCTTTTTCTACTGAAAAACAATAAAAAAGCCAGGCTTTTCAACTGTTTGAAATGGCACTGTATCCTTCAATATAGAATAAGCCAATGCTTGATGAAGATCTTTTGTGTTTTTTTGATATGGGTGTGTATTAGGAATTCACACTGATTTATCAGTTGAATATCGGTATCGGCCGATATTGTAAACAATGAGTCTATGTTAAAATTATCAGGAGGAGAGCTAGTTAATGTAAGCTGTTTGCAGCTGGTGGCCGCAACTAACAGCTCACGGAGGTTGCACTGACTTAAATTATGATGCATTCAAGCTCTATTCAGTAAAAATGACTATTGGACAAAGGTTAATTATAACATACTCATGATGTGTTCAAATGTTACCTTGTAAAATGTAGTTATGGGCGAGAAACTTTAATAAAGTTTTTTGAAGGAGAATGACAACAAAAACAAATTAAGCAATACAAAATCATCAGTACTGGCCCAGAATTTTAATATTGGTATATCCCTAGTGTGTGTAAAAGCCTCTTTTTGCAGAAGCTCTTTCACTGTTGGTTACTCAGCAGTGTCTTCGGGTGCTGCTAGACACAACAGTCACAATTATCCCAATGTAAAAATACACCACAATCACATTATATTGAGTGTTTTATTGTCAAGACCCACAATAAAATCATATATTGTCCCATCCCTATCTTGTGGACTCACACCTCAACTTACTGCCATTGCAACCTAACCACCAACATCTTTGTACGTTGTCAAATGGAGTTCCTGTCCTACAGTGGTAGAGGAACAAGGTTGCTACATTCAATACTGCAAAAACACAAGTGCGTGCATGCATGCACCTCTCTCTACTTGTAAACCACACAAGGAAGTACGACATCATCTTCACGCTCTGGAGGGTAGGCTGAACCATGCGAGTGCCACCGAAGGGAACACAACCACCCACAATGTTGGCTCTCAAGAAAACATGCATCTTCCACCTCAGAGCTGCCTTAGCGCACTGCAAAAGAGTTTACACAAACTCAAACACATCCAGTGCCTCAGAGTGCAGTCACTATGTAAACCGTCCTGCTGGCTGCAGTGTGGACAGACCCTAGTTAGTATGCTCTGGTGTTATGCAAGAAATTAAACAACTTAATGGGTCCAACTAATTGACACACAAAATCATCACATTCATTTGTTCTTCAACCACATGCTACTGGTTGGTATACATGAGAACGTGAGAATATGATAGCTGACATGCCTGTTTCAGAGTTCAGAAGATTTTTGCTTTGCATTTATGATCAAATTACAGGATGAAAGAGTTTTTTGGTTGGGCAACAGTTTCATTTTAATAACATGCACTCCTCATATGCTTAATTTCTACACAGGCGAGATACCTGCACTGCGCCATACTGAGAGCAACAACGCAATAGACAGGGCTGACTACTTTGAGTCTCCTGATGCTCCTCATCCAACTACTTCACTATGTTTGCAAAAATTCATATCTTGATGTTTTCAAATTAGGTAGGGCATCATGTAAGTTAAAATTAGGCCTGAGTGGTAGTTGCATATTTTGCAGACATGCTGTCAAAAAGCAAGTTTTCCTGCCTGATATTTACTTGTTTCTAGTTCACTTTATCACAACTCATCCTCAACAAGAAGTGTTACAACAGCATCTACTATACTACTACTGTTTGATCACTAGCCGATAGAGATTTAGTGTCATACCTGAAACCTTGTGTACCACATGTACACCATTTAACAGCATTCCCCTGCCCTTGATGCTATGTGTGTGTAAGTGCTGCACACCACTTAGGCTGGGTATTTGTGCCGAACCGTCATAGTATGGAGGTCACACTTCAGTGCATGCAGCTGCATGCAGAATACACCATATAATGACTGATGCAGAACCAGATTTCACATACAGGAGTTCCACCTGGAAACCTTTAGCAGTAAAACAAACAAACAATAGGAGGTTAGCACAACAAGCTGATTGACATGTAAGTCCAGTGTTTCCCCTAACATTATATTAGGGGGGTGCCCCGCCCCCCACAATGCCCCCTTCCTGGAAGGTCAAGTTAATTTTATTTAATTTTATTTTCTATATACCAGATCACAACATAAGTCATTTAAGGTTACCTTTCCTATAGAACAGGTCTATACCTTGTCCTTTTACTGAACTAAGTAAATAACCTCGTGTTATTTATCTTATTTACACCACAGCATGTCATTTCTGTCTCTATGTGGTCGCGCATTTACAATTCTCCTCTGCTCTCTGTATCGTGCACGGCGGAGTTCCGCCCCAAACACACACACACAAACAGACACGTGCACACACACAGGTGAACACACTAGAGAGTGGCTCGGGCCGCATTTAGTCCGATACAATTATAAGTGAGCCCGACGCAGTTTGTTACCTGACATAGGTATTGTCATGGACAGTGTGTAAATGACCATCAGAAGACAGCTGTTAGGCACAGTCAAACATGCCGCTCGCACAGCAGCGCAGCAGGGCACTGCACACACACTCAGTTGGAGCGTTCAGGTGTTGTCACGTAAATAACAAATTCCAGCACTTAAAGCCCCCCCCCTTCTAAGACAACTGGTTGCTTCAAGTCAGCACAAGCATCATTTACCCCTCCTGAACTGGTTTAAAGTTAAGTGAAAACTCTACTCATTAGGGACACAGTAACACTGCATCAGTGAGCATTTGTGGTACTCCAAATGTTTTCTTTTTTTTAAACTTTGAAAAATCCTGAACGGCTAAGAGTTAGGTGGTCCATTTTTGTCTTACAAGGACATTTGTTCAAGTCAGATTTTTCACCAACTGGAGAGGAGAGCAGTATGACGTGTTAGTGTTGTGGACCCTGGGGGCAGCTCACCTTGGCGGGGCCGATGATCGTGCCATTCCACTTAGTTAGCAATATGTCCTCATCATCTGCAAGGCCCCAGCTTACTGTACCATCTCCCGCTCCCTTCTGACCTTCCTCCAATTCCTCCAGCAGCCGAAAGTTGCGGGGAACTACGACGTGTCCTTCACACACACACAGAAAAAGGGATCATTAAATGAGAGTTCAGTCATATCATACTCAATAACCCTTCTTAACAGAAGTTGCTGACTAAGAGTTAGGCTAACCTAAAGAAAGTTGTGTGTAAAAAAACCCAATTATGATTTTTTGAAATCAACAGCATAGAATTATTCTTATATTTTCAAAGTAGCTATATCTGTCAGTGAATCCTACTATAACACAGTATCATCTATCACCTCCTAACATGCTATATTGACTCAGTTAGGCATGTTTATTAATAACTTTACTAACTTTATTAACAACTTTAATTAAATTATTTACAATGGTGTTCCAAGTCAAAAAGGTCTACATGTGATATCTGTGTAAGGCCCCTGTTGCCTACAACTCTTCTTATGAACTGCCCCAATTTTTCTGACTAATTACATCCTTAGGTGTAACCCATAGAAGATCTTCTGTCTTGTAAAGTTGTTTTCCGGTGTACCTGTTCTTCAAGATTTTTATGCAAGTGCAAAGAAATAGTCTTAATACCTTTTTATTCTTGAACAGCCAAAAATAATTGGGTTTACTGCTGGCAAATAAATGTGAACAAAGAATGCAACTGCAAAAGCTAATATTAGAAGGTCAATAAAGGAGGTTTTTTTTTTATAGATGCTTGTGGGACAAGGCTCACTTTATTCAAATGCAGCATAATCCATGTTGTGACTGCTCGCACATCTGAAAAGGTAGACCTTTTCTATGATAGCTGTGTAGACCAGGCATCATCTGTCAACTTCACAGGCCACTGTGAGGTAACCTCTGGACAGCTGTAACACTTTAATGGCCAAACACACAAGCTGTGACATCCTCAGGAGGTTTAAAGGGATACGTCAAAAATTTTTTAAGTGTGACTGTATGGGATACATATCCATAGTCAGTGTATAACATAATGGTAGATGTCAGAGGTAGGTAAGCTGTCTAAAAAAAAAAAAAAGTCCCACCTAAAAAAAAAAAAAATAAATCACGATCAGTCTAAGTGTACACTATACTGAGACTACTTTCACTGCTTTACTTTTCTGTCAGAAAGCTCATTCTGATAGGAAAGCCGTTAGCGACTTAAGTTCTCCATCTATCATAATTTTTACTCAATGAACACAAGAGCTGCTGATCTAGCTCTTGATCTAGCTACCTTGATTGGTTCATTAGTATGTGTTTTTGAATGACTTTGGAGAATCCAAACTAATCTTTTTAAATGGCAAAGTCACACAGCTCCTGTGTCCTGAAATCACTGTCTAACAGTAAGATTAAGCAGTGAAAATAGTCTAAATATAGCATACACTTAAACTGATTGATTGATTGACTGATTAACTTGATTTTTTTTGGGTGGGAGTTTTTTAAGTGGCTAAAACACATTTTGTTGCAGACCCGACAGTGGATTGCTAAGCTTCTATGTCAGACTCCAGTCTGTTTCTCTAAACTGGGGGTGTGCTGACCTCCATCTACTGTATGTAATACACTAACTATTGTTAAGTACCCCATACAAACCCACTTTGAAAAATATGAACTATCCCTTTACGAAATTTCACTCTATTTATTGCAGTGACAATAAAGCTGCTTCTTCTTCTTTAAACTGACCATAAAGACTTAATATTCAGTATTACTTAATTGGGTTTACAGTCGTAGATTATCAAATTGTTCCAGGTGTGTAAATGCACAGTGAGCCTTCATTTACGACACATGGTTATCTCAAACAGACACAGTTTTTAATTGTCTGTCCAACTTAACATTAAGGGAAGTTATTTGCTTTGAGGTAGCCACGGAGCAGAAACGACATTTCGTTACGTTGCTAGCGTTAGCAGTTTAAGGAATTGCCAGCTCAATTATCAAATGTGAAAGCATACCGCATAGGAAAACTGTACGCGTTAAACGAAGAATACGTCTATAGATTGTCAAACACTGCGTTGAGCAAAATACCTCGGGTTCAGCTTTTAGTGACGAGCTACTTCTGAGAATTTCTTCCGGAATGACTCTCCAGTCACTGAACAGAGCTGTACTGCCAGCTAACATTATCTCAGCAAACAACTTATCTAACCATCAAGCTGGTTACGGGCGTCACCGCCCTGCGAAGAGAATAGCCCACCGATACGCGTGTATATTGACATTGTTTTCTGAGGTGTACCCTTAATCCGCTGTAGCATTTCCCCGACTGGCTAGCTTCATAATGGTAAATCAAGGTTGCTGCAGATGGCCGAGTGTTGCTCAAAGACTATGGGCCAGCTTCGCTAGCCCATGAGCTAACTTAGCTAGCGGCGTTAGTGACAGCATTTCTTTAAGAGTCCTATTAAAGTCGAAACTCAGTTGCAGCTGGACTCTTGGGAATTACAAATCCAATCTATGGCTAATACGATAAGCTGTAAATTGCATTTCTTTTGTAAAGTCGATTACAAGATACTGTATGAACTGTCAGTGAAGTCGGCTTACCTGATGCGGCGGAGGCCGCCATCTTTGTCACTGCTTTACGGAAGCGCGGAGCTGCGCACGCACAATGTTAACTGGCGCGTGTCCGCCGGAAGAAAATAAGTAACAATCCTTTATTCAGTTCTAAATATTTTCATTTGCCTTGCTTCATGACTTTGGTATACTTCTGCTTTTAAAACTAGCGTTTGTTCCTTATGCACTGTCCATCTTCTTACCCACTGTGACATCACACCACATACTATTATAAATAGCTTAATTATACTATCCAAATAAATGTTAAAGACAGGGTGGATGATTTTTCCTCAAACACACATTGACTCCCAGCCTATTTTTTTTCAGGCATTGTTATTTAAGTGCAGACCAAATGAATTAAACACACAATTTGTTTTTCTTTATCTTATATTTATTTAATTTTAAAAATGAGGATCCTTCCTTAACCTCACTTATAATGAAATGACACAGGCTAAATTTCATTTCTGCTTTCTTATTCTTTTACAGTAAGTTAGTCTCATTTCATACAGTCTATGTTTAGTCTACATGTCAGTACGCAAGCATTTTTTGCTGAAACCTTACTATTTAAACTGATCTGAAAGTGAAACTTATCTATACTGTCTTCAAAGCAAGATTCCAGTATGAAGGTTTTAGTGAAAATGCATGTGTTTAGGAAGTATTGAGCATAGAACTGGATAAACGAGACTTGGATTCTACTGCATGAGTTGTCTGAGAGTTTGTTAAAATGTTCTTTTGATAAAGTTTTGCTGTT
Organism: Cephalopholis sonnerati; assembly: GCA_019142605.1. Classification (NCBI taxonomy): domain Eukaryota; kingdom Metazoa; phylum Chordata; class Actinopteri; order Perciformes; family Serranidae; genus Cephalopholis; species Cephalopholis sonnerati. The sequence continues at coordinate 44,743,030 of JAGQAX010000002.1, forward strand.
GTTAAACATGATCCCCAGTCAATCAATAAATCAATATGTTGGGGGTAGGTCGCAGCTCTGGGGATGGACCTTCAGCTTCTGCAGCACTAGGTCTAACCAGGCCCCCAGGAAGTGTGCTGGGTTTTGAAGCCAGTTTGTAATGTAATCATCATACATAAGCTACAACATTAAGTGTAACTATTAGCACAACCATCAGGGGCCTAGATGGGCATCTTTGCCTGGGGCCACCCCAGAGTCTGAGATTGTCACTGTGTGTAACTGCAGTAACAGAAAGTTTACTGGACTAGCTTGGATTAAGGAGGGTCCTGGATCAGCTCCCCTGGTGCTGGATTGGTGCTGGCTGAATTTCAGTTGCTACAGGGTGCTAACTGAAGGTCTGTATCCCCCCCCCAGTAAGCTACCACCACACATAGAGTCTTATTCAGTTGGAAACACGGATCAATAAGCTTATGAAGTTATTTATACAGTTAGTTTTGGCGATGTCATTATGTGGCAGAATGGGATCATTTCCCTCCTCTCCCCCTCCTCTGTACCTGCACATGGGTCATTATTGCCCTGCACCCTGATTCCAGGGTGGAGCTGGCAGGCCTATTATCTGGGCGTTGTAGCCCATCTGCGTACCCCGTTGTGGTGCATCCGACACTACTGCTGTTTTGTCTCTGAGGGTTTTTGTCTCTGTCCTCTGCTAAGCTCTCTGCAACCTCGCAACTGCTGCTGGTTTGTCTCAGGACCCGTCTCTACAAGGTTTTCACTGTCCCTTTCAATGGATATTGCCTGTAACCAAGTTTCTGCTGTGTTTGTCTGCACTACCACGTGTTCGGCCCCAAGGCTTGGTCAGCATGCATTACAGTGACGCATCCTGTTATCTATAATATTGTACTGGCTTGTGTTTTCTTTTCACTAAAATTGATTTATTACTAGTTATGTTTTGGTTTGTCTATTCTGAAGAATTGTTTTGTTTGCATTATTCCTGTCTTGTTTATTTCTTTTGTCTCTGTTTCTTTAGACATTGTATTTCTTTGGATCAGCTGTGGGTTGTGTTGGATAAATATTAATTCTGTCTCAGTATATCATCACTATATTAATGTGGGTTAGTGCAGTGTTGAGGTGGTTGGAATGTTTTTCTGTAGCAAACTAGTAAGTATATTGGTGTGTATTCATCAAAATTGTACTGTTGGACTTGTCCTTTTACAAGGAGAGATGTTTAATAAAATTCTACTGTATTTGTACTAAATTTCACGTCCGTGGTCAGGGTGTTTGTTTGAACCTGTGCCCTTATCTTATAAATAATATCCCACACTACTTCACAACATCATCAAAGTCAGTTTTTTTGTTGTTGTTTTAACTGAGAGAACCCTAGAAGCAGAAATTACGTATTGTGCTTTTAACAGCTGCTTACCTGATAAAAGATTAAGAAAATCTGCATTCAAAAATATGAATCAATGCAATGAAAAATTAAAATTATTTTAGTTTTTTTTAATTTTTCATCACCATGAAGTATCAGCTAAAAGGGACTAGCAGCTGCAGGTCAGCTGGTGCTGGAACAGAGGCCACTGTAGCGCCTCTTGGAGGGCCTGGAGGGGTCGTCTCCTCGTGAAGTAGATCCATTCCACCTTTTGCTCCAGTGTCAATCTGATTCTTTCAGCATCAGGTCATCCGCAAACGTGCTTTCCAAACTTGAGTCAATGTTAGCTCACTTAAAGAGAAACTAAAAACAGGGCTTTGTCAAGGTGATCGTCAGAGGAGGAGAGAGCAGTTAGCCAGGTGGTGCCTCTTAAAGTCAAGGATGCTTCTTTGGTAGGAGGGGTCCTTCCAAGTTAGGTCCTACAGAGGTTAGGCAAGACTTCTTCCTAGCATTCGGTAAACACACATTGGAACAGGCTAGCGAGTGCCCAGGTGTGCATCACTGGGGTAGCCCCGCCTTCAGTCCCAGCAAATCGTGTGCAAAGAAATGTGGGTACTTCATGCCTGCTGAGGACATGTACATGCATCCTGAAAATTGTGTGAAGCAAGGACTCTGTGCTTTGCCAGGATTTAATGATGCAGCCTCCTTGAAATTCAGCCATTTATGGATCCTTCCTTGACTTAGCAAAGCACAGGGGTTTGATGCAGTGGAGACATATTGTGTTGTAAGCTGAAGGAGGTTGAGGACATTAAGGTGCAGTGGGCCATTTTTTCTTTTTCTCCGAGAGAGAATAATTGATATCTGTTGTGGCAGTAACTCAAGACACTGGTAGTGGACGCCAGTGCTGGAGGAAGGCCTGATGTTGCAGAGATATAAGTTACAATGTGAGAAGAGCTTGAGACATGAGGAGGTTCTGGGAGACCGTCAGAGAATTGAGGAGGTTCAGGCAGCTCTTTGTCACAGCTTTTTTACAGCAAAGGAGAACTACTAAACATATGTGTCAGCAGGCGAGACAGATTTCCACAAACAGGTTCTGGTGAACCAGCAGATGACTGAGGAGTGCAAGGCAGGGCTTTGTCCATGCTGACCTCGACTGCAGAGGTCGGTGGCCAGTGGAAGGAAAACGTATTCTATGTGGAGCAGGCAGTAATGGAGAGCTCAGAGGAGGTTTTACCCTCGGTTCTGCAGAGGTCACTGAGGTAGTGCATAGTGATGAGGCAGCATGAGCACCCTGCTAACTACCCTCATATAACAATAACCTGCCTTAGAAACCACCCCAAACACTGTAATGACTTTCACTCTGTCATCATGTGCATGTTACATATATTTGTAATCAGCTATCATAGACATTTTTTGAAACAGAAATATGGTTAATTTTTGACTAGATAACTTTTTTTTTTTTGCCAGAGGGGTAAGTATAATAATTAAACATTCCCTCCATAAATTACCTCTTGTGATAAGCTCTTAGCAACCACATAACAATGCTTTAGAAACCATCTGAACAGAGTCCTGCATGAGTCCATTTTTGAAAACCTGCACCCACCCATACCCGTAAAGCTCATTACGAGAACCGACCCATTATCCGTCATTATGTCTAAGTCAAAGCCGTACCCGCCTGCACCCATTAATAAATGTCCCGTGACCTGACTCAAGACAGTCTTTCAGTTTTTCTTTTTGAATGAGGATTACAGACGAACACCGTCTGCTGGTGTGGAGGGGTATGTTCTCTAGCGGTGGGGGAAAAAATCGCTACAGCATGATACAGTATCACAATATTTGGTTTGGCGATATTGTATTGATACATGAATGCCAAATATCAATCTTTTTTCTCATTAATTTTTGCAAATACACATTAATACAACCTTTGGTACTAGAATAATCCATTGAAATGCTTTTTCGGTCCACTAGATGGTGCTGATGTTTTTTTTTTCCTGGTGAGGTCAGCAGACATCTCAGTCAGCGGCATTTGGCAAGAAATTCATCAACACAAGGATGGAGGCACCCGAGAAATAAATCAACAATGTGCCATCATCCTTTAAATCAAATGTCTGAACTTATTTTGGATTTTATAACACGGAAGGAAAGGAGGACTTGGATATGACATGTAATTTGCAAGTAGTGTCATATCAGAATAAAATACTCTCAGAGTCCTACTAACATCAAATCAAATCAAATTTTATTTATATGGCACTTTTCATACATGGCAGTAACACAAAGTGCCTCACAGAGGCTAAAAACCCCGAAGACCAAGGACCCACCCCTCCCACCCTCACATGAATACACAAAACACACACATATATATGTATACACACCCACTCACACAAGCACACACAGACACGGGCACATGCACACACACACACACACACACACATCCCTACAGACACTGACTAACACTAGAGAGGCATGGCTGGGCACCGAGACATAAGGTGAGGAAAAAGCCACAAGTGGGGGCCATCCACACCAAGAGGGACCACGGCCCGTGACCACCGGGAGCACCGCCGCAGAGACCACTCGGCCCGGGCAGACAGGAGGCCCCACACCAACATGCGGAGCCCACCAGCCACCCAGGCCAGAGCCCTCCACGGAGCAGCACCCCCACCGGTAGGCCAGACATCGCTCCCGGTGTGGTAGGCCCCCATGAGGAAACACTGGAGCTAAAACTGAAGAAAAAACATAAAAACAAGAATATGGTAAAATAAGGTAAGAAGCATACAAAATCAGCATTAGCATTAGCCTCTGACTGCCACTAAACCTGCTTCACAGAAAAATCAACCAACACTGGACACAGTTGGCTTGACAAAACTACCATCCAACCCTGAGAGAGCTCAGAAAATAATACAGTCCATCACCTACTTCATGTGCAAAGCTCTGCATGCATACAGCTTTGTTGAAAACAACGGCTTTTATTACATGCTAAAAACACTGGAACCCAGGTATGTGACCCCGTCCCAACGTTTTTTTTACCGGCACAGCCATACCCAATTCTTCAGAGTGGTAAGGCATAAAGTTGAGGAATCTTTGAGTACAGCTGGAAGGGTGGCATTAACTTGTGACACCTGGACTTCAAGGTCAGTGGAATCATATGTGACTATGACAGCACATTATCTACTGGCAACTGCCGTCTCACCTTCTCCAAACTAGAGCAGTACATGAAAGTTACACCAGAGCAAACACTGCAGAGAGTCTGCAAAATGTGGCACAAGAATAGGGGATTGTGGTTGTAACAGACAACGCTTGTAACATGGGTGTTGCCTTTCAGTAAGTGGGATACCTGCATGTGAAATGTTTCGCTCACACGCTTAATCTGGCCTTGCAGAGGGTATTAAATCTGGTAACAGTTCAGTTTGTAAATCTGGTAACAGTTCAGTTTGTCAGGTGTATGCAGCATTTCTGACAGGTTTTATGACGGTGTTGGTCAGTCTGTCTGCTTTGCATCACATTTTACTGCAATGAAAATGACCGATGCCAGATGAACAGACTTAAAACTTTATCTAATGAGGTAAAAGAGATTTTGACAAAGTTTTCCTTTGGGAGAATAATTTTCAGTTGGGAAAAAATGGTAACTCATATCACCCAAACCAAACCAAATCAAATTATTACTCCAGCCTGATCTGCTCCAATGAAGGTAACACCAAAACTCTGTTCTCACTCCTCAACAAAATTCTCCAACCCCCTGACTCTCTGCCTCCCCACCTGTACTCATCTGACACCTGTAACTCCCTAATGCACTTCTTCACTGACAAAATTCACAAAATCCACCAGCACGTTTTCGTCACCATCCTCTATAGATGTCCTGTCTCCGTCACCATCCTGCAGTGGGTTCCCATGTTTGTCACTCTCCTCCGGAGGCATGTCATTTCCGTCACCATTCTCAACTGGGGTCCTTTCTCCATTGCCATTCTCCAGTGGATTCCCATATTCGTCGCTGTCCTCCATAGGTGTCCCATCACCATCTCCATCCTCCAGAGTTGTCCAGTCTCTGTCACCAACCTTCGTATCATCCTTTGTTTTGAAAGCTTACAGGCATTAAGAATTTAAATGGCAGTTGGTCCAGCAGGCAGCAGGCTATATGAAATATCTCCCTTAAGTTGGAGTGCAAAGTCCACACTTAACGATACGTTGAAAGTAGTACGTTTGACACTAAAGCTGTGTCCAATGTTTGGTTGCACCATAGAGATGTAAAGTTCATTTCGGCTTCTCTGTTGTCGAGTCCACACTAACCAAAATATTGTTGCAGAAAATGTCTCAGGGTCGGCAGCACGTTTATGTGGGTTTGGCAGGCCTTAAACTGACTGCTGTGCAACATGTTGGTCAACAGCAAAACTGACACAGTTGTTTCGTGACCATTTTATCTGAACAGACTGACTGACTGAAGGGACATTTGACAGATTTACAGAATGGCATGACAAAAAACAGAGGCATGTCTCCCTTTCTGCTCCTGAGTTATGCGGAGTAATGGCCTGAAAGTGTTTTTGCAGAACATTATGATGTCACTGTGAAGTTGACCTTTGACTTTTGGACATAAAATGTCATCACTTTATTATTTTGTGCCAAATTTGAAAAAAAAATTGAAAAAAAAATTCTGTCAAGGTGTTCTTGAGATATTGTGTTCATGAGAATGAAACAGAAAGGGCCACAGTGACTTTGATCTTTGACCACCAAAATCTAATCAGTTCATTGTTGAGTCCAATTGGATGTTTGTACCTGATTTGAAGAAATTCCCTCAAGGTGTTCTTGAGATATCGTGTTCATGAGAATGGGACGGATGGACAGACGGACAACTCGAAACAAAATGCCTCCAGCCATGGCTGTCGCCAGCACAGAGGTTTAAAATTAGAAATATTAGTGAGTTTGCTCTCATGCTTTTAGAAAATACAACATTAAAAAATGATGCACACATCTGGCCACTTTGACTTGTGATAAATAGGAGAATACAGTAAGGAAAGAAAACATTATGTCAACTGAAAAACAGCTTTGGTTCCTGTACGACCATGTTAAGACAATGCTTTATTTTTAGTCTAACTGGATGATATAAACAAAGTCACATATTAGCACACATGTTAGCAGAACATGTTTCATGTTCTTGTTGGCTGAAACATTAAAACACTGTAGATCTGGTTTGGTGTCAGTCAGCCTGTTGAAAAGTTCACTCCTCACTGGAGGACACAGACGTGATCCTCTCCTTGTTTGTAGGATTTATTTTCATTCTTTATTTAATGACAGAAAACAATAGATTAGATTTTTTTTTAACCCATTTTGCCCTTTCTGTTTGTTGTACAGAGAAACTGTCTGGCACTGAATGAAGAGTACTTTTCACCCTGACAACATCCTGACACCATCTGCTGGTGTCATAATGACACGGCAGCATTTCCTCCTATTAATAATTGACCCTGTGACAGAGGTTAGTGAAAATGAATGAAGATTTTGATACTGTTGAACAGAACTGAGATGCCATTACAAGGTGTGAGATCTCTGCTGGAAAACACACGTCTGGATTCACCACATGCAAATTCAGTTGAATTGTTCCATATAAAACCCCCATTCCACAGTATTCTAGCATCAGAAACAGAGCCTTTATTGATAGATAAGAATTCCATTAACTTTTCTCCTAATTGGTTATGAAAATCAGAGTTTTGCAGAACGCTGATATTAAATCTCTAGCATGTTGGTCAGCTAGGAGATAAGCATGGTGGTCAGAAAATGACCTATGCATTATTTCTGCTTTGTGAATTTGCTGAATTAGGTGAGGGGAGATTAAAATATAATCTATCCTTTTTTCTATGAAGTCCCGGGATCCAGATGTTCAGGAAGTTTTTACCTGGAGCCAAATAATCCGCAGAGGTCTCTTCCTCTCCAAACAGATGGGATAGATTTACATTGGTAAAATCACTGAATAAAGCAGAGTCACATTAAAAAATTGGTGTTTAAGTAATGGCATGTATTTTCTTTCTTTCTTTTAATTAAATCCCCATGGCATGTTTGATTGTATGCACTGTTCTTTTTCTTACTGTCCAAATGAGAGACAGAAAATTTGTTCAGTACACGCTGCTGAAGGCGCTTATTAAAAGTACAGGTTCGCCATCTACTGGACAAAATAAAGGGTGATTAATGCTGTGTTGCTTTCAGTTGGTATTGTTGGATCTTAGGTGCTTTTTCATTTATTTATATTTTCATTGACTGCTGTTTTCAAATTGATGACCTTTGAAGCTCAGACGGAGTCAGACTCATGTGCACCATTTTTTTGGGGAAAGAGTTCTCAGTGAGTACTTAATGCTTGCAGGTAAAATAGGACAAAAGATGAAGCTAATATAGGATTTTTTTTTCCTCAAGTGAAACCAGCATGTTTTTAGGCCTTCCATAAAATCACAAGTTATGCTATTGTGTGCCACCCTGTCATATTATAGACATTTTTTTGTATTTTTGTTACTTAAAAGATATTAAAGATGCAATGAGTCCATGTCAGCCACAATAGTCCAGAATTAGCCATAATTGTTACAAACACACACATCCATTGGAGAAAATATGGCACCAAAGAAACGAGCAGTGGGGAAAACACAGCAGACAGGTTGGACGATCTTTTTTAATGAATAGTTAGTAGTTACTGTCAGTTACATTAATGATTTAATAAATCAGTGACTGAACCAATAAATGGATTTAACGATCTAAAAAAACAAACAAACATGACTGCCCTATGTTACCTTACCAACTGTCCCGTTTCACCTGAACATGTCATCAGAGTGAGGTAGGGGTACTTGATGTGTTTAAAGGTCCAAGGGTATTGTCACTGTCAGAGGCTATAGATGGCTCATTTTTAAAGCTAGAGTTTTAAAGCTGCAGTTTGGGGACCAAACCATGCAGTTTTTGCAAGCAATGTTTATTACAGATTTATGACCACAAAAACTTGACACACAATGCTGATTTGCATCTCAAATTCATCCTCAGATTTCCAGCTTTAAGGTGAAGTATACCACTTCTGTGTGGCATATATTGTTGACCTGCTATACCCCCAAGAGGATCCTCCCTCCCCACAAAAACACAAAAATGGATCTACAGTATGTGGGTCTCAGAGGGTTAATTGGATGCTGCTATTTTGTGTCTTTGACTACACTGTTGATTGGTGCAGCACTGATTTGAAAGAAATAAATGTAAAAGTCAAGATCATGAGGTCAGTTTCTTTTCATTCATTTGATCCCCAATCAAAGCACTCTGGTAATTCCTTTACTTTGTTAATATGGACTTCAAAACTGTTTTCAAATGCAACAATGAAATTTTAAACTTGCAATAAAAAGTGTGATTAATCTTGATTAACTTTTGAAATTCACCGATTAATTACAGGTCAGTGTGTTTGGGTGATAATGAAAATTCTGGAAGGGGGGAGGCTGTCCTCTGACCCATTCCCACCCACACTTCCCCCAGCCATCCATTGCCTAGGAGCCAGTCTCCCAGCCTCCATCCCCCATCCCCACCAGCCCGCCCAGCTCCTCTCTCCTCTGTAAGGACAAGTTGGTTCTCAGAGTGGCTGAGAGCTGTGTGTGTGCGTATGAACTTTTGGGATGAATGGCTCAGTGTTTTTCACAGGGACATGAATACAGTGTGTTGCTCCTGATGGACAGGCATGCCCATTCACACTCTGCCTTTCCACTTTTCAAACTCACTACTCTGTTACCCTGCTATGAATACAGGCCTGTGCTGAGGAACATATGCACAGATCCACACAAACAGCCACACAGAGCAAGGGGTCCCCACAGAATTCCTGAATATGACTGTATGATCAACTTCAGAAAAATGTAAAACCCTCAGACAGTGTTTTGTATTTAGCCTCCTAACAGTGGCTTTAAGTGGTAACTCTGACATGTTAGAGATTGTCTCCACCCTGTTGTATTAATAGTAATAGAAATAATAATTTCTGTGTTGTCAGTGCACTGATAAAATTCCTTCCCTCAAGATCACCGGTCGGTCAAACTATGTGTATTGTTTTTTCTTTTTCTTTTTTTTTTTTGTAATGAAATGTGGAGTTTCCACGGATTGGATTATTATATTTACTTGCATTAAGTTCTCTGATGTACACTACACATCTCATCTACTTGCTTTATGTTGTGTCAATATCAGTCACTGCATAAATGCTGTATATACAGACAGGAGACAAATATACACTTCCATACAGGATGTTTGATGAGGAGGAAAATTAGCTGAATCATATGCTAGGGTTTTTGTAGTCACCTTATCTCAACACAGATTTTGGATGATTTTACATTAGACCATCTTCAAACGGGGGAAGGGACAAGGGCACAGGGGAATCAATGCCAAGGAGCACTGAACAGTTTCTCATGACAGTTCATGAGGAAACAACAGGTAGGATCTTCCTGCACTCAATTTCTGTTGGGTGCTCTGCCTTAAAAAAAGAATCACAATGTGTTTGGTACCCCAGAACAAATTCAGGAAAAAGGATGTGCTGTAGTGATGTAGATGTGTAGTTATTTTATCAACTTATTACTGTATATTACTGATTTGTTTGACATTATCTATGGATGCATTGCTGCTTGTTTTCAAATGTGTCTTGTAAGGTCCTTGAGTGCTTTGAAAGGCACCTACAAATAAAATGTATTACTATTGTTATTTTATGCATGTGCTTTATACAGTAACCCAGTGTTTCTCATACATTGATTCATTTCATCTTATTTCATTGTAGAGTTACACAGTGTATTTGCTCAGCCCCTTCTTGCCCCACTATCTGTCTCTCTAACCCTTCTTACATAAAGAGATGGCACTATAGGGCTGCTGCAAGTCCCTTTTATACATCTCCTTTGCATTTTTACACAGAACCAACAACAGCAGCATCATGCTGGACTAGTGTGTGATTTAAGACAGCATGCCGGCATCGCGGAGGCAAAAGAGGAGTGACAGGTATGTCAAGTGACATATAACAAGTGACATATAACATACATGTCAGCAGCGCTTTATAAACAATAACAATGTTATAACATGACGATAACAATCATTTGCCGTCTCTGGCAGCTGATCTTGCTCTCTGCTCAGTGTAGACATTTTTGACTGCTGTTCTTCTTGCGTTTGCTGCTGCTGCAGGCTGCTCTTTAAATCTCCCAGGGGTGGGTCGCCCACATGACATGCCATCAAAACATCACACCCGTCCTGTTTTGCCAGCTGTGGCTTTTATACAGATGTTGATTCGGCGCTGCTACTACCTCTGCTGCTGGCTCAGAGGTGAGATAACTCTGCCCCCACCCCCCAATTACATGATTGTATTTATAAAGAACAGCAAGGCAGAATACAGGCGTAGCATTCCTGCCTTGGGATATCTCATTCTCTGTTTATCAGTCGTAGGTGAGTAAGAATCATCTAGCCAGCCATCCCATGGTCCCTCTGCCTCTCTCCCACCTGCTGTTGACTGCTTCCCCGGGAGGAGAGCAGGTGGGAGTGAGGCGGAGGGGCCTTTGGTCAGCAGTTGTAGTGGCTCAAATTCTACTTGTGCGAACCCCCAAGCACTGGGTGTCACAGCAGGCTGGTGACCAGTGGCAGTGCTGGGTCTAACCTGTGTAACAGCAGCAACAGAACATTTGCTGATCTGGTGGAGTCAGGGCTATGCAGTCCCTCAGAGCTGGGGTTTGTGCAAGCTGGATTCAGGTTGCTGCAACCACTGACTGGGGGTCTTTCTCCAGTAGCTGATGCCCGCTCTCTTCCCAGTGAGGTGGTCTGTAGTGGCGGGATCGAGGTGGAAGAAACACTGTGATTTCAGGCTCTGGCTAATGTTAGCTACATATTGATGGACTTGAAGCCACATCCATGAGCCTTAGGCTCCGGTTAGCAGGAGGCTAAACTAGTAGTAAAATTTTCTCTCCATCTTTGAAACACTTTGCCAATATTAACAGGTGTTTCATTGTGTTTACTGTAAGACTCAGTGAAGGCAGTTGTTTTCAGTGCTGGAACAGCATGATTTTCCATCATTAAATCAGGCATTCACCGAGTGGACATGCATGTGCGTCTGCATTTGGAGAACAGCCAAAAGGAGTGCCCTCTCTCTGACATGACCTGTAACTGGTCAAAGTCGCCCGTCACAGGATAGGTTTTCCAAAGCCTGGATAAAAAGCTGAGAGGAGGTGCAGAAGTCTACAGTGATGGAAAAACGTTTTTGGACACCTCATGCATTTGTGAAATATTGCATTAAGAATCACTCTTAGGTCTTCACATGCAATTTCTTTTAGTACAGTCACAGCCAAATTACTAAACAAATCCTAAAAAAGCCATTAAAAACTTAAAATTGATTGGTTCCATAAAAATACATAAGAAATTTTGAGTATTGGGTCATTTTGGTACCAGTGATCCACTAATGAAGGTCGTGCTTTTTATCAAAAGACACAATTTTTGTTGCCGTGCTTCGTGTCTATATAAAGCCAGCACATTTGAAAGTTCTTCAGAGACAAAAATGGCTAAAACAAGGAACCTAACGCAGGAAACATGCCTGAAGATACAGATTCTCAGCCAGGAAGGGTACAGCTGCCGTCAGATAGCCAGGAAGTGCAGATACAGTCCATCAGCAGTTGGATACACTCTGCAGAAATACAGATGAACCAACAGCTTGGAAGACAAACCAAGATCTGGGCGTCCAAGGGTTTCTTCAGCAAGAAATGACCGCATCCTGATCCGCATGTGCAGGGAAAACCGCCAAATGACATCACAGGAGCTTCAGCAGCAGTGGTCAAACCAAACTGGTGTCCAGTGTTCCACCCGCACTGTACGTGGCCGACTTTTAGATCATGGCTTAAGGTCCTACAAGGCTGTCAAGAAGCCCCTGATCAATGACAGACAGAGGTTAGCCCGGCGTCGTTGGGCCCAAGCACACAAGAACTGGACAGCCAGGAACTGGAAGAAGATTCTGTGGTCAGATGAGTCCAGTTTCCAGCTTTATCTTTCTGATGCTAATGTGAGGGTACGCAGAAGGCCAGGCGAAGCATTATCTCCAGCATGAACAGTACCCACTGTCAAGCATGGTGGAGGCAGTATCATGGTTTGGGGATGCACGAGTGCTGCTGGTGTTGGTCATCTCACTGTCTGTGATGGCACATTGAACTCTGCCAAGTATTGTGCCATTCTCGAAACCCACATGCTCCCTTCTGCACGTGCACTGTTCTGTCGAGGTCAAAACTGGATGTTTCAACCAGATAATGCCCCTTGCCACACATCCAGGGCCAGTAGAACTTGGCTGCAGGAGCACAGTATCCAGGTCTTAGAGTGGCCAGCTCAATCCCTGGACATGAGCCCCATTGAAAATCTGTGGTGGATTATCCAGAGGTTTGTTTCAAAGCGTAAACCAAAGAATTTAGAAGGATTAAAAGCAGTAATTCAAGAAGAATGGGACAAGATTACCCCTCAACAGTGTGAAAGGCTCGTGGGGAACATGCCAGTCAGGATTAGAGCTCTACTGCGTGCTAATGGCAGGACTACTAAATATTAATTTGATGATGTGATGGTTTTGACATATTGAAACTGTCAAGAATTTAGTTTTGTTAGTTTTTCAATAAACAAAAAAAATATCATTTGTATTTGTTTGTGTCTGTCTAATGCAGCCACACCTTTTGAAACACAAAAAAGATTTTTCCACAAATATTTCATGATAATATTTGAGATTGTGTAAAATTTTAAGGGTGTCCGAAAACATTTTTCCACCACTGTAGTCTCTAAATACAGTATGCTCAAAGGTTATTATGGGATTTTTGCCCAAAGATGCCAAAATGAGACTGCCTACCCCAGCTTTGATACACTTTATGTTGTATTTTCCCGTCATTTGTCACCTAATTAATGTATGCATAAATACTGTATAGGCTATATGTATACATATTTTAATCTCTTGCTACATTCAGTCACTTTGATCCACTGGTACAGTCTCTCTGCCCTGTCAGTGCTACTGTAGAAGTCTTTTCTGAATAAAAATTAAAAAAAGAATAAAAAAGAATCCAGAGATGTCTGCAATCTTTAATCTATAATATTTCAAGCAAATGTCATATCAGTTTTATGTTCAAACCTACCTTGCCTATACCGAGCCAGCATTTGCTTTATTAATGTTATATGTTAAATAAGTTTAAATATATCAATACTACAAAATAAATATAACAAATATTACTTACATATATAAAAATAAATGATTTCATATCTTACATCTGGCATAATTATGTTGCACAACCCAATCGGCAGAAAAAATGTCGGCAATATAGGTTTCTGCAAACTGCGGATATGTTACATTTGCATGTTATTATCCTGTGAATAAACTGAAACTTGACATTTCAGCAATGCTGTGGTTAACGTGTGGTTAGGTTTAGGCACAAAAACCACTTGGTTATGATTAGGAAAATATATGTTTTGCATTAAACTCCTTGGTTTTGGGGGCCTTATCCCCACTGGAAAAACAGCAATGGGATTCCGTGCCTAAAAAATCCGCTGGAAACACAGCAGGTTTTGTTGTTTGTGGGTCGTCTATGTGTCACACCATCCCCTCCACCTCCTGATGAAAATGGAAGCTCATATACTACATAACTTCAGAAACGTTGATATGATACATATCAAATGTAACTTATTGGTGGTTTGCAGAAACGTACAATGCCGATGTAATCCTTTGGCAACTGGGCTTGTGTAAGGTTTTGATTACAATATTTGACAACATGTATTTGTAAATAATTATTTTAACAATGGCAGTAGGCCTGCACTGTAATTGAAGAGCAGAGCAGACCTCCCTCATGTTGTCTTGCCTTTTAACATGGTGGCTGGGGCTGAGCGATCTTTGAAGTGTGTGTGTGTTGCTTACCCAGCTTCGGTTCACATTACAGGAGAATTAAGAGAGAGGAGATAAAAGGCTTCTTTTCACATGAGGGGACAAAGATACTGAGGGAGAGGGAGAGGGAGAGGGAGCAGTAGAGAAGAGAGACCCTCCTTAAAGATGACACGTGTGTGCAGCAGGTTTTGTGATCTCTGTATGGTCTCTCTTAAGTGACACATCCTCTGTAAAAGGAGGAGCAGATGAGGGCTGAACCCTGGACAGCATCATGCAATAAAGGAAATATTTGCAGCTTCAGTTCCAGTACCAGCTTAATGCTTACTGAATCCTCTCTCGTGCTTCATTTTCTATTAGTTGTCTTAACACTATATAGAGCCCAGAAACATAAAAGTAGTGGTATTTAAAGTGGGGACAGATATTCTCAGGGGTGCCCAAGAGAGATAAGTTACCTCCCAAGACAAGTTAACGTTAATACACGGATTTATTTACGTCAAAGCTTTCACCCTTACAACTAGCCAAATTTGTCTCTCTCAACAGATGTTACTGCTGTCAGATGGTTTAGTAGAAAACTGTAAGTATGTCTGTAAAGTGACAAACTCTGGGCATCAAACCATGCTGGCTGTATGGGATGCATGTCTCCAGTTGGCCAGAAGAGGTCTGCCATGTACCAGTCACTTCTTAAGCAGCTAATGCTGCCTTCAAATGCTGGGGGAGAAATATTGGACTTGTGGTACATTGCAGCGCACACTGACAACACCACAGTGGAAACACAAATATGACATAACACGATTTCAATAAATGCAATTCATTGGTTGGATCTTAGACAACTGTACACACACACACACATACACAGAGAGAGAGAGAGAGAGAGAGAGAGAGAGAGAGAGAGAGAGAGAGAGTTTAAAGCGTTCCCCTTTATTTGTATATCATTATGTACATATGCCACCAAGTTAAGTCCTTACTGCTCTATTACGAAAAGTAGCGTGGCTGCACAATTTATCAAACTATTAACAAAATTGTAATAGGGTGCCCCAGTATTGACTCCTAAAACCTGTAAGTTATATTTTACCACTCCCAATTCCCTTGTCTCAAAGTCAGTGGGTTTTTGGTTAGATGCCTTAAATAAGGTCTGTGGTTAACACAAGCTGAGGAGATTTTTATGTTTTGTTCTATGACATAAAATATTTCAGTAAATACCCCACTCAGGAGTTTGTTAAGCTTTTATGTGTTTTAAAAAAAGGCGGTTGCTAACAAGTGGCTAAATGACACTACAGAACGCCATCACACCGACCTGTGCCAAACACAGCTTTACAGCTGTGCTGTAGGGGCAACGTTAAGACATGCAACTTACGTGTAGTTCCTTTACAATGTTATGTTAGCTTTTTACACCTGGTGAATGCATTTAGGCTTCAAAAATCATGAAGGTGGTGGTGTTCATTTGTGAAGACTATCTTGCCGAACAAAACATGTAAATATCATAAATGTTTGTTTGCCACAAAGCTTATTTTCTGCAACAATCCAAAATCCAATGGAAAAACCCCATAGACGCTTTGACAAGGGAACCAGGGTGAAGCTTAATTCCATGGCGGCCCACAGAAAAATTGTCATCCCTGAAACATTCTATATGGCCAAGTGCAATGTCCAAATCTCACGAGCTGCAATATTTTGACTGAGGTAAAATCTGTCACATCCACAGAATGTAAAAAATGATAGACGTATCTGCTGTGACGTCACCCACTGGTTTATGGACTCCCATTTTGAAGTCTCGAGTTCTTCATTACAGGAGTCACCATATTGGTTTTTTTTTGGAGCCAGAAGTGACCATTTTTGTGCAAGAGGGTGAAGCTGTGTCACTCAAAGCAGCCACGCCCTTAATTATGCATAACATCCTAGCTTTAATAAATGTAAATGAGTGAGTTATGTAAAAATTTACCTGCTGTACAGTTGTCATGAAGGAGTAAATTAGCTATACAGTCCAAAACTGTTTTTGTACTAGGCTGTAAACGTTTATTTCTGCTGTAAAGTTGGGCATTTTATCATGGGGGTCTATGGGGATTGCTTCTGGAGCCAGCCTCAAGTGGAATTTAAAGGAACTGCAGTTTTTGACACTTCGGTGTCAGCCCTGGAGGTTGCTGCTTGGTCACAACATAAATGAAGCATTGTGGTACAGAGATACCTACAATTATATTCCCCATGTAAGGAAACATGCATGTTTGGTTTAGATACCAGCAAAAATCACATCATCATCATTTTTATATTTATCTCAGTGAAAATTAAATGCAAAAATTACCATTCCTGCTAAAACCCTATCTTATATCACAATTGCAATACCTGTCAAATTAGCTGCAATGTTTTTTTTGCATATTGTGCAGCCCTCAATTTGCTCTGTTCATTTATTTTAAGTTCATCTTATTTTTCTAAATGAGCACTGTGCGCCTTCTGTCTGTCAAGCTTGGTTTTAGAAAATACGAGGAGCACTTGAAGGCAGCATGGTATATCCCCCTTTGCCAAACCCCCTTTCTCCGCCTGTGGAGAGCTGACCGCGGAGCGCAGGAACAAACCATTCGCACCACTATTTACCGGCTACATGCGGGTGGAGAAACCTGCTGAGTAAAACCAAGCAGAGGAAAGATACAAAACTGAGCATTAGCGTACTTTTTACTGCATGGAACAACTGCACTGATTTTTTTTCCCGCTGAGGCGTTAGGTGGGTAAACTAGTGAAAGTTGGATGCCTGAGGACAAGTCTGGACTAAACGACAATGGAATTTGTGACCTCGTAAGCACGAGAAATAACGTTATCTGCCTCGGCTGGTTTGTGTGTGTGTACAAGCTTCGGTAGCAGACGAATTGGATACTTTGAATGAAACCAGTGAAAACTTGCTCGCTTCACCAGAACGAGGAGTAAAGCAGCGTTTGGAGCAAGTGACTGAAGAGTTGTACACAGAGCAAGGTGAGTGGCAGTTTGGGCGGTGTAGTCTGAACACAACCTACTCTTGTTCTTACTATCATTACTCACTTATAATTACAACTGCGTATTTTTTTCTACTTCGTTCCCTCTAAATGACCGAGCCTCTGTCGTATGAATAGCAATATCAATGGAGTTGTAACGTCATTTGAACAACTTTTCACTATAAATGTCGTTTTTTATGCATATTTGAACTCTCGCCTACTTTGTTTTCATTCAGGCTTTGGCTTAGTAACCCATATTAGCCACTTTAGCTGAAACCAAGTTAGCCATCTAAAGCCCAATAACTGCTCCACAGTGTGCTTCACTTGAGTTAGCTAACTTATCCAATAAACATCCTCTAGGCGTCGTCGCTCCACGGCACCAGCTCTCACTAATGTTCATTATTTTGTATGAGGTGTGAACACCATTTAACAGTATTTAAATGCAACGTTCTCTTACACTGGCGCAGACTGATAGCGCCAAGTTTCTTAGTGTTACTCAATTTACAAGCACAACATTACAGCTGAGAGCAGCCAGTGGTAACCAACCCCCAGGTCATTATCACTCACATAGACCGAGTTAGGTTTACTCGGGGTTATTTCGAACTCTTTCTCAGTAGTTTACATCATATTATGTTCAGACCAAAACAAGCTTGTGTTATTAACAGATCAGTTAGATATAAAATGTTTTTAATTAAAGTATGTTAGTTTAGTATTTCTGTATCAGATGCTGAATTTACAATGCCGGACCTAGTAGGTTCAGCGCCCTAAGCAAGCATCCCCTGGTGCCCCCACCCCCCCAAAGCAAAAAACAAAACAAAATAAAACATTTTCTATCAATTACAAAAAAAAAACAAGAGCAAATAAAAAAAACAACACAAACAAATAATTTAGCTAACAACCAACAATAATAAATAAACAGTAAAAGAATACAACATCTGGGTGAACATGATAATTTTAGCCCCTTCACCGACGAAATACACTGACAGGCCACCACAGCATTCTATCCGTCTCCACCTAAGCAGTGCTCAAACATTGTTCCAAATCAATTTTTTGCCACAGTTTAAGAGAGAGACTGAATAAGTAAAGGATATATAAACAGAAGTAACCATAGTAACATTTTCACCAGCCTCTGTGCTGCTTTCTACTGTTTACTAACCTGTTTTCCAGCCTTCCGTGACGTCAAACGTAACAAACTACTATTTTTAGCGGTTTTCCCTGTGTTTTCAGATCCTGTGTACATGTGCTAATATTGGTGAAAAACATGTTTTAGTGTCTGTGTTTCTCCATACATGACAAAAGCACAATTGGCCATCTTTTTTTAATTGATATTCTGTTCCCTGAGCATACATTTTACAAGACAACGTGCCTCAGACAATCAGTTTAGGATCAAAATTATGTGTCAGATAACTTCATCACATCTTAAAATTATCATTCATTTATCAAACGTATAGCAAGACTTATCAGAGTTGAGTGTTGTATTGCAATCAAAGATGATTGTTCATTCAGTTAAGTATTAGCTAATAATTAAAATTACCATCAAAAATGCCATCTTCATAAAAATTTGACTGCGTAAACTGCAAATGAATGAAGTGCAAGTTAATAACCAGGAAAGAATCATGCTGTGGCTGAGGGAACTTTTTAGGTTAAACTTCAGATGTAGGTCTTTGGGTTATTTTCTTTACACAGTAACTTGTGCAATATTTGAAGTGATTATTAATATACACTCGTTTACAAGTCTCATGGCTGGCAGTCCATCACAGGGACTGCCAGTGAGAGTATGTGACCTTTGTGTTTTTGTGTCCTATGGGTGATGGTCTCCTCTCACAGTTTAGTGCCTTCTGAAACCCCGTCCATCTGTTCCCATTGCCTCATAACAGAATTGGTGGCTTAGTATAAGCCAGGAAATGAGATTGAATATCCCCTCCCAATGATGATGATGATGATGATGATGTTGATGATGACTTATTTATTTTGCATTGTTGGTAGCATTGGGGAAACCAGGGTGTGCCCAGACATTGTGCCTGCTTGGTCTTGTGCACACTCACATGATTGTCTGCCTCTCTGAATGGAAAGTCATTTCCATGATTTTTTTTTTTTTATTCATTATTTGTTTCCTGTGATGAACAACAACACTGAATGCAATTTATTTTTAAAATATTATAACTCTATATGAATAATCCTGACACATTTTTTAAAAACATTTCTAAGACCAGCATGCTTTGGGGATTAAGTTATTATTAACAGCAGGAGAGAGCAAGTGAAGCTGCACTAGAATAGAACGCCACTTGGAGCGTCGTAAAATGGTTAATATTGGCAGACCCAAATCAAATTATCTGCAGTTTTCAAGTTCTAAGATAAAGATAGGCTGTAGCTACTGAATATAGTCACATGTGGCAAGTATAAGCAAACTTTTCCATTCCTTCCTCAAGTTAAAGTTGTGGTTCAAGTCAGATTATGAGTGTTTGCAGTCAGAAAGGATGTTGAAATGGAGTCTCTGAGACCTAAGTGGAGCATATGTTTTCATAAGCCCTGAATGAATCACTGCTTGTTAGCAGAACTAGCAGCCATCATGTTCTTGTACTTGTACCTGGTTTAAGTCAGACACGTGGACCCAGAGCTGTCTGGACTTATGACCTTTGGCCCTGAGTATAAATGCTGCCATTATGGTGTGTGCACATTTGACCTTTACAGGCTTGACCTGTGGTGACCTGAGATGGAAGAAATGGAGATTTTAAATGGTGCCAGATCAATGAGGAGGACTGTTTGTTGTTTCAGTTATTGCAGTTCGGAAAACTTTTATCAAAAAACCTTACTAACTGACATTTCAAGGAAAACTGGTTGATTATTTGCTTCTGTTGTATTTGTGGAATAACACAGGAGTATAATAATTAGGGGTGAGCAATATATCATCTCGTCCACGATAATACTGGTAATTTTTAATATCATATGAAAAATTCATATTGTGATACTCTTGATAGCTAGACTTGCTGACATTGACTTAATACTGTTACCCACAGCAAAAACAAGCGTGGCTGAAAGTGGAAGCTGTGGTTCCAAAAAGAGGAGCAGCTTCAGTAGTGTGGAATAAACTGCCATTGTTAGGCCTGGGCGTCCTGAATGTTTAATGAACAGACTTCTCAGACATTTTTAGCAATTTACCACTCAGAGGGAACTCATTCAGCAGCTCTGCCGGAAACAGGACAGCGTGTCTCCCTCTCCTCTCTTTTCATGCACACATAGGGCTCTGTGCTGTTTTGTAATAAACCTTTGGTAATGTAAACCTACATGCCACTCGCGGCTCAACAAAACACTACTCAGACGTGAATGTGCGATAGTTATCATAACAGCCTGTTACAGGTTACAGCGTGATGATTAGAGGAGAAATGACCCAGCATAAAGGTCCAGGTGGAAAAAAAAACCAACTCAGTCATTTAGGATTTTGCTAAAAGAAGGAAATTGCCTGTTGATTTATTTATATATATATATTTATATATATGTGTATACATATTTATTTATTTATACACACATACATACATATATATGCATATATATGTATATCACACATACATACATATATATACATATATATACATATGTATATATATGTATATATATGTATGTGTGTATATATATATATATATATATATATGTATGTATGTATGTATGTATGTATATATATATATATATATATATATATATATATATATATATGTATGTATATATATGTATGTATATATATGTATGTATATATATGTATATATATACATATATATGTATGTATGTGTGTATAAATAAATAAATATGTATACACACATATATATATATATATATATGTCTTTTTGAAGTGGGGTTCCAGAGTGCACAAATCTGAAGGCAATGATGTCATAGCCCCACCTCTCTAACCTCTGACTTTACCCCGGCAGGAAGCCGTCCCATCACAACAACAACGATGGCAGATTACAGTAGGGGTGTGCCAATACATCGATTCTTAGATGCATCGTGATGCGACACGTGACGATCGATAACAATTAACAAAAAAAATCGATTATTTTCCACGATAGCAAAATCACAGAAACACAACCACAGCACCCGGAAGTTGGCCGGAACGAAAAAAGCCGCCCGGACAGTTTTAAGTGACGGACTCATAACAGACTGTTAGCCAACATGGCGGCAGCTAACTCGCTGGCTACTGTCACTGAGCGTGACGTTCACTCTTCAGGGTTGAAATCCAGCGTGTGGAGGCATTTCGGTTTTTGTGAACATGAAGCTAAGAAAAAAAGCTAAGAATTTTAGTTAAAATAAGTTATTTGTAAAGGATTTCGTTTGGAAGTCTTTACTTATTATTACTTAATAAGCAGAATAAGCTATTTGTTTTGTATTAAACTTGCTAGTACCGAAATCTGTGGAAACAGCAGAGAATTTTGGTTAAAAGAAGTCTTATTTCTAAAGGCACATTATGTATTACACTTTATGTAATAAGAGCAGCTTTTTGTTGTGGGAGATGTGTTGGATCGTTTGGTCTGATATAAATAAAAGATAATGGAGGTAAATTTGTTTGTTTACTTTATTTAATGGATGCTGACAAATATACCTTGTTTTAAAGAAATCCTGTATGGGGAAAAAGATGCATCGATAATCGTAATAATCGTTATAATCGTAATAATCCTTATAATCTTTTAATAATCGAATTGTAGCACCCTGAATCGTAATCAAATTGAATCGTGAGGTGCCTAAGATGGCACACCCCTAGATAGACAGCAATAGACAACTATTTACGCTGCAGTTTGTTTACAGTACTCTTTTCTTCTTTCAAAGAGCAATTGGGGAAATAAAATGTGAAACACACCACCTGTTATAGCTCAAACAGGATTATGTGATCATACCTCTGCCATCTCTGACAGCCATCTCTGACAGCAACTGAGCATGCTAGCAATTAGCTTGCCTTGCCCCGTTAAAATATTGCTAACTTTATCATGGCCCGAACTAGCTTAGGGTAAACATCTTCTCCTTCTAAAGATGATTTATGATCTCTGATGACTTATTAAGAGATACTAACACATAAATCAGTATTAACTGTAGCTCCATGTAAAGTGAATAAATGTGATGTGTCCCAGCTAATCCTCCGCTCGTCTCGGTTTACACATTTTTTTTAAACTTCTGATTTATTAAAAACTGTTGTGAGTGAAACATGAAGCTGAATTTAGCAGCAGACTTCAGTAACAGTCATAAAAAGTAGGAGTAAAAGAAATAACTTTTGGCATTAATTTTTTATATGATATAAAGGAAGTAGGGTAAATCAGTAACACATTCCCAGCCCTAATGACTAAATACATATTTCACAGTGTGTTGCTGAGTTTATTTTCTAATGTAGCGAGTGAGGAGAGTGCTTACAGAGTATGTTGACCCTTAACTAAAGACTGGC
This sequence comes from Cephalopholis sonnerati, assembly GCA_019142605.1. Lineage (NCBI taxonomy): Eukaryota > Metazoa > Chordata > Actinopteri > Perciformes > Serranidae > Cephalopholis > Cephalopholis sonnerati. Next base: position 44,765,592 of record JAGQAX010000002.1, read on the forward strand.
CAACATGACTGACCAAAACACCAGCTGGTCTTAAAAGCTTTGTGCATTCTCCAAATGTGACCTGCACAGTATACTGCTATTTTGAAAGTGTGTGAATTGTGTGTCTAGTGAAAATAAACATGACAATGACAACAACTTCTCAAACAGCATTTTTTTAGATTATAATCACTGGAAATGTGCAAACAAATCACAATGACTGTCCGTAGGACAGATAAGTGACCACTCGTCCCTGGCCACTCCGATGCCTGGTGTCCACTGCTTGTCTGTACTTCGTGCGGATATTTTTCAATTTGGCGGTGATCTGAGATTTTGATATGCCGATAACGTCGTGCAGGAAATCTTTCTCTGTCGGTTGTTTTGGATACTGTGCCTGAAACAAGTCCATTATATCGGCGTACTTCGACTGACTCGACTCCCAATCAACGTTTTGTTGAAGTTTACTGGCTTTGTAATTCAGTGTGACTCGAAGCAGCAGCCCGACTTCGTCATCAGTCCAAACCAAAGTCTCAGTTTTCCCTCATGTGTTGGAATTTGTTTTCGCCATCTCCATGTTGTGCTTGTTCTGGATCTTCTTCTTCTGTTTGTATACACCACGCAAGCTTTTTTTTACATGCTCCGCGTCTTCTTCTCCGGTTCAGAGGTGTGTCTACTAGTTTTTGGTGGCGCGCCGTCTCCTGGCTGGCATATATACTGCAGCCTTTTTATGCGGTTTTAGTGGCTTGAACCGGCTTCATTTTGACGCCTGCATTCTTGATGTCGGCTCTATGTTTACAGAACACAATTGCAATCCGATCATTTTATTTGGCGGTTTCAAAAAGACAAGTCTTCGTGTGGATATAGCCTGTATGTCAACCCTGTGATAGTCTGGTGACCTGCCAAAGGTGTACCCTGCCTTTTGCCAAGTGTCAACAGGGATAGGCTCCAGCCCCCCCGTGACCCTGAATAGGATAAACGGAAAGATATAATGTATGAATGAACGCAAAAAATCCTGCATGCAATTAATTTCACTTGACAATAAGTAGCAATCAACTTAACAGATATCAGTATTTCACAGACAGGATTTTAACTGCAGAGGTGGTGAAGTGCCTCTTCATTAAACAAGGTTCACCTCACAAATTCTGTAACAGTCAAGGTGTCACAGGTCAAAAGGTGAAGGGGGCTGGGTGTTGACTGCTCCTGTTTTCTGTGTCTGGCAGCTAGAGGGACTGCAGGGCGCATGTAGTGTCAAAACCTTTTATCGCCTCTCCACCAGCCAAACATCCTTAATACAAAGTGAAGTTAATTGTTGTCATCAGCCAAAGTGAGGGCAAACATCCGCTGTGTCATTTAAGCTGTTACTTTGGTAATGAACAGGTGAGGAGACATCCGGGATGGACTGAGAATTTGTAGTAAGGATCATCAGCTTGGCTGTTAATGAAGTATTTGCGAACATTGCAGTCATAACAGAAATGTTATTGCAAGGTGCAAAGTCAGATGTGGTATAGAGAACAGTAAGATTCTGTTTATGCTGTTGTTGTTGAAAGTCATCCTAGACAGTCAAACTGTGTTATTGGCCTAGCGCCAGGCGGATGTGGTCATCTCTAATCATCACTCAAAAAGGGAAGGTGGAAGACCAGCATGATGCAAGTTAGCCAGTTAGCATATTGAAAACACACTCCAATATTGAAAGAACAGAGCATATTTATTGTGCACCAGTGAACAATAACACAAACCATCAGGAAATGTTTCTGCTAAAGAGCTCAATGGATAAAGAAAAATGATCTTACCTTATATAACAATTTTGTTTTGACCTCACTCCCACTCGACGTTAGCTATTTGTTTACATTCCTCACCTCTGTTTCTTTTGTTGCGGGCTGAGCTGAACTGCCAATCAGAATTTCATTGCATTGAGAGAGTCGAAGCAAGAGGCTTCGACTGTGCCGATGCCTATTTAACAGGCTGAATCGGAGGAAAAAAGGCCAACTAGTGCCGATGAGGGCCAATGGTGCGGGACACACCGCACTGGCGAGAGCGGCAGACGCTCACCAACAGCCCAACTTTTACTGATGGCCAACCATCAGGTTGGTGTGACAGGGCCTGTAAAGGGACAGCTGGCAGGACAGGATCATGGGCAGGATGGGTGTGATGTTTTGATGATTTGTTACGCGTGTTGCCCAACACAGGAGATTTAATAAGCAGCTAGACGCAGTTAGCAGCTAACTCAAAGAAGAACAGCGGCCGAAAATATCTGCAAATTGGGAAAACAAGAATGTCTGTAAGAAGACGAGATCAACTACCATATAGCAGAAACAATAAACAATGTTACTGCCATGCAATGCCATTGTTCTTGTTTGTAAGCTGCTGCCGACATGCGTCATATGTCACACCAGAGGCTGATGCTGTTGTGTTAAACGTCCACCCGCCACGCCCACTTGCTTCTGTGATGCCGGCATGCTGGCTAAACTTACACATTTGAGTGGCATGATGTTGCTGTTTTTTGGTTCTGTGTAAAAATGCAAAGGTGCCATAAAGAAGGGACTTTATAGCAGCCCTATAGCATGATCTTTGGGTAAGATAGGGCTACTTTTTTGTTAACGAAATTAACACATCTTGCCTAATGGAGAGTGCAATCACTCCAAAGGGGATCAAGTACAAGTTGTTATGAAGGAGGCTAAGACTGGACATGTGAATGCTTTGCTCGCCCAGCATGGGTTGAAGGCTCCTCCACTCCCATGGCCAGATTAAATACTCAATTTAATTATGTCACTGAGCATTAAGTCAGTAACCTTATCAGAGTGGTCTGGCTGTTTAATGGGGCTTTGCGAGCCAACAGATGCACCAAGATTAGGGACAATATGCTGGTGGTGCAAACCCTGAGCAGAGGGATAAAAGACGGGCATGGAATCTGATACGAGGTGCCCCCTCTACTAGATATCACCACCATGCTGTAGGACATCTCAAGATAGCAGACATTAAATATAGCCTCATCTGAGGACAAGTTAGTTGAAAGTGTCTGTTATTGTCAATTATATGGAAATGCTTTAAGGCATCATTAAATGAGATTGGTAGTTGAGTGCTCTGTGGTATACATGTGTTCGGTGCTGTAGTAGAGTTCTATGACAAATTAATTCATGCAGTGATTATGCATATTTGTACATCCAAACAGTGAGACAAAAAAAGACAGCTCAGAGGGGGTGATTTTGTTTTTTGCATATTGATGAAGAGTTTCAGGCTGAATTCCCTAGAAGTCACAGCACCATGAATATATGATGTTTTCTTGTCTTTCTTTGCTACTGGGTAGGCTGGTATGAAAGTGCTGCTGTGCCTGGAAAGTCAGACCTGACTGGCTTTAGTCACATTTGGATTCACTCAGATCTCTCTGCATATTGCTTCTATGGTGAACATTACAACTAAGCCCCAAGCTGGACAGGAAGAAGCTCCGGTCTTTCCACGTCCATTATCTGAATCAGCAAAGCCTTAATTTTTTTTGGCTTAGGATTTTCTTTGATAACAAGAACAGTGATAACACTCCCCAGGATTCTCTGAGGATTTAATTAGGCTTGGTTTGCCTGTTCATTATTCAGATATGTAAATGGGGACCTAGATATATGCAGTGCTGTGGATTGTAGAATAGATTTGAGTGAAATCTCTTTGAAGCAGCACGTGAAGTGTTGTTCAGTCTCTGTATGACTGTGAATTATTAACTCTTCAGGGTACACTGCATGCCTCCACCACATGCAGCTCAAGTTGTGTGTGTGTTTGCTCTGCAGTTGTTCTGTTATGAATGAACCCGGTGTGACTAAGGTCAGTGTTTAAGCAATGATATACAGTACAGGCCAAACATTTGGACACACCTTCTCATTCAATTTGTTTTCTTTATTTTCATGACTATTTACATTGTAGATTCTCACTGAAGGCATCAAAACTATGAATGAACACATGTGGAGTTATGTACTTAACAAAAAAAGGTGAAATAAGTGAAAACATGTTTTATATTCTAGTTTCTTCAAAATAGCCACCCTTTGCTCTGATTACTGCTTTGCACACTCTTGGCATTCTCTCCATGAGCTTCAAGAGGTAGTCACCTGAAATGGTTTTCACTTCACAGGTGTGCCTTATCAGGGTTAATTAGTGGAATTTCTTGCTTATCAATGGGGTTGGGACCATCAGTTGTGTTGTGCAGAAGTCAGGTTAATACACAGTCGACAGCCCTATTGGACAACTGTTAAAATTCATATTATGGAAAGAACCAATCAGCTAACTAAAGAAAAACGAGTGGCCATCATTACTTTAAGAAATGAAGGTCAGTCAGTCCGGAAAATTGCAAAAACTTTAAATGTGTCCCCAAGTGGAGTCGCAAAAACCATCAAACGCTACAACGAAACTGGCACACATGAGGACCGACCCAGGAAAGGAAGACCAAGAGTCACCTCTGCTTCTGAGGATAAGTTCATCCGAGTCACCAGCCTCAGAAATCGCAAGTTAACAGCAGCTCAGATCAGAGACCAGATGAATGCCACACAGAGTTCTAGCAGCAGACCCATCTCTAGAACAACTGTTAAGAGGAGACTGCGCCAATCAGGCCTTCATGGTCAAATAGCTGCTAGGAAACCACTGCTAAGGAGAGGCAACAAGCAGAAGAGATTTGTTTGGGCAAAGAAACACAAGGAATGGACATTAGACCAGTGGAAATCTGTGCTTTGGTCTGATGAGTCCAAACTTGAGATCTTTGGTTCCAAGCGCCGTGTCTTTGTGAGACGCAGAAAAGGTGAACGGATGGATTCCACATGCCTGGTTCCCACTGTGAAGCATGGGGGAGGAGGTGTGATGGTGTGGGGGTGTGTTGCTGGTGACACTGTTGGGGATTTATTCTAAATTGAAGGCACACTGAACCAGCATGGCTACCACAGCATCCTGCAGCAACATGCCATCCAATCCGGTTTGCGTTTAGTTGGACGATCATTTATTTTTCAACAGGACAATGACCCCAAACACACCTCCAGGCTGTGTGAGGGCTATTTGACCAAGAAGGAGAGTGATGGAGTGCTGCGGCAGATGACCTGGCCTCCACAGTCACTGGACCTGAACCCAATCGAGATGGTTTGGGGTGAGCTGGACCGCAGAGTGAAGGCAAAGGGGCCAACAAGTGCTTAACACCTCTGGGAGCTCCTTCAAGACTGTTGGAAAACCATTTCAGGTGACTACCTCTTGAAGCTCATCGAGAGAATGCCAAGAGTGTGCAAAGCAGTAATCAGAGCAAAGGGTGGCTATTTTGAAGAAACTAGAATATAAAACATGTTTTCAAGTTATTTCACCTTTTTTTGTTAAGTACATAACTCCACATGTGTTCATTCATAGTTTTGATGCCTTCAGTGAGAATCTACAATGTAAAATAGTCATGAAAATAAAGAAAACACATTGAATGAGAAGGTGTGTCCAAACTTCTGGCCTGTACTGTATATGATTTGATAGTTTACCCAAGCACAGTCTGCCTCCTGAGCTTGAACCGGACTAACTGAGAACTACATAATAACTCTTTTACTCACTAATATTACTGACATATTATTATATTTGAAGAGATTGTATGTCAAACATTTCAACCTGAACTCACGAAAATTTGCGAAATGAGCACAACCTGCTAACACCACATTACGCTGAGGTGGCGTGTAATGCGTTGAAATTATGCGTTGGTATCACAGAAACAGTACCAATGGAAAGACAATTAGGATCCTATGTCGTGGTGGTAACATGAATTCCTTGGTTGAACATCATGACGACGCAGTGGTTAAGAGTTATTGTTACAACCACGTATATACAGTGGTGAAAAAAAGTTTTCGGGCACCCTTTAAATTTTACACAATCTCAAATATTATCATGAAATATTTGTGGAAAAATCTTTTTTGTGTTTCAAAAGGTGTGGCTGCATTAGACAGACATAAACAAATACAAATGATATTTTTTTTGTTTATTGTTTACAAGAAAAACTAACAAAACTAAATTTTTGACAGTTTCTATATGTCAGTTCTCAACATTGTCGGTATCAAAGTCAACAAATAACGGAGGATGTGTTCAAAACTGAACAAAAAATAAATAAACCATCACATCATCAAATTAATATTTAGTAGTCCTGCCATTAGCACGCAGTAGAGCTCTAATCCTGGCTGGCATGTTCCCCACGAGCCTTTCACACTGTTGAGGGGTAATCTTGTCCCATTCTTCTTGAATTACTGCTTTTAATTCTTCTAAATTCTTTGGTTTACGCTTTGAAACAGACCTTTTGATAATCCACCACAGATTTTCAATGGGGCTCATGTCCGGGGATTGAGCTGGCCACTCTAAGACCTGGATACTGTGCTCCTGCAGCCAAGTTCTCCTGGCCCTGGATGTGTGGCAAGGGGCATTATCTTGTTGAAACATCCAGTTTTGACCTTGACGGAACAGTGCACGTGCAGAAGGGAGCATGTGGGTTTTGAGAATGGCACAATACTTGGCAGAGTTTAATGTGCCATCACAGACAGTGAGATGACCAACACCAGCAGCACTCATGCATCCCCAAACCATGATGCTGCCTCTACCATGCTTGACAGTGGGTACTGTACATGCTGGAGATAATGCTTCGCCTGGCCTTCTGCGTACCCTCACATTAGCAGGAGGAAGATAAAGCTGGAAACTGGACTCATCTGACCACAGAATCTTCTTCCAATTCCTGGCTGTCCAGTTCTTGTGTGTTTGGGCCCAACGACGCCGGGCTAACCTCTGTCTGTCATTGATCAGGGGCTTCTTGACAGCCTTGTAGGACCTTAAGCCATGATCTAAAAGTCGGCCACGTACAGTGCGGGTGGAACATTGGACACCAGTTTGGTTTGACCACTGCTGCTGAAGCTCCTGTGATGTCATTCGGCGGTTTTCCCTGCACATGCGGATCAGGATGCGGTCATTTCTTGCTGAAGAAACCCTTGGACGCCCAGATCTTGGTTTATCTTCCAAGCTGTTGGTTCATCTGTATTTCTGCAGAGTGTATCCAACTGCTGATGGACTGCATCTGCACTTCCTGGCTATCTGGCGGCAGCTGTACCCTTCCTGGCTGAGAATCTGTATCTTCAGGTGTGTTTCCTGCGTTAGGTTCCTTGTTTTAGCCATTTTTGTCTCTGAAGAACTTTCAAATGTGCTGGCTTTATATAGACACGAAGCACGGCAACAAAAATTGTGTCTTTTGATAAAAAGCACGACCTTCATTAGTGGATCACTGGTACCAAAATGACCCAATACTCAAAATTTCTTATGTATTTTTATGGAACCAATCAATTTTTAGTTTTTAATGGCTTTTTTAGGATTTGTTAAGTAATTTGGCTGTGACTGTACTGTGACTGTAGAAATTGCACTTGAAGACCTAAGAGTGATTCTTAATGCAATATTTCACAAATGCATGGGGTTTCCGAAAACTTTTTTCCACCACTGTAGTATAGAGAGTGATAAAGTCCATGCACAGAGGAGGTCAGGATGGTGGCTAGTCCGCTACTTTCCGTAAGCTCTTCTAGCTTTTTCAAACCAACACATACACAATAGAAACTCACACACTGTTATGAAAAGTAATATTCTCACATCTACTTTCCTTATTAAACAGAGAAATACAACTGTACACCTTTTGAATTGTTGTTTGTCTTGGTCATGGAACTGAGAATGGCTTAATTGCCTTGTTTACTCACATTCGACAGAGACAAAATACAACTCACCCAAACCATCTTGGATACTCTTGATACTTATCAGTTAGTTACTCCTTTGTTCCAACAATCACCAGCTTTGGTTTGGTCAGAATAAACCCCTTATTCACTGACATCTAGAAAACATGCTGCATGCCAGCAACGACCGGTCTCATTGGTCCGGCTTGGAAACTAGATGTATTTGCTTATTTCTAACTATTAATATCCTATTTAGAATAATAATAATACTACTACTACTACTACTAATACTAATAATAATAATAATAAAAATAATAATAATGATAATAATAATAATAATGATAGTGATCTATTTAAGTAAGTAATTATGTTTTTAATTGCGAAGTCATGTTATTTATTTATTTATTTAAACAGATTTTTACCCGGTCTTTTATCTTATTTATGTATTTACTGCTTATTTATATTTTTTAGTATTTATATATGTATTTATCTGCAGATTTTAAATCTTCTAGAACATTTTAATGTTACTCTAATAACATATTTTAACACTCTAGGCTACAAACAGCAGTTTGACTTGGCAGCAACAGTGATGATATAGTTAACAATGCTAAAGGGGTTTTACAGCTCAAATTGAGCAACTTACTCACTGTGGTGACCTTGAGGGAGACCGGAGCGTAGGCACAATGTTTCCATAGCAACAACGTTGAATTGAGATGAAATTACCAGCAGTAATTGCCAAATGAGTAGTGCAGCTAGCTAGCTCCTACCAGACCTAGGTGGTACGCAGTGCATTAAACTGAAACCGAGCAAAATTTGCCTTTTGACTGACATGTGTAACTGGTCAGAAATATTCTTGGGAGTTAACAGATCAATATTTTACTGCTGACATCCCCAAAAGAAACACGGGACTTTCACCCAAGAGGCAGCCAAGAGGCTTCTAAAAGTAAACGTGTAAGCGTGTAGTTACGCCCTTTTCATAGCTTACATCCCTTTATGACGTACTTGTGTCCTGTAGGTAACAAGCATCGTTATTTTAACATAAAAAATATTTTTTTCAAAGTTAACAAAGAAGTTTGGGTACCTAAAACCCAACCGTGCCCGCACTATGTACTTTGAACACAATACATGCCACCATCATGTAATGTTGTGCTCAGAGGTTGTGGTCATTTCACTTATTTCTGTCAGATCACATTGCACATTTAACTGAGCGTGAACTAGAAAGAATAAGTGGTTGCATGCCAAAACTAAAGTAAGTAAAAGGAGAGAGAAACAGGGTGGGAGAGAGGGTGGGAGAGAAACAGGGATGTAGCATTAAGAGGTCAGGGTGTGGTGAATGAGGAACCTGAGTTGGTGGAGATATTTTGAGCATCCAGGAAGTAAAAGTCTGGTTTATTTTCTGCACAGAAAATGTTATGGGCTTTATATAGTCCAAAAATGGATGTGGACTTTGAGAAGTGATGTGCCCGTGGTTCTGTTTATATTACATTGCATACATGTGAGCCACTTTGTGGCCCCATAGATTCAGAAAGTATAATTTGGGCTGTAGGTGAATGACAGTTGGAGCACTTTTAAAGCTTGGCTGCTCTTAAAACTCTAGGTGCCATTCAGGATGCACAGAAGGAAAGGAGAGAGTGTAACTACAACTCCCCTGGAGCGTGTTTGTTTTAAAAAAAAAAAAAAACGTCAATCTCCAAGGTAGAAATTCAGTTACAGGCACCGATACCAGTGAATTGAAGCATTAAATCAGTTCACTGTCAGATGCCAGTGTTGCATGAATTCAGCAGCTACAGCACACTGTTTTGTACCTAATTTGTTCCCAACTGCTAAATCGGAGCATGCTGAATTTGCTTCAGCTCTAATTTATCCTTCTAACTTGCTTATTCCTTATAGCAGTGACAACATGTTAGCCTAAATTATACCCTCAAATCCATGTCCTCAATAGCCTGCATCACAAAAATGTCAGTTTCTGCACAGTATGTAGCCCAGAATTTATGACACATTTCAAAAATACATATGGACCGTATGTGCTGCCAAACACGTGTGACCACATCTATGAATGCAGACACCAAGTGTATTATGAACACTAACCCTATCCATGTCTGCATCTGGGTCCGTTTTGGACTAAGCTGTATCCAGCCCTTGAGGTTAAAGGGCATCATTGCGTTTAAAGACATCTGCCATACCAATCAGAAAAAATGTAATTTCTGGGATAATTCAAACAAAACAGGAAGCTGTGTGTTTGTATTGCATAACGTTGTGGATATAGTTGAAGGAAAACTTTAATACAGAAATTTACAGTGGTAGGGGATACTCCCAGAACTAGTGGCTTTTACTGGAGGCATTCAGCATGATCTGATCCGATCCGTTTTCTCTTCCTCACACCCTGCTGTCTCTTTCTCAATCACATCCCTCTGCAACCCCCATACATCACTCTCTCTTGCAAAACTCAAGCAATTTCATCGTATCCTTCCTCTCCACAATTCATCGCTCCTAGCTTTCTGCAGCTCTCATTTTCTCAGTATTCCCTCATGCCTGCATTCATGCATACCCAGGTTCTCGTATCATTTCCCATCTGTGTGTGGAGCTGAAGCAGCCATTTGTAGAAGGCCCTCAGAGAAAGAGGCCTGGCTAGTGAGATAGGGTGACATGGAGAGGAGCTTTGTCACTGCACTCGTAATGAGAAAATGAGACCTCCACCTGGGGCAGGTGGGGGTGGCGGGAGCAGTGAACACACACAAACGTGCATGCCATTGTTATTCTGTACTTATGAGGTCCGTCGCTTGAAGACATCATTCCTCTACCGTTAACTTAAGCTTTAATCCTCTCTACTGTCTTAAAGCCTAATCTAAATCTGATCCAAATGGTCCCTAATTTTAAACCCTGATCAACATAGACACATTATTAGATGGATAGATTCTGTTCTTTGCTTTATGGACACAGTTACATTGCTTCTCAGTAAGTAGTTAGGGTCAATACATTGGCCCTATCACTGTCAATTTCTTGCAATCTAGTTGATATAAATATTAATTTCACTGTCTCCCCAGATGACCACACCAGGTTCAGACCTATTCCCCAGGTGGTGTCAAGTGTCGTACTCGATAACACAGAACACAAATAAGAAAAACTGAAAGCTGTTAAACAAAAAGATAATCTCATCACTAAATTTCTGGATTGCAGTGATCATCATGGACTCATCATATCCAAATTGAGGGTGAAATTGTTTAATAACATCCTGGTTTTCAAACGTAGTCATCAGATCCCTGCTTTTAAGTCCAATTTTCATTCTAACCCTACACTTACATAAGTGTCACTGCTGTACAGGAGTGGTCTGTGCTTTCTAAGGCCTGTGTCAATGCAGCTTAGTAAACAAGTGACAACTGGTAATACAGCTTTGTAAAAAATACCACAGAAAAGGAAGTATGTTGATTACATTTTTTTAAAACTTGTTTTTTATTTTGATGATATACTTTGATATGTAAATAGAGATGAGCCCTTTTGATGAGAAATGCACATTATCATGAATTGCAGCCTAATTCTGTTTAATATTGGAGAGCGCTTTGAAGAACATCGTCATGGAACTCTTATACTGGCATATTGATAGAACTGGTTCCAGCAATTAATTGGGCTATTCTAATTTGTGCATTTGTAATGTAGTGATAAAATATGCCTGATCACCATGGGAGGGTTGTGTAAAAACTGTATGACATGGTACACTGACTGTGCAGCAAAGTGTCAGCTCTTTAATGAAAAGCACATTGCCGATAAAGAATCCGCTGTAACTTTCGTTCACTTGATTTCCTTGCACCTTGGAACTTAAAAAGGGGCACTCATAGTGTGGCTAGTATGTGCGAATGAACTGTGGTAAAGTTCCCTCTATCTAACCAGTAGGGGTGCAACAATCCACTGATCTGGATTGATATATCGATTCAATAATTAATGATCCAGTATCATTTATGCAAAGTGAAAACATTGATCATTATTGTCATCTTAAGGATATGCTTTTATTTTGAAGGCTGTGTCACCGTCAAACAGCGGCAGGCAGATGGCAAGCAGCCAAGAGAAAGACAATGAGGGTAACGTTATTTACCCGGGAATAAATCAGCAGTGTGGAAATAGTTTTTTATTTCTGAGAAAATATGGGTCAACAGATGAAAGACGTGCCGTATGTAAACAATCCTGTTACAAGATAAAAACAAGGTGTAACATTACCTGCCGGACACCTCACTCCGCTAACTTCCCACTACAGCAACATCAGCTGCTTTGTTTCAACAATGTTTGGCTGAAACAACGTGCATGCAGGTTGAAATTCAACTGAGCTGTTTAGTTGGGAGGTACAGTGACTTATACTTTTTCTTTTTTAAGTCATATTGCCCACCACCCATGCCACCACCACGGGTGGACACAAAGAATATATGAACAGATCAAGAGACAGACCTGCCCATCTCTTTCTCTCTCTCTCTCTCTCTCTCTCTCTCTCTCATACTCAGACCGAAATCTGATCAAACACTAACAACACAAAAAACTGAGGCAGAAAAAAATGAGATCAATCGGTAAAGCTAGGCAGCACTGATCAAATACAAACCAAGATTCTGCCACAAAAAAAACCCTGTCACTGTCCAAGCAGTGCTCAAACAATCTTCAAAATGAGTCTGCACCAAATATGAAAAAGAGACTGAACAAGTAAAAGATATATAAATGAAGGAGTAACATATTTACTGGCCTCCATGCTGCTTTCTACTGTTAACTAACCTGTTTTCCAGGGTGTCCGTGATGTTGAATGTGACAAATCTACTGTAGAGCTGTGTACATGGCTCTGATTTACCGGCAATGGGACTAAAGCCTTTTTTAGCAGGTTTTCAAGCATTAAAACATTTTTTGGTGGAAAGCTTATTAATATTTCTGCTGTGTTTTGCAAACCAGAACATTTTGGATGCAAGACATTAAAAAGGAAACAGCAGGGCCAAGCTTTACTGAGTTATATAACTTAAACTTTGTTGTTATATTGTTGCTTGGTAGGTGAGTGAAGTAAGCGATTACTGGACACAATGGTAGAGCTGATATTAATCTGCTTTTACATTCACATTGACTGCGTTGGTGGCCCGAAATGCTGTCTGGCACTTCAAACCACTTTGTAGGGTTTGCTCCACTGTAGACATTGTGATCCGTAGTTTTTCTGTAATCTTGTTTCATCTGTGTTTTAAATCCTCATTTTTGCCAGATGCTGACTATTTTTTTTATCTTTTAACATGTGACAACAACTCCCTCTGAAAGGCCTCCTGTTCCCAAATACTAATGAGGGCCTGGGCATTTATGTTTGACCAAGTGTTTTCCATTTTGTAAGTAAATTAGTTCCCCTGGTCAATACAGATGCAGTTGTAAAATTGGTGGTTACTATTGTTTTTGTTGTAGCAGTCACACATCTGCTCAAATGGTCATGATCACAAGTTCTGCCAGCAACCCCTGATAGTAGCTAGAACTTGCATTTGGTATCACTTCCTGAGCAATGCCCACATTGAGGTTGACACACTTATCCTTAAGGCAGGTGAGGAGCAGTGGGAAGGAAAGCAGAACCCAACACAATGGATACATGTTATGTGTTTTTGAGTTTATTCAGTGGAAAGGGACTTTGTGACAGCTTCACATGGCACCACACTGGAAAATGGCTATGGTAATGCTGCCAACATAGCCCCACCCCATAACAGTCTCCTCAGTCCCAGGTTGTAAACCTTTAAGTAGTTCTCACAGCTTTTGAAGCACTTGAACACACGACACACATGAAATCTCTCACACATTTTTAACTCACTTTGGGCTGGACTGCGCATGCCTTCGTTTTTGGAAAAGTGATCCAGAATGTGTAAACAAAGTGTCAGTAGACATAATAAACAGACGATGAATGGTCTCTGATTTTGTATTTTCTTTTGCACCTGCACATTCTTGTAATGCTCCACAGGGATGTTGTAAAATGATAAAATGCTGTTTGCATGTATTTTGCATGTGTTGGTGTAAAAATTTTGCCTGTGACCACTTTGCTGTGCTCTGTCTTTACAGCTTTGGAAGGGGTGGTCTGCAGGTCTGGTACCCCCTTCTTGTCTCTGGAGGGGGGGAAAGAGGGAGGGTGGCCCTGCCTCCTTTGTTTCTTTTGTTGGAGAAGAGGCTGAAAAGACCAGCCAACCAGAGAGGGGGTCTGTGAGGAAAAAGTGGGGAGTTAGAGAGATGAAGGCGTACCTTGAGGAGAGAGGGGAAAAGGGGAGGAGAGGGAAAGGAGGATGAGAGTGTTATTTTTCCGCTGTCTTTCAGTTGGAAAACAGCTGGTGTTTACTGCAGACTACTTTTCTGTCTCCTCAGAGGAAGGACAGGTGAGTGGGTGTGGCTGAAGAGGAGTGTCCACCATCTGGAGGATAACCTCGAGCGTCCACCGTTTGCATCCAAATAACTCCTTTGAAAATAAACTTTGTGAAGTTGACATTCAATCAAGCGTTTATTGGAACATGTTAATTTTATACTTTAGTTTAGGGACTGGTTATAAGTGTGAAATTTTGCTCTTGCTGCATTGTTCTTTGCATTGCATGGCTGCAGTCAGACAGGTGGCCATTCTTCCTGGCTTATGATTTGAAATGAATGGACTTAGAAGAGGGCTTGAAATTTAATATTATTTACATGACGTCAGACAGCTATAGCTTTGGCTTTTGACTCCAGAGGCAACAATACAAGAGGCATCTGCTGTGGTGACACTAGCCACGTTTTTTTTCCTCACTTCTTGAGAGTGTGTGTGTGGCTTTTCGTGGCACGCAGGCAAGCGTGAAAAGCTGCATTTTGAAATACCGACAGCTGACTGTTGCCAAGTGGCAACCATGAAAGCTCTTGGAGAACAGTGAGTGCTCAGTTTCCCTAGAAACGCCCTTTTTCTCAAGACAGCTCCCCCTAAATCGACTCACACCCCCCCTTAACTCCCTTTAAACGTCCTTGGGGGAGGGACCCTCTATCCTGGGAAAAAGGGGGTTGCTATGGAAAGCTAAGGACAAATGTTGGACAGGCGTGTTAAAAGTTCAAGACCTTGGCCGGCTGCTGATGGACTCCACTTGTACAGAACAATGTTCCAGGGATGTCTGAAACGACCTTACCTAGCTTTAGGTATGCACTGTTCCAGGCTGAAAAGAAGCCATGGCCTTTGAAGTGACACAGTGGACTTTAAAATGGTCTCATAAGCAGTGGTCATAAATTTCTCACAGCCCATAGTGGATTATGTAATGTAACAAAAATGACAAAATTGGTAGTTAAAAAAAAATCAGAATTGCCTAAATTTGGAATTACCACAGTTAAAAGTGTTAAGCCTATTGGTTTATTTGGCTTTGCATTAATTAAAATAATCAATATTATCAATTTATAATCAATTTATAATCTATTATAAATTTAATTTCATCAAAGAAATGTTAAGTAGTAAAAGTATCAATATATTAGAAGAAGTCAGTCCCTTCAGGATGTTGACTATTTTTTTGGGAACTGTTGTGGCTTAAAATGCCTGTTTTCACTGAGGCTTTTCTAAAACAATTTGCAATTAATTTTTCAAAGTTTTTAGGTGGGATTTTTGCAATGAATGAATTTCAATGAAATTGTGGGAGCAGGTGAAAATGACAAAAATAATATATAATAAATGAAAGTTTTTTTTGCATTATTTGTCACAAATCAAAGGCATCTTGTTCCAGTAAGATTCTGATTTATACACCAATGTTACTACTGACCACGCGTATTTAATCTGACTCTCTTTAACCCCTTTTCTATGTGGGAATATCACACTGTTATGCTGCCTTGCCATGCTGTATATATATATTAGTGGTGGGACGCAATTTAAAAAAAAAAATCTAATTAATTAGAGGCTTTGTAATTAATTAATCGTGCTTAATCGCATTTTATCAAACAGCAATATTTGACACAGTAAGCACTGTTTTTCAATTCAGATAAATTCAGACAGCAAAAATGTTTATTTTTCACTTTTCATTTTTCAAGAATTTGATAATTTGTCAGACGTAGACTTACTTATGTTGGCTCTGAAACTCTGGTCTACTGTGAGTGTGGATAACAAATCTGAAATTTTGCTCGGGTTTGGCCCACTTGACATGCTGCTGTGTTGTGCTATGGCCTATTCAAGTGCTGGAATTTGTTATTTACATGACAGTGCCTGAACGCAACACAGGCTCCGCTCCGACTGAGTGTGTGTGCTGTGCTGCTGTGCGAGCGGCGTGTTTGATTGTGAGTAACAGCAGCCTTATGATGGTCATTTACACACTGTCCATGTGTGATCACGGTAAACAGGCAAACTGTAATCAAGGTAACAATAACTATGTCAGGTAACAAACTGCATCGGGCTCGGGTCGGGTTCGCACTT
Organism: Cephalopholis sonnerati; assembly: GCA_019142605.1. NCBI lineage: Eukaryota > Metazoa > Chordata > Actinopteri > Perciformes > Serranidae > Cephalopholis > Cephalopholis sonnerati. The sequence goes on from JAGQAX010000002.1 coordinate 44,781,633, forward strand.
AAAAATCAGAAAGGCTGTGGGATTTTGGCCGGGCTCGGTTACAACTGTGTCGGATCCCGGTTGGGTTTGGTCAGGAAAATGCGGCCTGACCGTTTGCCTGTACCAGGACTGTCGTAGTTAACGTTAGCTCTGGTGTCCGTGCTCGCAGCACCATGTTTTGCATTGAGCTGATACCGTAGGCTTGATGTGTGTGCATCAGTATTAGCAGTGTGCCAGAAATTAGGGAACTGAGAAAGGTGCGATTAAATTAGTTATTTTTTTTAACGCGTTACTTTTCCCGTAATTATTTAATCGAAGTTAATGCGTTAAAGTCCCAGCCCTAATAAATATATATATATATATATATATATTTATATTTATTTATATGTATATTTATATGTATATGTGTGTGTGTGTGTGTGTGTGTGTATATGTATATATATATATATATATATCTCTAAGGTATGGACATGGAATGGGGGGACAAATTGGGAAAACAATGAGGTCTGGGAGCTCCTTTCCCTCTGAGCAGAGGATGAGATCAGCTGCCATATAACAGGGGCAGTAAATGATTGTTATTGCCATGCTATGCCATTGTTATTGTTTACAAAGCGCTGCAGAGGCATAAGTTACATGTCAAACTAGAGGCTGATGCTGTTGTTTTACATGTCACGCTTGTCATGCCTCTTTTGATTCTGGGATGCTGTTTACAATCAAACACTGGAGCGTAATGATGCTGCCATCATTAAGTTCTATGTAAAAATGCAACGGTGGATTGAAGAAGGCTCTTTGTAGTGGCCCTATAATGCGATGCAAAAAGGTATGTGTAAAAAAGGCTCTTGATTCTTTCAGCACTTGCAGAAGATGTGGATGCAGCAGCTTCTGCCATGGTAATCTGTTTTATCTGTTGTCCACTTGTTTTAGCCATTGTGTTTTGCAGTAGACAAGGGTTTGTCTCCCACTACAGTGTTGCACGTGGTGCAAAACAGTTTACCTCTGCTTCCATGTGAAGCATCAGAGAATTGCATTGTGGCATCTCTAGCAGTAATATTTGTTAGTAAGTGTGAGACACATTTGTGTAACACATCTGCATCTTCAGACTCAGAAATAAGTAAGTGAGTTTGGTGAGATTTTGCAGGGAACCGCTATGCTTGGTGAAACTCATGGGAAACTACGATGATTGGTCAAATTAGCAAACAAGTTATTGGACAAAGTTGCAAGGTGGATGCAGAACTCATGGGGATTGGTTGAATTTGTGTTAATCATTGCGAACCTCGTCACATGGCAACATCCCAGAGGGGCTGATACGATGCTGCTTAACACTCTGGAAAATGTTAGTGAGTGAAGCTTACCTGCTAAAGTAAAATAATTCAATTTGCAGTGTAGTGAAATTAATAATAGCAGCAAGTCCTCCATCCAAAAAGCCAGTAAAAGTCTGTATTTCTAACTCAATAAATGTGTTACCAAATGATCAAATTGTTTTCATAACTTCTTGGTATCATTGCTGTTGTTCTGTAATGGCTACAGGGGCTACTGGTAACCTCATGTTATACTGTTAAATTGTTACTTACTTGTCATTTACAGACAGTAGACATAATGCCTCAGGAGAACACTATTTTACAACCTGCCTATCGTGTGTCCTTTTACTATGACACTTCCTGTTGGTTCACACTCCCACTGGGGTCAGGGGTCACAGGGCTTTGATGAGCTTGCACCAACACAATACTCCCTCAACAGGACTTTTCTGCCCACTGAAGCTTCTAACAGCACAGAGGTACTCAGACTCATGTTGAAATGTTTGTATGAATATGTGACTGCATCTGTGTGTTTGTGCATTTGTGTGTGAATGTGAATGCCCTGTGAGCCAACAGTGTTTCCTGGCAACCTTTGCCACTTGCTGGTAAGCTGAGCTGTGGCACACAGTGTCGCAGTATATGGGCTGCACTGTTGTCCCACTGGGTTGGATTTACAAGGCTTTGATTTAGACATTCCTTAAGCCGATCTGAAATTTTAGTTCCATTCCTCGTTTACTGTACTGTAATCCTGGTGAATAAAACCAGAACCACGCTGTGCAACTAACTCACAGTGTTGAGTATGTGCTGTGTATCTGCACACAGCGCTGGGCTTGTGGCAGGGTGAAAGTTGTAATGTAATAGCCGACAACATACTAGACTTGTGTGTGTATACCAATGAGCCCTGAGGCAGCTTTCATAAATAACACTCTCTTCGTGTTATTAATGGAGAGCTTAAGGGTTTTTTTCTTGCTTACTAGGAATAATCTTTTCCACCCGCTCCACCTCAGCAGCTTTAATCTGGCTGCAAATGAACCAGGCCTCTGTTTCCAGGGTTATGGAGCACCCTTAGGATGGGGGGGGGGTTATGAGTGTGTGTGTTGGTGTGTTGTTTGCCCCACCTCCTAAGTTCATGTAACTCAGCAGTTCAGTAGTGATATTTATAGTTGTTCCATGAGTGATACACAAGATAATGTGGATATTGGATGGAAAAAAAATATAATGGCAGTTAGTCTTTAAATCAAGCATTATAGTGGATTACACCACACTGGTAAAAGTTTAGATGGATGACAGAGAGCAGTTGTCTCTGTTCTTATCTTTGCCACCAGAGAGCTGTAAGGGCAGAGAGATTAGTGGGTTAGTGTTAGCGAGGTATGTTGAGCCTAAAGCCAGAGTTTTCAGTAGCCCCTTTTACAGTGCCTGTTCCAGGCAGGAATATCGCGCTGTCATGCCGCCTCACTGTGCTGTGTATAAAGTATGTTCACTGAATCAGGTGACAGAGTTGTCTCGTCTTTAAGCTGCCACAGGTAGTAATAGCACTGAAACAGTGTCTGTATAAACAGGACAGTCGACAGAACAGGACATGTTATGTGACCTACCATGGGAGATTAAAAAAGTAGCTGTTAGCAGTTAGCAGCTAACTCCAAGAAGAACAGCAGCTGTAAACGTCTGCAAGTTGGGAAAACAATGAGGTCCAGGAGCTCCTTGCTGTCCAAGCAGTGGAAGAGGTCAGCTGCTGTATAACAGGGATGGTAAATGATTGTTATTTACATGTTTTGCCATGTTATTGTTTATAAAGGGCTGCCGACGCCAGCATTTTATGTCACACCAGAGACTGGCGCTGTTGTGTTGCATGTCATGCCTGCAGCCTGTCACACCTCTTTTGCTTCCGTGATGCCCAAATGCAGTCTGTAATCATACACTGGAGTGGCATTATGCTACCGTTGTTTGGTTCTATGTAAAGATACAAAGGCAGCATAAAGAAAGGACTTTGTAGCAGCTCTGTAGTGCAGTCTCTGTGTAAAAAGGGCTATTGACATGATGGTGACTCTCTTTTAATCTGGCTAGTGTGCGAGTGATAAAAAAAAGTTTCTCTCTGGAGGGAGCGTTTTTCAGTACCGAATAGATCTGTGGCTTTTTCCTGTGAATATAGATTGATTTCTATGAATGATACAGATACTCAGCTGATGGAATACATTATAAATGCAAACTTGGTGAGCCATAATAGGGCTCAACATTAAATTTTTAAGGCACACGTCCTAGGGACAAGTAAATTTACCTTTCCTTTGACTGGGCCCAAAGGTCACTTCTTGGGGGAAAAAAAAATCAAAGCAACATAGTTTTGCAATATTATGCGTTGCAGTTTCCTATTGATATACAGACCTCAAGTATTGATTTTGTTCTTATATAAATTATTAATATCATAAATACAAATTAAAGTTTTGGTAGTGTATTAGAACTAATTGCTTTCTCATTCCACTAGATACAGTTACAATTTGCTGCAATAAGAAGTGACGTGAACAGACTGTAAACTTTATCTGATTAGATAAAACAGATATTGACAAAGTTTTACTTTGATGACCTAATCCATAGTAAAAAAAAGTAAGTAATCACAATGTACATTATTGCATTACTCAGCCTATTGCAACACTTTAAACACCACGATAATATTGTATTGTTACCTAAGTATTGTGATAATATCGTATCGTGGGGTCTCTGGTGATTCCCACCCCTATTTTAAGCAACCAAACAGTGTCAATATAACTAGTGTCAATTTATGAATGTTATTTAAGTGGCTATATTTAACATTTTCACCTGAAAAAAAAAAAATTCATATTAAATGGTTTGTTGTGGTGTGTCCCAACAGGTCAGCAACCTTAAATCAGCTTAAGAAGAGCCGTTGAGCAACCATGTTCTCCTTTATTATTTTTCATTCTTTTCTAATTACTACCACCAAGGAGGTTGTGATTTCCCCTTTTTTGAAATAAAACGAAAGAGAAGACTCTCTTTACATTCAGCTGCAGTCATGAAAAACCTACTCTCTGTTCATTCCTAAATAATGTACCGTGCACATTACTTTCCTAGTTGACAGCGAGTTGATTGCTGACAGAGTGTCACTGTGGTGCAGCTCAGCTTGACATCTTCGTGGCAAGTGCCACATGCTGCCACTGTCACTGATAGCACTTACTGTCTCTCAGCTAGCTCTCCACCTTTTCCACCCAACTATTTTTGTAGCTTATCTAATCTCAAAATGTACTTTTGATTCAATGAGAGCAGGTCACAATTCTCTAGGTTGCTGCTTAGCTAGCAGTAGCTAGCTAACATCACTTACTTGTCAGACAAGTTGGGTTGGGATGCCCCCGTGAATGTGGATTATGATATGGAGTCATCACATTTCTACAGTTGGCTATTTGTCACTACTAAACTTAACTACCTCTTGCCACTTACTGGATTTAAAATGTGTGATATTTATCCTGCCAAGGCTCTTACAATGTTAACAAAAGTGAAAAATAATTTATGTATCTGCCACATGATTCTGATCCACTCTGAAATTTAATGGGTTCTTCCTTGGCCCATGTTACACCCTTCCACTAAGTTTTATGAAAATCCGGCTGGTAGTTTTTTGCAATCCTGCTGACAGACAAACAAACCTAACAGAAAACATAACCTTCTCAGTGGAGGTAATAAGTAATGATGTAGAAATGGCAAGGTAACATCAGTTTACTCTAACCCACTGCCTGTCACAAATGCTTTTCTTTTTCTTTGGAAATTACCGACAGCACAGAATAAGAAAAAGGCACTTGACATAATTTGAGCTTTGCAGGATCACTGTTTTAAGTGTTACCTGGTATAGCTATGGTTAAGCTGTGTTTACACTATGAGCGACACAGCAACAGGTTACAAGTAATTTTCAATGGAAGCGGGTGACATGAAGCTACAAACTGATGCCCAACACGTGGGGCTGCTGATAGATGTGACGCGCTACAAATCAAAGTTAAGCAGATCTTAACCTTTTCAGTGCTCCAATGACATGATGAAGCATCACTCAATCATATGTTTTTGTTTCTAGCTATGGTACTATGTTATTTAGCTCGGTTAGCTGATGCTTTGCTATTGTTATGTGCATTGCGGTGCACACAGGGATACAGTGGGGCGGTGAAATGTGATGTTAAAATAGGGCTCAGGCATTGATCAAAACCGTAGACATATTTTTGACCAAATACAAATTTTAGATGACATTCAGTTCAGGTGCTTTGTGGCAGACACACACAAGCCTGTGACAATGTAACTACATTAACAAGTGCCTGGCAATACTTCAGAAGCGACTCAGCAGTGATGTAGCTGGACACTCTGTTGCATTGTCAATCAGTGTAAACACAGCATTAAACTGGAAGTATCTTTTTTTTTATTTTTTTTAGCAAAAGTCTAATCATAAATGTATCTCTTGACCTTGTATCTTGTATATTTGTTGCAAGATAAATGTTTTATTTTGTTTTTGTTCTTCATTCCTCCCCTTTTCTTGATTGTTCTTCTCCTCCTGTGCCATCCTGTTGACAGACAGTTGGTAGAATATCTTGTGATGTCAGCCATTAACATTCCTTCCATTGAAACATCATGACAACCCAAGTCCCGGGACCTGCAGGGATCGTGCTGATTAAACCAGTCCCCCCCCCTTTGGAGATGTAGAGTGGACTTATATGGTCATGATATGGTGTAAATATGTTTTATTGTGTGAAATACTTATGTGAACACAGAAAAGCAGACTTTCCCCTTTCAAAACTTACATAGTTTTATCTTGCCTCAGCAGTGTGACATCATATTGCAAAGACTCCAAGCATCCATTGGCTAAAGAAGAAAATCAAAACATTCTGCCAAAATAATACAATATAAAATTATTAACCTGCATCTCCTTTGGTTATTGCAGACATTTAAAAAACATTGTTGTGTTTAGTGATAGCATAAATCAATAGATATATATAATAAAACAGTGACTAGAGGCCAGCTTTAACAATGGAAACCAAACACAACTTGGTGGTTTACCACATGTTACTCAGCAGGAGTGATGATCAGCGAAGGGAGCCGTAAAAGTTTACAGCACAAACTGCCCCTCCTGTTTCGACATTATTGCTGTGTTTTACAGAAACACATTAGACCTTGTTTCCACTGGAGTAGTTAAGACCAATTGTTAATTATCATGTGACTTTCAGTTTTCAGAATGAGCTTAAGTTACAGTCATCTGCACTTTGCCTACTATTGTTATCTTGGTTTGTTGGTTTTTTACTATAGCATGTTCATATGCTTTAATGATCAAAAAGCACTTCATTTTCCTCATCATGTTTGTGCTGGAACACCTGTGTTAACCACATGTCTTAGATGCTCTGTTTTAGTGCCTGTCTCTTTAAGCCTGCTCTGATTAGTCAATGTTTCTGGGTTCTCTGCATCTCAGTGTCTCTGCTAGGCTCCAAGAAAGTGCACCAGGCTTTGAAGCCAATTTTTGTAGTGGCCAAACTGTGTTAACACCATCATGTGATGCCTCTCACCCAAAAAGACTTTTTCCCATTGACTTACATGGTGAAAGAGATGTCTTTAAATCAGTGGATACATTTTCCTGAGCGTCACAACGCCCATAAGATCAGATAAGACCAGATAAGATAAGATAAGATAAGATAAGATAACCCTAATCCCGAAGGAAATTCTTGTGCCAGACAGCTCCAAGACCACAGCAACAATATACATACAACAACAATAGAACCTAAAAGTATAAAAATAGAACCTACAAGTATAAAAATAAGTATCTAATGAGTAGTTTAAGTAAAAAGTAATATTGCACGACAGTGAAATATTGCACATTGTAAATAGAGAAGCACATTGCACCTGACGCTGAACTTAATGTAGCCCATAGCACTGAAAAATAATAAATGCACCATTGCACATCTATCTATAAAGCAAGAAATGTCTGTGTGTCTGTGGCTCGCATATCTCTCTGACCGTTTGTCAGATCAACCTGAGCTTTCGGATATGGCTTGCGCATGGCACGATGGTGTGCATCCTTGATTTTGAAGTTTTTGGATTCATATTCACAACATTGTCATTAAAAGTTAAAATCCCATAGACCTCCGTGTAACCAGTCAGCCTATTGCGCTCTCGCTCGCAGCTGTAGCCACGCCTCACGGAAAAAAAGATCAAAGTATCCTACTGCTATACCGCTCTGCGTCACCCAAAACTTTGCACATGCTTACCCCGGATGTTCACTGGATCCTTCAAGTGGGCGATTCAGCCACGGCGCGCGTGCCGGAGCTAATCGCGACCATTAAGTCAATTTAAACTGCTCCACCAGAAGCGGCTCGGAGCTCTGCTCCGCTTTGCTAAAAATACGCGCCGGGTCTATTTTTTGGCGGACGCCGCGTGACGATGCGGGTTTGGATGGGTCCTCTGTTTCCTCAAGTCCACCACCAACTCCTTTGTCTTTATGACGTTGAGTTGCAGGTGGTTTAGTCCACACCACTGCACAAACCTGTCCACCACACTCCTGTACTCAGCCTCCTGGCCTCTGCTAATACAGCCCACAATGGCAGAGTTGTCTGAAAACTTCTGTAGGAGGCAGGACTGTGAGCAGAAGCTGAAGTCTGAGGTGTAGAGTGTGAACAGGAAGGGAGACAGGACCGTCCCTTGTGGTGCCCCTGTGCTGCTCACTATAGTGTCTGACACGATGTTCTGTAGCCTCACATACTGTGGGCAGCCCGTGTGGTGGTAATCCAGGCCACAAGTGGAGCATCCACCTGCATGTCCAGTAGCTTATTCCTGAGCAGGGCAGGTCAAATGGTGTTAAAAGCACTGGAAAAGTCAAAGAACATGACTCTCACAGTGCTGCCTGCCTCCTCCAGGTGGGTATAAGCCCTGTGTAGCAGAAAGATGATAGCATCTTCCACTGCAATATGGGGCTGGTATGCAAACAGCAGGGGGTCCAATGATGGCTCGACAACTGAACGAAGGTGTTTCAGGACTAGCCTCTCCAGTGACTTCATGGTATGTCATGTCAAAGCCACCGATTCAGCCACGGCGCGCGTGCCGGAGCTAATCGCGACCATTAAGTCAATTTAAACTGCTCCACCAGAAGCGGCTCGGAGCTCTGCTCCGCTTTGCTAAAAATACGCGCCGGGTCTATTTTTTGGCGGACGCCGCGTGACGATGCGTCAATTTCCACAGACCAAATGAGTCAAACAGGAAGTCAGGCGCAGAAAAGACGAGAGTATCTGGTCAATTTTCAAAATAAAAACACCCATGACTCCGGAGCATATTTCACATCGCTACAACAACATGACGTCAAAGTTTGTGGCCCCCGGCAGGTAGAGAAATCTTTTCTTTGTTTGTTGATGTTTTTATACCTCCAGTGTTTCTGCAAATTATCGCGTGACATCATGATCTCGCGATTCGGCAATTCCAGCCGCTCGCGTGTGCGCCGCTATAGATACGCTTCCAGTGGACATTGACGCCCGGCACAGGACGGAGGAGTCCGTGCCACGGCCGGACCACGCACGCGATGGATCCAGTGTACACCCAGTTTCACCACGCTGTTCTCATCTGCTCATAGCGTTTGCTGACATGGCTACAACATGGTTAGATTGACTAAAACATTGCCTAAACTTCCCATACCAAAGTATGGCTAGGTCAGAAACGTTTGTTTTTCCTTTCAGGCGTGCAGGGTTACGTGCTTGCTAGCTACCATTTCAAGACTGTTCGCCTACGGAAAGCTAGGAAACATAATGATGTTGCGTGTCTCTCCATATCTCAGTGTACGTTCATGTCTTACCCAATGTACAGTTTCTCCATTAACACTATGTAAGAGTATGTACATCTCTTTGTACATCCAACCATCGAACACAGCCTCATTTAGCCATACATGAAAAATCTACTTAAGCTTCCACTTTTCTATAGAAATACATACTTCCTACGGGCACTGCACTAGTGACAATGAAAAGCAATACTGTACATGATACACAAAATGACGTCACCATACATAAAATGATGTGACCACCAAAAGTGCACATGCGAACGAAGGCAACACGAACGAGGGTAACACTGAACACAATATTGGTGTTATTATTCACAGTCTGATGTGCCAGATTCCCTTCCTGCAGAAAGGGGAGAGTTATATAGTTTGATGGCCACAGGTAGAAAAGACCTCCTGTGGCGTTCTGTGGTGCTCTTCAGTTGTCTCAGTCTATGGCTGAAACAAATTTCGTTGCTCTGTAACATGTGCAATGACAATAAAGATCATTCATTCATTCATTGAAGGTGCTTTGATAGGACTCCAGTGTGGCGTGCAGGGGGTGAGAGGTGTTGTCCATGATACTGAGCAGTTTCCTCAGCATCCTCCTCTCTGACACCTCCACTAACAACTCCAGTTCTACTCCCAGGACAGAACCAGCCTTCCTGATGAGCTTATTGAGTCTGTTAGCGTCAGCTGCCTTCAGTCTGTACTACAGCGTAGAAGATGACGCTGGACACCACCGAGTAATTGAACATCTGCAGCATAGTTCTGCAGACATTGAAGGATCTGAGTCTCCTGAGAAAATACAGACGGCTCTGACCTTTCTTGAATACGGCATCTGTGTTTTTAATCCAGTCCAGTTTATTGTCTATGTGTACGCCCAGGTACTTACACTCGTCCACAATGTCCACCTCTGTTCCATTGATGGAAATGGGGTTTGGATGGGTCCTCTGTTTCCTCAAGTCCACCACCAACTCCTTTGTCTTTATGACGTTGAGTTGCAGGTGGTTTAGTCCACACCACTGCACAAACCTGTCCACCACACTCCTGTACTCAGCCTCCTGGCCTCTGCTAATACAGCCCACAATGGCAGAGTTGTCTGAAAACTTCTGTAGGAGGCAGGACTGTGAGCAGAAGCTGAAGTCTGAGGTGTAGAGTGTGAACAGGAAGGGAGACAGGACCGTCCCTTGTGGTGCCCCTGTGCTGCTCACTATAGTGTCTGACACGATGTTCTGTAGCCTCACATACTGTGGGCAGCCCGTGTGGTGGTAATCCAGGCCACAAGTGGAGCATCCACCTGCATGTCCAGTAGCTTATTCCTGAGCAGGGCAGGTCAAATGGTGTTAAAAGCACTGGAAAAGTCAAAGAACATGACTCTCACAGTGCTGCCTGCCTCCTCCAGGTGGGTATAAGCCCTGTGTAGCAGAAAGATGATAGCATCTTCCACTGCAATATGGGGCTGGTATGCAAACAGCAGGGGGTCCAATGATGGCTCGACAACTGAACGAAGGTGTTTCAGGACTAGCCTCTCCAGTGACTTCATGGTATGTCATGTCAAAGCCACCGGTCTGTAGTCACTGTGTGTGTTAGAGTGTTTTTTCTTTGGCACAGGGACCAAGCATGAGGTTTTCCACAGGTCAGGGACAACCATCATGCTCAGACTCAGGCTGAATATATATTGGAAAACACCACACAACTGAGTAGCACATTCTTTAAGCACTCTAGGACTGAGGCCGTCAGGACCCTCAGACTTTCCTGGCCGAAGGCAACTGAACTCTCTTCTCACGTCCTCTGCGGTGATGGCGAGAGAGGCCAGCGGGTCGTTAGAGAGCCCCAGTGGGGGAGGAGGGCAGGGCTTAGGTGAGTAGATGGGGGCCAGGAGGGTCGTTGAGGAGAGATGGTGTGATGAGGGTGCAGTGGAAGGGGGGGAGTTGAGGTAAATGATGGTGGGGTGAGGGTGCAGGAGAAGGGGGGCGGGGGGAAGGGAGTTGAGGTGGACGGTGGTGGGAGGTAGAGGGGTGATCAGGGTTTTGGGAGGGGGTTGAGGGGAGGGGGATGGACAGAGGGGTTTGAGTTGAGTGTGCAGGGGAGGGGAGTCATGATAGGAGCTAGGGGGAGGGTGGGCAGAGGCCATATCATCAAACCTGTTAAAGAACAAGTTTTACTCATTGGCCTCCTGTAGGTCTCCTTCCATCCCCTAGCCATTCTTTTTTTCATGGCCAGTGATGGTTCTCAGACCACTCCACACCTCCCTCATGTTGTTTTGTTGGAGTTTATTCTCCAACTTCCTCCTGTAAGACTCCTTGCTCTCTGCGATCTTCTCCCTCAGTTCGATCTGCACCTTCTTCATTTCCTCCTTGTCACCACTCCTGAATGCCACCTTTTTCCTGTTCAGTATTGCCTTTATGTCCTTTGTCACCCATGATTTATTATTGGGGAAGCAGCATATAGTTTTTGTGGGGATTACATTGTCCGTTCAAAAATTAATATACTCAGTTATGCAGTCTGTAATTTCATCAATGTCCTCATGTGCATTGCAGAGAACATCCCAGTCAGTCACCTCAAAGCAGCCCTGCAGAGTCTCCACAGCCTCCTGCAACCACCTTCGTACCATTCTGGTGGTCACAGGTTGCCGCTGGACTGCAGGTATAGAAAGAGGCTTCAGGTGGACCAGGTTGTGATCAGACCTGCCCAGGGGAGGGAGAGCTATGGAGCTGTGTGCTTCTTTAACATTAGCATACAGCAGATCCAGTGTTTTATTTTCTCTGGTCTTACAGTCTACAAACTGTTTAAAAGTGGGAAGGGTTGTTTTCAGGGTGACATGGTTAAAATCCCCAGAGATCGCTACAAAGGCATTGGGGTGCAGGGTCTGTAATCTCGCGGTCGCAGCGCTGATGACGTCAGCAGCCCACGACGCGCTTCTCATTGGCTCATTTAACTTTTGGGATTTATTTCATCCAATCCAATAACAATTAGAAAGTCTAGAAGAGCTTCATGATTGAACCATTTTATCCCCATTCAAGTTAGTGGATCGCTAAAATGGAAGAAGCCGACTCGGCTGGCAGAAGTCTTTAGTGTGCCTGCTTCATGGGCTGCACAGTGTGGAAGCAGCACTGATCATCCGAGTAATTTTATATTTGGCGAGTGTTGCAACGGTATCAGATTTTCACGATACGATAACCATCTCAGAAAATACTGTGGTTTTATGGTAGGGATGCAGCGGTTCTCGGTAAAATATTGAACCGTTCAGTCCGCCCTGCACGGATCAATACGCCCTTATGGACGGCGGGTTTTCGGTTTTGCAATTAATTTTGCATTGATGCTTTACAGGCCACTGTCTGTGTGTGTGTGCCTGTCCATAGGCCGAGTCCATGGATGTGTAGACAACGGCAGAGTCAGCCTGCTGCACAAAAGCCCTCCCCGCGAGTTAATGTCCAATCGCTGTTGTGGCTCCGCCCACTCACCCCCTCACATTGTTGTAACTGGAGCTGGTGAAAGTGACGCTCACCTCACACAGAAAAGAAGTGGAAAAAAACAAACAGAGAGAGCCATGGCAAGCGAAAGCGGAGGAGTTGAGAGACTGAAGTTTGAAGAAGCTCCGGCTTCATACAAATCTCCGGTGTGCGATCATTTCGGTTTCGCTGTTGAATACAACGACAAGGAAGTGAAAACAGTTAACAGAAATTTCACTGTCTGCAAACGTTGCTTGAAACATGTAAAAGGAAACACGAGCAATATGAGCATGCATCACCAGCGTAAGAAAGAGATAATTTGGGGGAAAATATTGTTCTCTTTACGCACAAAACACGTACCGAAACCGAACCGAAACCGTGGCCCAAAAACTGAGGTACAGACCGAACCGTAGGCTACTTGTACCATTGCACCCCTATTTTACGGTATCGTGGTATTCCAGAACTTCTATTGTCATAAGTCAGAACGACCCTTAAAGGAATGAAAACAAAAGAGTTACTGTTGGTTGAATAAATGTTTTATTACTGTAATTGAATCTTGAAATCATTTTGTTGATGTTTAAAAAGTCTCCACTTAAAAAATAACTTAAATAAAGAAGAAGTTCAAAGTACAGTTGCATTTTTTTTCCAACTTCACAGAAACCGGTATATCACTGCAACCCTACTTGGCAGTTGAACGTTTTTGGCTTCATGCGCCACTGAGCAACTTTCATAGTAATGAACAGGGCCTTGCCTTCAGTGCGGTATCCAGGTCTCTTTAGACATCCATGGTCACCATCGTTGCAGCTGGAGAATGAATGTAATGAAGAATCGGGGCACTCTAACCTGAAAAATCTTCATAGAAAGCTTCTAAACACAACTGCACATGTTCCAGCAGGAATATGATCTAAAATTGGGGAGAAATGAACTTCAGCAACCAATGTTACATATTTCCCTGACAATAGCATGCAGCCACATGTAGAAGCAGTGTAAGTAATGTAAACACATGCAGTAGCATGCCAGGAGCAAATGACCATAAAAAGGAATCTGTCAGGAGCTAAGGTAATTTTGTAGCCCAGTTAGAAGAGTATGTCTGTATGTAAAAGTATGTCAGGTCTGTGGCCTGAGGTTTTTGCTTACAGGGCTGACTTTATCATAAGTTTACCTCATTATTTGAAACTTGTTAAGCCATGTTTAATACGAACATCCAAAATAGTAAATGGACCTGCATTTGTATAGCGCCTTTCTAGTCGTCTGACCACTCAAAGCGCTTTTTACACTACGAGTCACATTCACCCATTCACACACACATTCATACACTAGTGGTCGAGGCTACCATACAAGGTGCCACCTGCTACTCAGTTTTTTTTTTAACACACTCACACACCGATGGAAGCATCATCGGGAGCAATTTGGGGTTCAGTATCTTGCTCAAGGATACTTCGACATGCGGACTGGAGGAGCCGGGGATCGAACCGCTGATCTTCCGATTGGTGGACGACCCGCTCTACCTCTGAGCCACAGCATTATATATACGTCAAGAAATGACGTAAAGCATAAGAGGTCCCCTTAAGGATTGGAATGATGAGTTACACTGAGTACCTGTTATTGTTGGATACTTTGTGATCTGTAATAAGTGTTTCTGTAAATATTTAATGGCCCTGCACACCTCCTCAGGTTTTATGAGTTATTTGGCCTGATTAGACCTCTGCTCAGTGTGAAGGTGGGCTCAGCCATGGGGGAAATTTCTGTTTGTATTCAACTGTTTTTCTACCGTTTATGCTTTTACAGCAAAGAAGGTTTTTCTTTCAGCCCTTATAGTTAAAATGTTCAACTTCTACCTTTAACAGTGTTACAGATCAGCCTTCAGCTTTTTAGCAAAGTCTTTCAGCTTTTAGCTCCTTTACTCAATACACTTCAGTTTCTAGCTGCACCAGTTTTACAAATCACTTTCCAGATTTTCGAGCAGTGCAGTGTAATGCATTTGCTTTTAAAGATTCCTGTATTTTCAGCAATGGTTTGCAATTTCGGCTGTCAGCATGCATCTCATGCATGAGATGCATTTCTTGTTCAACTTTAAAACTCTAAACCTTCAGATACTCCTGCCGGGATGTCAGACCGGGATTTTTTTAATTTTTTTTATATGAATGTTCCCTCCAAATCCAAAACCCTGTCTGGCTACTTTTTCTATACCATTCTGATGATGTCACCAGACCATAGTGACCCTGTCCTCCCCAGGCCCTTATTGATTATACATGTTCAGTCTGCTGCATATTGATCATGAACAACAAACTGATTACTATAACGACCCAGTGACCCGATGGCCTGTATAGTAGAAGCCAATCAAAAGGCAATGGCCTAATTTAGATCCTATACTCATTAGTATTACTGCAGGATTGTACAGACACTAATCTGTTTCTGTTTCACAAGGACTCACAACACTGGAGTGCTTACTTACTATATTTTTCGTAACTACATTTGTAGAGCTTGGATTCAAAAGGTATACTCTTTCTAAATGTAAAAAATAAACTTTTTGACAAGATGCAAAAAATAAAAATTTTCATTAATGTTTCTCTAATCGTCCACAAAACTCAAAAGACTAAAAACCCACAATGTGGTAGTTCCCCCTAAGACTTTCCAACATCCCTACCCTGTCTTTACAGTTGCATGCAAAAGTTTGGGCACCCCTGGTCAAAATCTGGTTTACTGTGAACAGCTGGTAAAAGTAAAGTATGTTCTGTAAAGTAAAATATGACCTGATTTCCAAAAGGCAAAAAAATAAAGATGACACATTTCTCCAATATTTTAAGCAAGATTACTTTTTTATGTAGATCTTTTACAGTTTCAAAATAACAAAAAAGGAAAAGGGCCTGAAGCCAAAGTACTCATTAGTGCCCCCTTTCTCAAGTATCACAACTTCTAAATGCTTTTTGTAACCAGCTAAGAGTCTTTCAACTCAATTCAATTGTTTTGGGGATTTTCATCCATTCTTCCTGCAAAAGGCCTCTAGTTCTGTGAGATTCTTGGGTCATCTTGCATGCACTGCACTATTGAGGTCTATCCACAGATTTTTAACAATGTTTAGGTTAGGGGACTGTGAGGGCCTCGGCAAAACCTTCAACTTGCGCCTCTTGAGGTAGTCCATTGTGGATTTCGAGGTGTGTTTAGGGTCATTGTCCTGTTATAGAACCCATGCTGTCTTTATCTTCAGCTTTTTTTCAGATGGTTTGATGTTTACTTCCAGAATTTACTGGAATTTAACTGAATCCGTTCTTCCCACTGTGAAATGTTCCCTGTGCCACTGGCTGCAACACAAGCCCAAAGCATGATCAAACCACCCCAATGTTTAACAGTTGGACAGGTGTTCTTTTAATGAAATGCTGCACCTTTTTTGTCCAAACATACCTTTTCTCATTGCATCCAAAAACTTCTGTTTTAACTTTATCAGTCCCCAGGACTGGTTTCCAAAAAGCATCAGGCTAGTTTAGATGTTCCTCTGCAAACCTCTGATGCTGAATTTTGTGGTGAGGACACAGCAAAGGTTTTCTTCTGATGACTCTACCATGAAGATCATATGTGTACAGGTGTTGTTGTACAGTAGAGCAGTGTACCACCACTCCAGAGTCTGGTAAATCTTTTTGCAGGTTTTTTGCAGTCAAACTGGGGTTTTGATTTGCCTTTCCAGCAATCTTATGAGCAGCCTTCTCAGAAAGTTTTTTTATTCTTCCAGACCTCAACTTGACCTCCTCAGTTCCTGTTAACTGCCATTTCTTAATTACATTATAAACTGGGGAAACAACTACCTGAAAACACTTTGCTATCTTCTTATACAGTGGTGGAAAAAAGTTTTTGGACACCCCCATGCATTTGTGAAATATTGCATTAAGAATCACTCTTAGGTCTTCAAGTGCAATTTCTTTTAGTACAGTCACAGCCAAATTACTAAACAAATCCTATCCTGGTTCCATAAAAATACATAAGAAATTTTGAGTATTGGGTCATTTTGGTGCCAGTGATCCACTAATGAAGGTCATGCTTTTTACCAAAAGACACAATTTTTGTTGCCGTGCTTCATGTCTATATAAAGCCAGCACATTTGAAAGTTCTTCAGAGACAAAAATGGCTAAAATAAGGAACCTAACGCATGAAACATGCCTGAAGATACAGATTCTCAGCCAGGAAGGGTACAGCTGCCGTCAGATAGCCAGGAAGTGCAGATGCAGTCCTTCAGCAGTTGGATACACTCTGCAGAAATACAGACGAACCAACAGCTTGGAAGACAAACCAAGATCTGGCCATCCAAGGGTTTCTTCAGCAAGAAATGACCGCATCCTGATCCGCATGTGCAGGGAAAACCGTCGAATTACATCACAGGAGCTTCAGCAGCAGTGGTCAAACCAAACTGGTGTCCAGTGTTCCACCCGCACTGTACGTGGCCGACTTTTAGATCATGGCTTAAGGTCCTACAAGGCTGTCAAGAAGCCCCTGATCAATGAGAGACAGAGGTTAGCCCGGCGTTGTTGGCCCAAACACACAAGAACTGGACAGCCAGGAATTGGAAGAAGATTCTGTGGTCAGATGAGTCCAGTTTCCAGCTTTATCTTCCTCCTGCTAATGTGAGGGTACGCAGAAGGCCAGGCAAAGCATTATCTCCAGCATGTACAGTACCCACTGTCAAGCATGGTAGAGGCAGCATCATGGTTTGGGGATGCATGAGTGCTGCTGGTGTTGGTCATCTCACTGTCTGTGATGGCACATTGAACTCTGCCAAGTATTGTGCCATTCTCAAAACCCACATGCTCCCTTCTGCACGTGCACTGTTCCATCGAGGTCAAGAAGAATGGAACAAGATTACCCCTCAACAGTGTGAAAGGCTCGTGGGGAACAGGCCAGCCAGGATTAGAGCTCTACTGCAAGCTAATGGCAGGACTACTAAATATTAATTGATGATGTGATGGTTTATTTATTTTTTGTTCAGTTTTGAACACATTCTCTGTTATTTGTTGACTTTGATACCGACAATGTTGAGAACTGACATATTGAAACTGTCAAGAATTTAGTTTTGTTAGTTTTTCTTGTAAACAACAAACAAAAAAATATCATTTGTATTTGTTTATGTCTGTCTAATGCAGCAACACCTTTTGAAACACAAAAAAGATTTTTCCACAAATATTTCATGATAATATTTGAGATTGTGTAAAATTTTAAGGGTGTCCGAAAACTTTTTTCCTCCACTGTAGACTTCTCCTACTTTGTAGGCATCAGTTATTTTAGTTTTTAGAGTGCTAGGCAGCTGTTTAGAGGAGCCCATGGCAACTGATTGTTGTGACAAGGTTTCAGAAGTCAGAATATTTCTAGAGCTTTGAAATTTGCATCGCCCGGCCTTTCCTAACAATGGCTGTGAACAGGCCATAGCCCCAACAAGCTAATTAAGGTCTGAGACCCTGGTAAAAGTTGTCTGAGAGCTAAAATGTCTTGGGGTGCCCAAACTTTTGCATGGTGCTCCTTTCCTTTTTTCACTCTAAAATTGTACAAAACAAAAATAATACACTAATCATGCTGTAAATATTAAAAGCATGTTTCATCTTTAACCTCATGCCTTTTGAAATCAGTTAATCTTCTAAAAAAAAAAAAAAAAATTCTTAACCAGTTGTGCCCAGACTTTTGCATGCCACTTTATATGTAGTTTCACCTTTAAAAAAACACTCAGTAATTTCCTAAAACAGCTTGTCACTGTAGGTTTTTAGCAAACATTGGTCAAAGTGTAGGAAATAGTGCTTTTGTTGGGGACTGTTTTCAGTTGTGGATTAATACATATTTGTTAGTGTACTGGTGAGCAGTTACAACAGCAGGACCATGTATGTAGGAAGGAGTCCAGAAAAACAACAGTGGCCATTTGAGAAAATAATCTCATCTTGAGGTTCCATTTAGTAACTGCTTTGAAGCTTTTGATTGTGTCACATGATCTTAAATCACAGTGACCATATTTCTTGTAACGAAGGAACATTTCACCCAGTGCAACAGTGTGGCTGCTTGATGAAGGGAGAAGATATTTTAGGCTTTGATACACACACAAGAGTAGGGGATCACCAGCCTTAACATTTAACTATTAAGTATTAACATTAACTATTTTTAACTCTTTGGGATGA
This sequence comes from Cephalopholis sonnerati, assembly GCA_019142605.1. NCBI lineage: Eukaryota > Metazoa > Chordata > Actinopteri > Perciformes > Serranidae > Cephalopholis > Cephalopholis sonnerati. Next base: position 44,800,273 of record JAGQAX010000002.1, read on the forward strand.
GTTAAATCTCACTGTCTGACCAAATAGAAGTGGCTGTGCTTGTGTTACTGGCATTTCATCAAATTTAAAATGTTTAAATCCCAAGGGAGTGTTGGTGGCAGTCTTGCAGTCTTGGCTTCCACTGCTGATTGAATGTAGTGGAAACACCACATGGATGTGATGTGATTTTCTTCCCATAATTTGAAAGAAATGAAAATTAAACAACCCTGCCCTGTAGTGAAGTAGGTGTCAGCCCAGATCTGTGTTTCCAAATCAGGCAGATTAAGATGTAAGTCATCTTTGGACATATTTACAGAACAGGAACAGTTTTACATTTTCAGCTTGAAACATGTTTATGCAGAAAATACTGAGATGGTTATATATTTTTTCCTTAACAAATAAAGTGTTTTATATTCTAAAAGTCACCAACACTGCTCTGTCTGATTTTCCTTGATTTTGTGGGATGGGTTTGGTCTGTTGAACAACTGCTAAATACTGTGGGCTTCATGGGTTTGGCACAGAGGGGAGTGGAGGGATTTCCTATTGATCACCCCTGGGCCTCTGCTGCTGTGCTGCTGCATATCCAATTCATTATCAAGCGTCGTCTGAAAGCAAAAGAACAAGTTCATACTTAATCCTTGCTCTACTTTGCATTAATTTCAGAAGGATTTTTTTCACTGCAGCTTTAGGTGCTGCAAGTGGAATTTTGTCTGACTGCTGTTGATAATTAAAGCATGAAATACCCTCAGCAAGTTGATTGTTGGTGGCTGTGGGCCACACAACCACCCAAACCTGCTGCCTGCTGCTTTTAGATCAGGTTGACTGAGAGAACTGTTGTAGTCTTTGACATTGTGTGAGCTCTATAGATATGTGACAGTGCCTCACAGGCATGGCAGGCATATACCAGGCTACTGAGCCTGGGGAGAGCGGGAAAGGGGAACCATGAGGCAGTGATGATGTAAGTGAGAGCTACAGCCAGTAGTGCGACTCTTTACACTGGTGCCTTCTTCAAACAGGATCAGTGCATTCAACCCACATTTAAGCCATTCATATAAGACTGCTATCACAGGTTAATCTCTTTTCGTCACAGATGAGACATCAGTCTGCAACTGCAATTTTGCTCAAACATACAATTACACAAAATTGAATCACGTAAGTAGCCAATACTGTTTTAGTTTTAGCTTTCCATGCACGTTCTGACTGTGTCCCGCCCAAACATTGTCTTGTTTTCTGTCGCTCTCAAACATTTTATTTTGTTTTCCTGTCTTTTTTTAAATGAGTCATGAAGTTGCTCAAATGTTAAAACCACAGTAACATTAAATTAATTTCCCATTTTGAATGGAGTCAAATATTTGTCAGTGGCAGCAAGGATGTGGCAAAGCCAGGTCAGGTGATGTGCATTGACCCGTTCAGTGTGGGATTAACCTGTGTCACTGTGTCAGTCTCTAAGGGCTATCTATGGGTGTTACGAGGTCACAAAAACCCTGGATTCTAAACTTAACATGAAACTTTAAATTTCCAAATTAAGATAAATATGGCCAAACAGGAAAGTTTTAGAGCACAATTTTAACCAGTTTCATTACAAGTTGGGTCGTAGTTAAGATGGCAGTGTCAGACAGTCCACCACTTTGGTCCAGACTGAACTACAATAAACCGTCAATGAATAGCCTTTTTCACAAAACTATTGGACAGCCAAGATGGGAAATACTATCAAATTCTTTATTTAAACCAGTATGCTCATTACTTTAAAAAAAAGGTATTGAATGACATTTCAACTATGACTCATTTGTTTGATCAAGCTCCAACAGACAGCACATCAGAGAGAGGGAGAGAAAGAGAAAGTGGGAGAGGCAGACAGGGAGACAGACAGACAAACATACAGTGTTATGATACTCATTTCACACACAACACCACTCTTTATCCTCTTAAAACAATAGTCACGACTTGGATTATTTTTTAACAAAACCCATTTTGATTCTTTTGAACAGTAGACCCTTACAGACTACAGGAATATAAATAACGTCCTGGGTTATTGAGGAATGGACACATATTCGGACTTTATGACTGCTTCAGTGGCAGGGGGTCAGTACGTTTTTATTTTATTTTTTTTCTTTCTTGTTTACCATGCTGGTAAATGTCGATGAATTACAGTTTTAATTGGTGCCTATGGTTTCAGTAAAGTGAACTGAATGATTAAATTGCAGAGAATCTAACTGAGCTAACGATGTATGTAGCATCTCCACATTGGCAAAAGTTTAAAAATTATATTTGTATGCACAATCTAAGCATCTAACTATTGTTAGCTCAAGTGGGTAGCCAACACTTTGGTGGGCTTTAGAAGATTTTATAGCTAAAGAACATTATTAAAATGAACTGCTTGGCAACCAGACCAGGTGTCTAATTGAGATGGGCATTTATTTGTCAAAATGTGTAGCCACACCCGACTAGTAGAAGGGACTCTGTGTTTTATTGGGACTCTGCTTTTAATTGAAGTTTTGTAGTATTTCAACAACTCTTGGATGAATTACCATGAAGTCTCACACACACATTCATGCTCCCCAGAGGAAGAAGCCTGTGGACTTTGGTGATGTCCTGACTTTGCCCCTGGTACCACCATGAGGTTGACACTTGTGGTTTTAAATAAACCGCTTCAACTTCTATTGGATGGATTGTGGTACACACATTCATGTTCCCCTCAGAATGATTTGTAGTCTTTTGGTGATCCCTTAAAGTTTTATTCAGCACCATCATCAGGTCAAAATTACAGTGCTTTGGTTCATGACCAAAATACCTGCAAACCTTTTTCCATCAGCCTCAGCTGTACTTAAGTTAAGTCATAATTAGCAAATGTTTGCTGGCAAAGATGCTAAAATAAGATGGTTAACAAGGTGACCACTGTGCATCAGTACGGCCTCACAGAGCTGCTAGCATAGCTGAAGACTCTTAGACTTGTAGTATTGGCCATCATTTCCCTTGGTAATAGTAATATATAATATAATATCAAGACATTGGCAAGAAGAAGTTAATAAATATGCCAAACACAAAAACACACCTACTTCAGGGAGAGAAGAAAGGCAACCAGTTAAAGTATTACGCATACATCCATCAGAGTCAGCAGACAAACTTCCTGGTTCACCTTTGACATGTGTACTTACTGTAGTTGTGTACACACAGCTGTCCTGTGCAGTGAAGGGTTATTGCTGATGTTTTGGGTATGCTAACTTTTCATGTCTTTTTCTAATAAAGTGTAGATAATGTGAATAAACTGTCTACATTGGGCTTCATTGTAATGATGTTGCTTTGTTTCCAAATCTGAGCAATTACTTTGGTGAGTAAAAGGTTATCATAATGGATGTGGCAAAAATTACAAAAATAAGACCAAAGTTGTAACAAATACAAATTTGCTATAGAGAGTAGGTAATGACATCATGGCACATTGCATTTTGGTAAGTAGCAAGCAAATAAACAGCTGTGATCCGTAGGAACGGTGTGGATAGGCTTGTTAGCAAATATTGCAGGTTTTGGGTGGTTGGGTCATAAAAGTGACCAAGCAGTGTTATGAATAAGTAATTATAGCTTTCAGAGATGTGCAATAATCCAACTTCAACAGTCTCCTCCACTCTTTTCTTCTCTCTCCCCCTCTCTCTCTCTCTCTCTCTCTCTCTGTCTCTCTCTCTCTCCCTCTCTCACACAGCAAGCGGCTTTATCATCAGTGCTGCTGTGCTCAGGCTTCCCGTTATTCAGCTTTTGACCAGGAAAATGCATTGAAGTCTGACTTACATAAATCTGTCCGTTCCAATATAAATATTTCCCTCCTCAAATATCTAAACTTAACACTGTGTTCGTACAGCAAGCAAGCGTCTCTCTGTCCACACCGAACATGTTAAATAGGCCTACTTTGAACTTCTGGAACATCATGTAAACAAACCATGTACAATATCAGCTGTGGCTCGAGATCGGTGCTTAAGATGTAACCACTTAAAAGACTGGTAACATCGCAACTGGACTGGACTGTGGAATGGGCAATTTTAATTTAATTTTTATTTGATTTTTAATTTATATTTATGCCCTTATTTTAACTTATTTTATTTTATGTCTGTTCTAATACCACTGTGTTGGTGATGAGGGGATGTGTGGTTGTTGTTTTCTATTCTATGCTGTTCTATTCTATTCTACATTTGTGCTTTTTATATAGAAAATACCTGATTTGCAATGTGATATTTACTGGAATGACATACAATACAACAAACAGCAAGTAGGTTGTCAGTGATGGTCATTACAGGAAGCTTTCAGCTCTGGTTTGCGTGTTTATGGTTGGTTTGGGTCACGCATTAACGCATATGTATATGGATGAGGTGGAGAACAGTTATGGCACTTGATAATTCAGCAGACATTAAACATTCCGCTGTGTTTTCAAGCTGAATAAGATTTGAACTCAATGGCAAAGTCTGTTAGTATTTGGTTTCTACCGTAGCTGCCGCGTCCTAAAGTCCCACAATGCCTTGCGTTGCTCAGTATCGCTCATGTCACTTTCTTATTCTCTGTAGCTGCAACCTCTATGCCTCTGTGCCAAATTTCAGTTGTCTAGGGTGGCTGTGTGGCCGCCAAAGAGTGGGATTTTCATGGCCTAACCCACTAACTTACCAACTAACCAACCAACAGACAGAGAGAGCTATAAAGGTGCCAGTCAAAGATAATAGTAGGCTGCAATTATCTATTTAGAAAACACATTTAAACTCTAACTTTAGTCAACACCTCTGTCCACTTTTCACTGACAATGATTCAAAGAGTTAAACCTGAGTGCATTTAAGGTGTATTAAAGAGAAAAATGCTTAAGGCTCGTAAAATGAAACGGAATTGAGGAGAATTTAGTATCAGTCTAAATTCATGTAAACACACACGATGAGCGGGAATGTGTGTATAGATAAGAGGTGATTAACCCATTTGAAGCTTTTTTCTTCAAGTAGTGTTTGTCACATAGTAAAAAAAATCACTGGGAATTAAAATAAACAGATGAGGCATAGCTGATGACCCTGACCATGTGTTTCCTCCACAGACTTAAAAAAAAGTCAATCACGGCTAATACAAGTTGGGGGAATTGGCACACATACCATGTGCTGTTGTCAGATTACAGTGAAGGACTTGTACTTCTTTTGCATACCATTAGAAGACATGGTCCTGTGAATGAATGGATTGGCCACTGAGACAGTATGCTGCTTGCTGTGTTCAGTGTAACAACACAATTAGACTTAATGACCAAGCTGTCGCAGGAAAGCGATCATCCTCTGTCTCATTAAAGCTTAGAGACAGATGGCTTTCTTCCAAAAAATATTTATGCAGTTTTGAATTCAGTGTCAGATTTGGCCCTGGCTCTAAGGAATTTAACCACAACACTATTTCAGTTTCAGTTTAACACAAAGGCTGCCTCTCCTGCCTTCTCTTCTGGTGGGATGTGTTGGTATAACCTTTGTTCATTCTGGGTTTGAATGACTAGATGTGGGTTGAGGAATGAAGCAGGATGGCATCAGTCCTGTGCCAACAAGCCTGAGAGGGCAGGGCAGGAGTTGTATTTAGACCCTGTGTATATTTTCCAAGGAACATAGAGGGAAAAAAAATTAAATTTCTGGTATTTAATTACAGAGCGGCAGCAGCCAAAGGCCCACTGTCAATGGTAGTTTTAAGGCCGACAGCTTAACAACCTCAGGAATGGTGGCACTGTTGGTTTTGGTGACGCTGTGTCATTTCCTCCTGTGAAGAGCCGTTTCTTTTTATGTGTTTGGGATATGTGCATGTTCCAGCTCCACTAAACTGACAAAATTAAAAAGACAGTTAAAAAAAAGATCATATGTACCAAATTTTGACAACATTGCCAAGTCAAGGGTGAAAACTCACACTAATTTTAGGACTTTATAATGCCTGGAAGTGGCCTCTTTTTGAAGTCTGTTTTCTCACGAGAATCTTTTTCGGGACAGTTTTAGTTGCTCTGAAGGACATGTCTCCTGTTTGCAGAAAATATGCCCCCCTGCCTCCTCTGTGCTGTGGCAGTGATAGCTTTCTTTCCTATGTTAATCTGACCTGATTTGAGTTAACTCTGTTCCCTCTCGGCGCTGTCAAAAGGTTCCTGTGTATTTGGGGCTGTGGCAATGTTTGAAAGGACTCCTGGGTGAGATGTCCCTCTGTATAGAGTTTATGGGGTAGGGGTGGAGGGGTGGATATTTGCCCGCCTTTTTTGGCTGGTGACTCACTGATTTTGGCAAGGGTGAGCGAACACGCCGTGTCACCAGTTGAGTCACTGTACATTTCCTAACAAAGGGAAGCCTGGCTGAAATTGGCACAGTTCCTTTTCATGGCCACAAAGGGAGCCATTAAGGCTTAAATGCATCCGGATTCTAGTCACCCCCTTAACGTGCAAGAGTGTGCTTGGCTGTTGTTGTGTGAGTGCTCTTACATAAGGTTTCTTCATTTGGCTTGGTGTCAAAAGAGCTACTGGCAGAAGGACACGGCTTCACTGCCTCTAGTCTCAGAAAGCTGAACGTATCCTGTAATGTTCTTAAAGTAAAGGTGCTCCAGACGCTCTGCTCTCTGTCCTCTGTTTGCTCAACCTGATGAACCATTGTGTGATACAAGCTGACTTTAATCCGTGAATAGGAAACAATAGGGCAACAAACATCAGAGCGAAGAGGGCAATCCTTCCTGTTCCTGTCATGTCAATCCTATCAGCCCATTAATCTTGCTCACAATTCCTCAGAATGGCTTTCAACTTCAAACTTGTCTTCACGCAGCTCAGCTTCAGGCCTCACCTTCACAGTTTGAGTTAAAGAGAAATGGGAACAATATATGATGTAGTTAGTGTCTTGCATATGAGCCAGCTTCTCACCTGAGGGAGTCTCACAAAACAAGATCCAACGCATCCTGGCCAGAGGGCAGAGGTAGGAGCTGCAAGATCAGCTGGCAGAGGGCTACATAGTTTAAAACTGCCCTATTTTTTAACAAGTTTGAGGGTGGATTTAAAAAACACCAAGTTTGACCAATCTTCATCCAAGTTAAGGCAGCATTCCTTATGGCCCTGTGGCAGTGGAATGATCCTCTACAGCTTCAGCACACCTGTGGTGAAGGACAAGCATAAATTGAGAATTTATAAGGGTTGCAAAAGCCAAGAGTGATTCAAACTTTATGTCATTTCATCTGTTTTTTTGGGATTTGGCCCATGCAGCTTGGTTGTTTAGAGCTTGGTTATATACAATACAGTAGTTTAGTAGAATTCCGTAGAATTGCTTTTATTTGTAATTTGCGCTACTGTTCAAACATGAAATAAGTTAGATATTAAGCTTGTAATGATCTTGATCTGAATTCAACGTTTACTGTGTATTAGCACAACTGGCTGTGAACGCTGTGGTGTACTGTATGCCCTGTTGCCCTATTGGTAAACTAGACAAATTGTATTGTTATTTTAACAGTTAAAAGAGGAAACCAGCAAGCCACGTACAATCAAGACATCAAACTGTCTGAGAAGTAATTTGAGTAAGACTTTTTGGATTTGAGAGATTAAAGAATTATGAATCAAGTTACAGCTATTTGCAACTGCCTTATAGCAGTATTGCCACAATAAGAAGTCTGAAGTTGTCTGTTAGCTACCTGCTAAGGCCAATTTATAGTTTCTGTGTCCACTTGTCCGCAAGGGACAGCTTTGGTGTGTGTGACATAAACGTCATCATCTGCCCACATCTCTGAGAGTTAAGTAAAGTTAGTTTTAAGTTGCATATTCCACAGACATTAACTTCAAGCTTAGGGGCGTTTAATTAGTTTCAGTTTCACCCAATGTTGGCAGTAGGAGGATGGTTATCTTACCTCCCAGCCCTCCTGTCAGTGCTGAGGCTGACATGGACCCTCAGTTCTCCTATGAATGGAATTGTGTGTGTGTCGGTGTGACCGCAGCTGTCTGCAGACGTTCAATGTGGAAAGTATGTCTGAGTCTTTGTCTGACACACTAGGCCAATGATTGGCCTTCATCCAATATTGGGCTGTCAGTAAGCGTATGTGGCCCTTGTTTTTGTGGTGTGTCCCACACTGCTGGCACTGGTTTGTGCTTGTCGGTGCTAGGGGACGGGGGAAAAATTGATACAGCATAATATAACAATATTTTGCATGGCAATATTGTATTGATACACAGACGCCAAGTATCGATTTTCTAAATTGTGTGAATTACTAATATTGCACTTACGTTAAACCATTGGTAGTCAGTTAGAACAATAAAATGAATTGCTTTTCAGTCCACTAGATACATGTTGCTGCAATAAAAGAAAAATAAATAAAAATAAGATGATTAACGAGAGATGAAAAGACTGAAATCTTTATCCTATAAGATGAAAACAGATGCTGACAAAGTTTTTCCTTAATTTGCAGTTGAAAAACAGTAATATAGCACAATATATGTTATTGCAATACTCAGCATATCACAAAACATTTAAAATGGCAGTAATGTTGTATCTTGACCTAAGTATTGTGATTATATCCTATTAGGTGGCCCCTGGTGAGACCCACCCCTATTTGGGACCTTTTTGGCTGATTGAAAATGCTGAATTTAGCTTAAGTGAATCAAGGCACTAAAAGAGAAACAAATGAGAAAAGCAAATAAATGACATAAGTCAAGAGGGCACACACAGGCTCTTACCATTTTTCATCTTTACTACCTATGAGCATTCCAATACATAAATATTTTCCAAACGACATGGCTATCTCAAATGAAGCAAACAGAGACCAAACAGTGAGCGAGAGTGGTGTATAACTGGTAGGCAAAACAACAGTTTGTATATTCTTAGTTCTAGGTCTTCTGGGTTCCCCTCATTAACAACAAATAGAGATTACCGCCACCTGTTGGTATGGAGAGTCATTTCCTTTCATGCAGGTGTAGAACGTACATGCTAGTTGGCCATTGGCTCTAGTCTTTGCGGTTTCTTTAAGTGCAGCTTAATGGCCCAGACACACTATTTTAGATTTAGTCTTAGTCTTGAGATGAAAATGCTTTTTAGTTTTAGTCACATTTTACGAAGTTTTATCCTTCATAGTTTTAATGTAGTTTTCGCCTGCAAAATTCAAATGTTTTAGTCAATGGAAATTCACTAAATATTCGTCAATTAAAAAAAAAATCTTTAATCCAATTAGGCTAATTCATGTATCAGAAATTAAAATCAAGGTGACAGTTTGTAGAAAAATTTCATTTGTACTTTTTTCCTACAACTACAAAAAATGTCTACAAACTCACAAACTGTCATTTCTCCAGCAGTGTTTGACAGGTTTAAGGGGTGATTTACGAGAACACACTTTCTGATCATCATTTGAAAAGCTCAGCATCTCTCTATTTATGCTCTCAAAAACTTTGACACTACAAATACCTCACTTGAGACAACTAGGATTTGCACCCAGGTTTATTGTAGACTCTGACTTATTCATCTCATTGTTAAGAAGCAGAAAAATAACTTAATTAAAGGCTGAATTCTTTCTCAATCTTCAGCATGTTAGTTGCAGGAGGTTTAAACTTGTGTCCTCTCACAGAGTTGGTCATTAAAACTAAGCTTTCATATCTGTCAGAGAAAACTTACTTATAGCACAGCTACACTCACAGACAACTGAGCCTCCTACCTGTCTGTCAAATAGCATCAAACCATAAAACTTCTTGAGTGCAGACTGGGTGGAGTCCTGTGGAGATGAGCAGTGAAGTCTGGTGGCTGGTGGCTGCTTGCTTTGCTGCCGTTCAGTGGCTAACGTGTGGAGCTAACTGCTAACAGTCCCTGCTGCAACTAACTAACTCCACAAATCCTTTCAACAATTCCACCATACACAGTCAGACACACAGGGCTGATTATTAACTGCTGAATTACAGCTCACAACTCACACCAACAGCTGACACTGCTCCGATGTGTTTTTTGCTGGCTAGCAAAACATCCTGGTGCAGACTGTTTACTGGAGTTTGCCAGCCTGTTGTTCATATGAAAATATTTGTAAGGACGGCCATTTATGGCTCTCAATGTCCGATAGTCCACTGCTAACATTTTCCTCTCGTCTTATCTCGTCAGCGAAAATGAAACATGGATTTTGTGTTAGTCTTTATTATCAAGATCTATTTTTAGCTTGTCATTGTCTCGTTTTTGTCATTAAAGAAAGGTAATTGATGAAAAATTTTCATCATAGTTTTTGTCAATGAAATTAACACTGCATTTCACCTTAAATTGCAAAACAAATCAGAGGGTTAGAATGGGGTTAAGTTGTTAGCTTGTTACTTGTGAGGTAGCAGAAGTGCTGTAATTGACTGGAACTCTATCAATTCAGTATTCACATTTAGGATTATTGTTTCTATATACATTTGATGACTACTATATTATTCATCAAAGTAATTGATATTTTAAACTTGATCATAAGTGTAGTAGATTTAAGTAACTAAGAAGAACCAAAAAGTGATACTCCCCTTTCTTTTAAAATACATTTTAATCCAGTTCTCAAGTAGGGTAATTTAGGGTGAAATGCAACTGACTGGGTATAGTCCCCCCAATTCCATCCATCAGTTATTCATCGAAATTGGTAGCATATTTTCAACAACACTCTTTGGCAGTGGTGTAGTGGCAGTTAATGAGGTGGACATTCTACGAGGCAGGTGGGCAGGCTACTGAGGAGGAAATGGGTATACTCTCCTTATATATTCCAGTGGCTTTTTGGCTAATCATTAAGGATACTGTAAATGATCAGAAACAGAGGTGGGTGTAGCCCTTATACTTGCATATACCTCCACTGCACCACCGCTCTTTGGACTCATATTTTTATGAATGAAACTGTTTATGGCTTTAGTAAATGCCTCCAACTGGAAGGAGTAAAGGGATGCTATTTTTTACACATTAAAGGGATAGACATTCCCTCATGACATCAGTCATACTTACACATTTCTTTCACTGCTTTTTAAATTCTGATGATCTCCTAACCATTCCTGGCCATAGCTTTGAGTATGTATTATGAAAGTGCTGCAGAGAGGCCATGTGTCATGTAGTGCCAGGCTCTCCTCTCGGTGGCAGCCTTTTGTCTGGTTTTCAAAAGTTGACTTTTGTGGCTGCCCTTGCTTCACAGTGTTAAGCAAGGTCTTTGTTGTTGTACTGAACAATAGTTGCCTTGTGCGAAGAACAGAGACCCTCACCTGCATAGCATGAATTAATGAGACATGGCAGGTGTTGCAAATGGTTTAAGCTCACTCTGCAGAAGGGGATTTTTCAGCCACTGAGTCCTGCTATCATCATCTGTTTTCACATTATGGTTCCTTAAAGACCGTTTGTGTTGTACTTTATGTCGCCCTCTTGGCTTTTCAGGGAAGAAAGCTGTAAAAATGCTCTCTGTGGAATTTCTAACTGCTTGTCCTCCTCCAGGTTTGGGCACATCCTCATGGGAGCCATGGAAAGATTGGAAATGGCAGGAAAAGAGCACTAAACTTCTACAGGTAGGGGATTAAAATTTCTTGCCACAGACATGGAAGCTTGAACTCATTTTTATTCTCATATAGTCATTGTAAAGGTGATTTTTCTTTTTGGCCATTGCTGATACTGTACACCAGAATAGCCAGATGTGTCTAGGGGGTGATCACTTGAGCTTTTTTAACTATTTCCTACAATTCATCTGAATTACACAATGGCTGATGGGATTTGTTTCCTCCTTCCGCGGTGTCAAGTCCACTTCCCCCGAAACCGCATCCCACCACACTCAGCAGCTATTTAAAGTGTCAGCGGCTGTTCCCACTTACTCCTCCCTCATGCCAAACCAGAAGCTCAGGCCATGCAAACGGAGGCCTCCCTGCTGCGACTTTTATCTGTTTGTTTTCATATTTCCCTTCCCTCGGTCAGCCCTCCTCTCATGTGCTCCTACTGTTTTTGCCTTAGCCAAGATTATTGTGTTTTTCCTCCTGCTGACCTTGGTTACATAAACTAAGGCCTGAACCCTCTTCCTTGATTCTCCTCCCTGTCCAAGTCCTCCTCCTCCCTGTCCCACCGCTTTGCCCAGCTCCTATCCTCTGGGCGCTCCCACAAAGCCCAGTGTTTTGATTACATTGTGAAATTAGAGCCAGGACTATTTATTCCCAGGCTGGGGTAGTGTGGAGGACCTGGTTGGAGGATAAGCCAGAGAGGGGGAAGCCAGGAAGCTTTTGTGGTTGAGTCAGGCGGATGGTGTTGGTGGGTGAACTGTTTATGTCTTCTCATAACCTCTCTTTGTGAGCCATGCAATCCAGCCAGCTGTTTCAAATAAGCAGAACGCCCAGGGTCGCATCTCACTGTCAGCAGTTTCTGCACATAACCCAAACCCCATCATTCAGCTTGGGCCATGATAGGGTGGCCATGTGCTCTGAGACAACATCCAACTGTCCCTCAGCTGGAGGACTGAGGCTCAGGCCCTTTTTGAAAAGCATACACCTTGCTGAAGTGTCATTGTAACTGACACCAAACCGTTGCTCTCTGAGCTTTATAGCAGGAATACTGTGCAGTTAGTAGACTTTATGACAACAGTGGCTCAATAATCATATTTATAGAGGTGACAAGGGGCCCGCAAACTGCTGTTCACCAAAATAAGTTGTGTTCATCGAGGTCCTGTTGAGCTCAGCTTCTCCAGTTCTCCACTTTATTATATATTTATATACCTTGACCTTTGACATCTATGGAATGATGCAAAACAATACTGACAATTCCAGTTTCTCCTTAATTGTCCATCCATTAAAATATTTGCTCACTTTCTTGGTATCTTTGTGAGTTCGTTGAATCCATTTTCTCTGCTGTAATTCTGTAGAACCAATAAAGATGCACTGACCAGATATATGGCTACATGTTGGCACAGATAGTGACCTCATTAAGTGGTTCTAGCCAGAAGTGATCGATCCATATTAAATGTGGTTTGTTATTTACCACCATAACAAAATTAACACAGTGAGGTTTACAGAGTTTTTAAGTTGAAAAAGAAAAAAGAACAGAAGAGAGAGCTACTTAGTGTCAGTTAATACCCTGGGTTTAGGTATTAAACTTGATATTGTCTGAGGAAAAAAATGGGATTTGTACTTTGCTAACCAGAATCTGATGTAGTCTGATTGAGTATGTTCATGTCTTCATGAATAAGACCCTCGTTACGTCTTGCATAAACATGTGCTTTGGGTGATCCAATTACAACCAGATAGTTCTTTACCACGTGAAAGTACAGGTGTTAATGCACCCAGAACACATTGTTGATTGACTGTGATCCAATTGGCCAGACCACCTCTGGAGGTGGTTAGAAAGCATTGGGACCCCAGGGTGTCCCCTACATTCATTTATTTGTGGCGCTCTGCCATGGTATTAATATCAGGAGCCACAAATAGATTCTCTGCTTTTGGAGCTGGACCATTCATTAAGAATGTATTGGGATATACTCTTTGGTTATTCATTGCCCCACACTGTCTGAGCACAGAGTGTGGTCTGGGCACAGATAGAACAGCAGAATGGCAGGTGCAGAGAAAGTGAAACTTAACCATGCATTGCACTGGGTCAAAAGTTTGTTTTCACTGGCCTCTGCAGCAGCTGCTCCTCTCATCCATCACTGTGATCTGATCAGCTCTGATTGGATCAGCTGATTAGTTATCAATCCCAACTCAATTCTACAAACTGCTGCTGAGAAAAAAAAACTCATGAAAAGTTCTGTATACGCTGCATTCATGGACCTACTAAAACCTCTGATTGTACAGAGGAGACACAGAATGATAAAAAGGCACACAAAAAAATCTCCCCAAAACAAAACAAACAAAAATAGAAGTTGTTTACAATCTCCACATCAACTCCTGCCACACATTGTTTCCAATTCTATAGTAAACCCTGGACCCATAAGTGTAAATGATATTGCGATTTTAATCCACGTACAACAACTATGTTGACAGAAATACATAATTGTGTGCAACTGTTCCAAATCAGCAGGGTAGCAGCCATAAGCCAGTTTGCAAGCTAAGCTACTAGCAAGAAAAGAAGAAGCAAGAAAGCTCATGGATATTCAAGACAGCTGCTTTCGATTTGGTCTGACAGAAGTATACAAGAGAAACTTGGCAACTCATACCATAACTGAGCCAATGACGAAGCAGATGGTAGAGAACAGCTACAAATATTCACTTCTTTAAGTTGAACAGAGCGTTGCATCTCAATCGGTTCTCAGTGTGGACATTTGATACGCACAGTAATACCAAGTGTAAATGTAATCAGGTTAAATCATATCTAGATACAGTCTGGCCATGAGGTGCATTTTAAAGCAAGGTGTAAAGGGATCTAAGACAGTACCATTTCTCTCAGATTGTTTTAACTAACTCCTGTTTTACTGGCACTCTAGTTACTCGAATTTTATTGACATATTTAGTTACTTAAGTTCTCAGAGGTTATCATTGAGTCACTCTCAGTCCATGTTAACTCTGCCAGTTTTTAGCACTTGCCTGAATATGTGATTTGAAAGCAAACACTTTAAACATTGGGACACTCTACCAGACTCTGGGACACACATTTTACTTCTGTGTTACAGTGGAACAGCTGTGCTTTTTCACTTTGTCTGCAGACAGACATGCACTCCTCCTCTTTCAGTAGCTCACCTCTGTGTGACTTCTCTGTTTTTAATTGGCTGATCAGTACACACACACGTACACAGTATTGTTGTAACGCACACACCTCATTTGCTTCAGCAGGTCATACACTTGACCTTGTGTTAAATGCAAAAGCATTCAAATATACAAACCCTCACGCTTGCCTACACACACATATTTCCATACATGATTTTGAGCCAGGTTAGTTTGGGTGAAGGTCAGTCATGCCTGTTGCGGTCATCTTTACTGACTTACTGGTTCACTATGTTCTCAGAAAGTAAAATCAAGACACGCAGAGACACACGTGCACACACATAGCTAACGCCAACCGGAGATGAACAGCCGAGCATTAGATTACAGGGAAATGATCAACCAGGGTAGACAGGAAACACTGCAGGAGAGTGAAGTGTGTGTTTGGACAAGTGTGTGTGTGCGTGTGTTTCCTGGTTTATGTGTTTTCTTACCACGGAGAGTCTCATACCAAAAACAACCAGAGCATGTAATGGTGTCATTTTAAAATACATGCTTGCGTTCGATAGAAGACAAAGTATGTCATTAACAATTTAGCCGCCTCCACACACAGAGTGAAAGATAGATTACAGTGTTATAAAAAGAGGTGAAGATAAGACTGCATTCAGAGTCCCTGAAACCAACTCTGATCTGATTGAGGAAAAGGAAACACAGAATAGGGTGAGACCTGCAAATGGATCTTCTGTTTGGCTTCATCCAGGCATGATATATTTGGGTTTTATTTGCAGTGTGGTTGCAAACCAGGGTCCATTATTTTTACTATGCAGTGTCTGTCAGACTGAGGCACATGGCTGTTCTCAGTCAGAAGCTTTAAGTCAGAGAAGTTTCAGTTCTGACACCCAACTGATTTTACTGAGCATTAACATATCTTTCTACATTTTCATGTAGTAGAATAATCAGTTCTTCTTGAATGTATTGTTTTTCAGTGTTGTCCTAGTACTTGGAACTAGTTTAAAATGAAAAAGCAAGGCTGAAATCAGGAAATATCTAACTGTAATAATCTTTCTGTCCATCCCATACTCGTGAATGCGATATCTCAAGAACATCCTCAAGGAATTCCTCAAAATTTGGCACAAATGTCCACTTGGACTCAATGATGAACTGATTCCATTTTGATGGTCAAAGGTCAAAGTCACTGTCAGTTAATGTTTGTCTTATTCTTGTGAACACAATATCACAAAAAAAACGTGGGAATTTCTTCAGATTTGGCACAAACGTCCACTTGGACTCAGCGATGACTGAATCGATTTTGGTGGTCAAGGTTCAAAGCCACTGTGACCTTGCAATTGTCGCATTCTTGTGAAGACAATATCTAAAGAAAGCCTCAAGGGATATTCTTTAAATTTGGCACAAACATCCACTTGGGTTTGACTATAAACTGATTCTATTTTGGTGGTCAAAGATCAAGGTCACTATGACTTCCTGTTTGTCTCATTCTTGTGAACGTAATATCAGGAATTCTTTAAATTTGGCACAAACTTCCACTGCGACTCAACAATGAACTGATTTGATTTTGGTGGTCAAAGATCAAAATCACTTTGACCTCACAAAATGTGTTTTGTGCCAGAATTCATATGTTAATTATCAATCTCACACAAAGGTCTGAATGGATATGAATTGTCATCACTTCATTATTTTATCCTAACAGTTAAAGGTAAACTTCACTGTGACATCATAATGTTCTGCAAAAACAGTTTTCAGTCTATTATTATTATTCAGTCTCATATCTCAGGAACAGAAGGGGAGACATTTGCTCAGATACTGAATTGGTGACACTAATCTTGGGTGTCCACCTTGGAACTGTGATTGTATAGATCTTCTGTGCTGCTGGCATTAAGATGTGTGTATAGCATCCATATTTTAGAATTGTAGCTTCTTTGCAGCAACATCTATAACCTATTTGAGGCATTGCCAGCTGTTATAGCTGTTATATGAGCTTGGACAGACATTGATAAACTGCAACTGCAGCTGGCTCATTGGAGCATACAAGGCGAGGCTGTAATTCTAGTTTCTGCTAAGTTTTCTTAAAATTTAACAGAAAATAAAGTCTGTCCAAAGCCCCTGTCCTTTTAATTTCTTCCTGTGGCTTTTGCATTTTTGCACCACAGCCTCCCCATTACCCCACTCCAGTAATCTGTTGTACACAGCAAATCACTGTACCAAGCCCATCCACCAACACACAGTCTGTATGCCACTTATTTCACTAAATGATATGAATCCTGATTCAAAAGCTCTCCACAGCATTCACACATATGCAGTTCTGATTGTAACAAAGACATGAGTAAGCAGCTGTTGGTGTATGGTGTAGCAATGGCTCAAGCACAAATAGCTCTTCAGTCTGCATCATGACCATGTGTTTTAACAGATACCCTGCAGGTCTCTCAGAACCAGTGGTCTGTCCTGCCCTGCACACAACTCAGCTAGGAGGGGGCTACAGATTAGTGTGCTTTTAAGCGTATCAGACATCTTAACTAACATTAGGGGGTTTCATAAAGACTCTGGAGGGATACCAAATAAACCTGCTTAAATGAGCTCATACTGTGTCCACAGATTAACCGAAGTCACAGGCTTCATCATAGGAATCTGTATGACTGCTGGGCCACAGCTTTCTGAAATACGGCTTGGTATTTTTGGCCCTGAGGTTTGGTTTGTCACTTTTTGTTCCCTCTGTTTGGTACTAGAGGTAAACTGATGAGTTGGTTTTCCTGATTCATCAGCCTCGACCAGTCACACAGGAACATACATCACTGACCAGAGCTTAAGAGGAGACGGCCAGGGTAAATCGAGCAAAAGGGAGCTTGATCAATTGGTAGAGCTCCAGAGAAAGCAGGTCCCGTCTGCTGTGTGAGTGTGTCCAAAGCGCCTTTCCCACCGGACAAAAAAAACACTAACACCTCCTAAAATCTGGCTTTTGTCTTTAATGGGAAATGTTATAATCAGCATTTATTCTCAGGACTAATGATTCTGCAGTAGTTACAGGTATTTATCAACTCCAACGCTTATCAGCAGTGATAGAAATATGACGACTGGGTGGATGCGCTAATTTCTGCCTTTTCTGCTGTGACCCACCACCACAATTCCAACCTTCTCTGTCGGCACAGTGTTTTAAAGACTTAATCAGTAACAGATGTGAACAAAAACAGGTAACCATAACATGTCACTGGCCTCCATGCTGCTTTCTACTGTTTACTAATCATGTTTCAGTTTGTTTGTGATGTTGAATGTGACACACCAATTAAAAAAAAACAAAATCAAAATGGAGAGGCAAACTTGCTTAGGTCTGCTGGCAGTGGGAAAGCAGTCTATTGACTTTTTAGTGAGTTTTCCCGCATTTGAAAAACCTGATAGTTTTGGTGGTAAAGGGATATATGTGTATTGTTCTTCATTTTAAGAGTAGTTCCGTTAAATTTTTAGCTGGACTGCAACATCAGGGACAGCCATAGAAGTTAAAGCATCGCTTGGCCAAATGCCATCACTTCCTGTATCTATTTCAGATTCAGCCCTCCTTTCACATTTAAAGCCCTTTAGCATTTCATACACAGTTTAGCCATATGATAGGTTGTGGCCATGTCTTGTTTTGAGTATATGGAAAATACTAAATTGCTCCACTCTGAAGTATCTTGTTACAATTTACATTTTAGTTTTTCAGCCCTGTCAAATACTGATTAGTTGAAATATGATATTCAAATGCAAGTAACGGAAATACTGCCCATCTCTGATCAGTGTTGCATTGATGCTCCATACACAAAGTCAAGGTAATGTCTTTATGTACCTAAGAATCGTGCATTGACTTTGAGAGAAAATAATAGCTCAAAAACTAAAATATCAGCTGATTAATCAGCTGTCGGCTTTTTCTTGCTCCAAACTATCGGCTTTTTAAAATCCACTATTGGTCAACCTTTACAGTATTTGGTGATGTGTTTGTTGGGTCATTTGTTGGTTTGTGCAGGTACTCATTTGCCATGCGTGTGGTTAAAGTAACATGGGTTTGCTCAGTTTTGTCTACACAGACTCTAAAGAGGGTTTGGTTTAGAAATAAGCACGAGACAGGTTTGCTGCTCCAAATAAAATGGACACAACAAAGTGGAAATGTCCTCTCACACTGATAAATGGTGCTTTCAGCAAATGTCAGTGTACTGCCAGTGTTTAAGTGTGACTCAAAGTAAGGTGAGACTTGCTGATGACGACAGTGATTACGGTGCCAGTGTTTTATACCAGTGCGAGAGACACTCCTTTCCCAAGAAGTCAGTCTCTCCCTGATGTAAAGAGGGTGTTGGTTTGTGGGGTAGAGGCTTTTTTGGCTTTGCTGAGGTGAATAAGAATAGTGGAAGTTATTATGTATTTTTCATCAGCCTTTTTCACTCTTTCTGACAACTGCTGTTGTCAGGGTATCAAAGCTTTCCCCAGTTTGCTTTGGAATATCAGAATGCAGCAGAGGTTGACATTGCCCTCTGAAACGTATTTATTGAATTGATGGAAATGTACCATTATGCTTTAAAACCTTTTTATAGCACCTATAAAGATAATTTAACCCACATTGCATCCATTTAAGCCAAGTCCCATCTTGTCAAATGGGGTTGCTTGTTGTGGTCCTCGCACAGGCTCCCAGTATGTATTTTAAGCAGTGGATGTGACAGGGTGTGGTGCAACTAATGCAGACTGCTCTGTAGCCACATTGCAAAGTCGTGCTGCTGACCCAGACCAGTTCTCACTTCAGTGATGATGGTTGACTGTGTTAGATAATAGGAAACAGTTTCATTCAGATCAGGAAAAGGCTGACCTTTTGCTTTAGAGTTTGAGTTAGAAGAGGAGACTTTACAGTGTTATTCCAAACAGACAAAATGTTGCTCTGCATAGTCTGTGTGATGAAATAGATCATGGTACAAATAAAAAGCATGGGGAGATTAATGAACGAAAAGCCCCTTAAGAAGGGGAAAGCAAAAACAACAAATAGCAGTATGTCCCTGCAGATGTCACCCTGTGGGATGTTATGACGTTTGTAATTGGTACTTTAGTGAGTTTAAGTCTGTTAGTACTGCATCCATTATCACCTGGTGTGTGTGTGTTGTTGTGGGTTTGTCAGAAGGTTGTGGTCATCTCTAAAAGTGGCTGCTAATCATAAATCCTTTCCCCTGGAGGACAGTAAATCACTAGCTGGCCATTTTTCCCTGGGACTTAATGTTCCTAATGCCAAAGATGCTGTCTTTAAGAGTCAGGCTCCAGCTTGTCAGCCACACATTACTTGAACAGGTACTGTGTTAAGGAAACTCAATGAGTCTTAGCCCGACACCCTGTTAGTGCTCTCTTTTTTTATGGAATCAAATGAGAGACAGAAGTATTAAACTTGGGCAGTATTAAGGTATTGCCGTATACCAGGATGTTTAGGTACGAAGGTATGATTTTCAGTACTATTAAAAATACAGACACCCTCTTTCTATAGCTCAGCTCAGACCAAAGATTTGCGGTGAGACAAAACTGATTTAGAACATTGCAGAGAAAGTTGCAGTGGTTAGAACTGGCTGGTCTGAGCTCAATTCAAGCCGGCTGATGGTGCCACCTGCAACTCGGCTGGTCAAATCGCTGGCAGCTGGCATTAGAATATAAAGCACATCACCAATCGGCTTGTAGTGAAGTCCGCTGGTCAAGTCAAAATGACCACAGATGGTGTGTTTGCTTGCTGTGGCAGGTGCTCCATCCCCCACCGAACCCTCTGTTTCTGTCCTCATGGTGTGCCGGTGTTGGACAGTGCATTGCTGTTGCTGATCGCTGTATGAGCTTATGCCCTGCCCAAACACATATTCTCATTGACTGATTAATTGGCGCTGGTTATTTATGTTATTGTGGCATATTTGTAATGAATACAGTCCATGTTTTGTTTTTCGCTGTTTGATCACTACTATAAATGCAACTGTTGCCAGTATATGTCTGTCACTATCCTCATTCATATTTTTAGAAGCTACAAATTATATTTAGCCACAAAATCAGCCTGAAAAATTGGAAATCAGAATAGAAGTACAGAGAGTTGTTGCATAGAGATTAGGGCTGTCAACTGAGCTCAGAAATTAAATTTGAATATCAGGCTTTAAAAAACGTCCGAATATCGATTATATTCGAATATTGTTTTTAATAATTTCTATTTTGATTGTTATTTTTTATTAATTTTTTTCATAGAAAATAACTGCATGTATTGTTAAAATGGGTCAGCGTTAAAAGCGCACAGGCCGCAAATCAACTCATAACATGTCTGGCAGACTACAGATTGTTTGCCAAAAAGACGAGATGGTTCACTTGATCAGCAGCGAGCGCTGAGCGCTTATTGTTAACAATGTTACCTGCTGAGGAAAACACACGCTCTGCTCTAACAGCAGTACCGGGAACAGTAAGGTATTATTTTGTAACCTGCGCGACGTAGGGATATCTTACACTACCTGTCGTTTTCCACCATAGGAGTGGATCTGTGTTGGCTGGCAGCAGTGGCTCTCTTTCATAGGTGTTAATCTCTGTTTGTGCAAACTGCTTTGGTGTTGCTCACAACTTTCCCTCCTACTGACCAGAATTTAAAAAATCACCACACATCACTTTTCAGATTACCTGGTTTAGTAATAACTCTGTTTGGTGTGGAGTTGTCGGCTTCCCCGGAGTTCCAGACAGACCACACTCTTAGAGGCCAGAAGTCAGTTCAATTAAATTCAGGCTTGTTATTTGATTGTTTTCAACTTGAATTTATATATCTGAATTTGACAATTCGGAGTTCAGCAACTTGAATCTTTTTTTTTTTTTAATTCTGTAACTTGATTTTTTTTTTTTAATTTGAGTATTTGAACATTTAAAAATGTGGTCAAATTCAGCTTTTGCAATTGTGAATCAAAAAATTTCATATTTTAATTTCAAAGAGGTTAATTCAAAACAAATTTATTCAGGAACATGGTTTTCAAAGTAAAGTATTCCAATGCTATAAATTCAGTGTTGTTCAACTTTATTATTAAGTATTTAGTGGCTGTTTAAAGTTAAATACTTATATGTTCTATGTGCTTCCATATTTTCTCCCATTGAGATAAACCAACTAATTAAGTATCTTTTAAAAGTCCTCTTGGTTTCTCTTCTGTCTGTCTGACAGTACATGAAAGCGTTAAGCAAACAAGTGATGTAATACTAAGCACAATCAACCCTGCTTATCTCCGCACCCTCAGTGAGACAAGGTGACTTTCCTGGAGCGAGGCAGCTGGAGCACTCGCAGCAAGCACAACAATATAATCAAATCATGTCATTTAGTCGTCCTCTCATCCTTTTTTTGTGTGTCTACTTCTTTGCATGACTTCCACGAACGAGACAGAGGGATGAAGACTAAGGGCCACTCACTCATTTCACTGATTGTGTCCTCTCTCTCTCTCTTTTTTTTATTTTTTTTTATGTAAAGTCACCTACATTCATCTTGGGCTTCCCGGACAAGCAGAGCAGGGTGCAGAATCTCAATCACTGCTTGACCATTCTCATGACATTCACCCACTCACTCTGGCTTTTCAGCAGCCTGAAGCTTTTTACAATTTAGTTCCATATTCCCATCTCTAATGCCCCCCTTCTTGAAGATGCTCCAGACCTTAAGGATATCAGACCCAGGCAGGGTTGAGTGCTTTTACTGGGTGCTGTATGGCTTTTGATGTTGGAATCCTGCACTGTCAGAAGCGGGGGAGGCTGTAAAAAGGTGAAAAGTGGGTCATCCACGGGTTTCCCTTCCACATTGTGCCTGACTTTGAAAGGAAAATGCTGAAACAAGGAGGTCTGGAGTGGAAGAACTTTACCCTTTGTTGGCATCTTCAACAAACCCCCAACTACAAAAAACTTTTACTTTAATCTTTTTTGATCCAAATTTGTAGATGCAAATTTGTCTAAACCCCTGAGAACAACACAACCACAAAAAAACACTTCTGCGTGAAATGTGACTCTACATTTTAGATGCAGCCCTAATTAGGTATTCTCAGCTGGGTCATGGCCTGCATCAGACTCTTCTTTTGCTATTTAAATGTATTAAAATGAGAGAATATGCCAGTAGCTGCTCTGTTGTGGTTTTGTTGTTTGGTTTTCATGATATGCTTGTTTGTTGCTGAGGTTCTGGCTTAGCAGCTGTGTGAAATTGTTTTCCCATCTGTTAAAAGATTTTAAAAAACGTTCCAATTAATCAGAGCATTAAAGGTGTGCTGTTCCTCTGTCTAGTTAACATAGGTTAGTTAAATTTCCAAAGGATTTGATAGAGTCTTCCCAGACATGTCTTAACCATGGCGAGTTCCTCTTATTTTTTTTCTCCTTCTGAATAATTCCCATCCTCCACCTTGTCCCTCACCCTCACCCCTCTCTTGTTTAACCAGTCCTCTGTTCTCCCTCCCCCCCTCCATCCATCCAAGACCGACTAAATTAACAGACAGACTGAGAAAAGAGCAAAGACGCAGGGAGACAGAAAGCTGAATTACAGAGAGAAGGGGGACGGTTCAGGGCTGGGCGACAAGGAAATGGATGGAGCAGAGGTTATTGGAATAAAATGATGAGATGAAGAGAAAAAATAGATTGAAAGAGACAATGCACAGATTAGGGATGGAGGCCAGATGATACCCAGAGGGGTACAGTTAAACACACGAAGCTGATCAATAAGGTGGGCTCGCCCTGAGGAAGCCTGACCCACACACCCATCCTCACATACCTCAGGGGATGAGAGGACAATACACACCCCATTATGCACCCTCCCCCCACCTCACTGTATACACATTCACACTGAGACACCATCACTGGTCTCTGGGGGGCGAGGTAGCAGATAAATTGGAACCCATTCTCACTGTCCCTTTGCTCTAAACCACCGACCAATTAAGCGATGAACAGAGAAAACCAAGCATGGAAAAGCTGTAGACTGGTCAAAATGATGAGGGTTTTAAAAGTTAGGACCTTCTGCTGCTGAATTCTGGGAGAGATCTAGACAAAAATAAGCATTTATCAAAACCACTATTAGGATTTTTCCTTGGGTCCAGCTGGGCGTGCTTTAGTCGACCATGCCATGCCGCACTGACATGTGTCTCTGCAGCTACCTCACAGCAGGGCCAAGCAGGGCCTCAGTCCCCCTTCCACAGAGCCACATGACAGCAAAACTGATAAAAGATATCAAGCATCAAGGGCTTCATTCTGAATGCTGTTGTTTACACCAACAGGACAAATGCCTCGACCACATTATGTCAGAGGCTATAAACCCCCCACATGTAATTTAAGGGGGTCAGGTAGGCAAGGTGTTTTTCAGTACCACTGCATTGTAATGGAAAAGCCAGTTGAGTTGTGCTAGTACCTGCCCGCTTGTGGCTGTCCATGGCATGGCTCAGTGCGTCTACCCTGGAAAATCCCGTTGTGCAGCACTGGCCTCAGAGCAGCGGCAGGAATGGGAATCACAGACTAGCTCTATCACAGTATTTTGCACACCATTACAGTGATGTCATCATAAAGGGAATTGTGCACTACCCAGTGTATATTATTGATAATGGTGTCACTGAAGAGTTACAAATATCTCTAAAAATTAGGGCTGTAATCAACCAAAAAAAATCTTGGTTGACTGAAATTCTACCTTCTTTTCAACCAATCAATTGGTTGATAGGCAAAAACAGTTTGCACATTATCATAAATCATATTACATATCATATTATTATAAATTAACTAAATCATCGCAGTGCATTGAGTACACTCTACCTGGTAGCGTTTTTTTCTTGTTACAGGGCTTAACATTAACACTTTCCTAGGACAAATCACCTCTGTGTTCAGGCAAGTGGAATGCCTCCAGTGAAAAATAAATGTGATGTTCACTGTAATATCACTGTATCGCTCGGAGCATCCAGCTAAGCTGCATGCTCGAATCTTTCTCACCACCAAGTGTTGAATGGAAATGATGAGAAAAATCTGACATACTGGACATTCTGGGGTTGACGATGTCATATACAGCAAAACATTACTGTTAAATTACTCTTGAACACTGCCTGTGTGGAAAAAGACATACTATTTTGCCTAGTAGCTAACATTAGCCATTCTGCTGCTCCAACAAGAGGTCCGGTGTGCTCTGTGCTTCCTTTCAGAAGCTTTATAATCCAGCCTTGAACTGCAGTGTCTTTTTGGAGACTTGGTAAAATAAATTCATAGTGATCAGTTCAATACTGGATATCTTCTGATTATTCATCTGTTTTTCTGATTAAAAATGAAAGTTGAAAAATGTTTAACTTTGGGTAAAACGCTGTCACCAGCCAACCAATCACAGTGGAGAAGGGGTGTGACAAATACCTCAAAGACCAAGCATTACAGAGGACAAAAACAAGTGCTGAAAAACAACAGCTGCTATTCAGCTGGGTAAGGAAATGCCGTGACAGACACACGGCCTTATTAAAGTGATACCAGTAATTGTCTGACCAATAAGACTTAAGTTGAGCAAGAGCATATCTATGGAGTTAGATTAGTCTCAATATTAATAAATGCACACAGAAGGATTCACAAATACATGTTAAGATTTATATATAAATGACTCTCTCCACACAAATATTTTCAATGCACACACATATATTTGGCATTTTATATAAATGTAAAAAAAATCCACAAATAACCAAAAAAGTTTCACAAATGTATTTCTGATGCACACACAAATATTTATTGTTTTAAATATATGCAATTTTCATCAAAATACATGTGGATGTTGATACATTCATATACAAATGCTTTTATTTTGTGAACCTCTGCGCATTCGTGTGTGAATCTTTTTGAGACTCCCGTGACGTGACCCGATCCACAAATGCATTTTTTCTACCAAGAGGATATAGGTAGCCAATCAGATGTCTCCTTCCTCTTCAGCCAATCACATGAGCGTCCCGCTACCACCCCCACGTGGGATATGTTTTAACGTCGTAGTGTCAGAGGGTGGCAGTAATGCACAACTACATAAGGACAAGAAGAAGAAGAAGCAGCAGGAGAAAGCGGTCAAAGCAGAGCCCCGGGTCAATGGTCAAGAGCAGGGTTTCCGTTATCCGGTAATTACCGGACTTTGACCGGTAAAATCTGCCGAAGTCCGACATTTTTTAACACCGCCGGTCCAAATGTCCGGTGAAAATATTCCCTCCAAGCACAATTTGAATTAAACATGTCAAAGGATTTTTTCATTTTGTTTATCTAGAGTTTTTATTGCATATATATTTCAATAGCGAACTGACTTTTTTATTTCAAGTTGGCAGCGCGCCGCGTTATTAACACTAGGACCGCCAACATTCTAGCACCCCCTCCTGGCGCCGCAACGGTCAGCCAGACCGTCATACACAATTCCATTGTTTTTGCTCAGAAGCACATCAAGAAGTTGTTGTTTTTTTTTAGATAAATGTACCAGCAATTAAATTTAATGAACAAAATGTCACAGTCAAGAGGATCAGCAAACCTTTCAACGCCTCATGTCAATATACAAGTCAGCTTTTTAAAATGTATTTAATTTTTTTACCGTGCGCATTTTTTTCGCTGCTTCACGTCTCCATTGACAATGACAATTAGCACTCTTAGTACACTCTTAAATAACAAATAGTATATAACTTTTAGTCTGCTATATTGTTGACTATATAGTGAATTTTTATAAAATATTGCAGAAGGAAAGACATAAAGACCGAAATAATGAGAGGATTTTTTAAATTATTTTTATGCTGCTGCTCCCCTCCTCTCTGCAACTCGGGAAATTCGTTTCACTGAGAAACACACACACACACACACACGGACATATACGAATGGATGACGAATGTACAGCTTGAGGTTATTGCTACAATACAGATTAATACACAAAGCAAAAACACTTAAACCAGACAGGCTAGCTATGGGCACGAACAAATGCAAAAATAACTGCAGAAAATAACATGAAAAGAGGACCCAACAAACAAATGAACAAGGGCACGATCAACACGTCGGAAAGCCGATCACTTTGTCCGGTGCCAATTTTTTCTAGGGGAAACCCTGGTCAAGAGCTGACCCGGGGCTCTGCATTGACCGCTTTCTGCTGCTGCTTCTTCTTCTTCTCGTCCTTATTAATTTGGCGGTCGGCAAACAATGTAGTTGTGCATTACTGCCACCCTCTGACACAACGACGTTAAAACATATCCCACGTGGGGGTGGTAGCGGGACGCTCATGTGGTTGGCTGAAGAGGAAGGAGACATCTGATTGGCTACCTATATCCCCTTGGTAGAAAAAATGCATTTGTGGATCGGGTGACGTCAGGGGAGTCTCAAAAAGATT